>CM019178.2:15011761-15087937 GCA_009739505.2 Apolygus lucorum | reverse complement strand
ATAAAACATCACTTTTCAGCAGTAGAAAAAAGTCCCGCTAGTGCAGCAATGTGGAAATATTTCAACCAATTTTCAGCCATTACTGACATGTAATAATTATTTTACTTTATAGAGCTAATATTTATACAGGACGTTTTACTATGATTCAGAATAATAAGCTGTCAAGGTAGCATTTCACACCGAGAACGTCGATATTCATACGAACTCAAACTCATCTCCACGAACTCTGAGAGCACCCACACTTAAATTATTGATTTTTTTCGATTTTCAGTAAATCGAACTACCGTATTGTATGCAAAGAGTAAACTTAATTTACTGTAAATGTAATGTGTAAGTATTCAATATTTATGCTCTACTCATCCCGAAAAACTCACAGATTACCCACCCTATTGATGTCTTACGGTTTTCGGTATGACTGGTAGTATAGCGTAGGTAGGGGAAAATTCCCCACCTTTCGAGACAAGGCGAACTAAAAAAGGCTGCAAATTATTACACAATGGTTTATTATTTTTCTCTATAGATCACTCGTCTGCAAAGCCACCAACCGTCCAACATGAAGAAAAACATCGATCGCATTTCGGTCAGCTGAGATTAAGTTTCTTTTGCGATTCACACTCGTGTTTCTGATTTATCGTACGTCCAACCCTTAAATTCTCGTAGGGAGCGAACGGTTTGTCCTACATAGCTCCAGGTGGTCTCAAAAAATTCTAAAAATTCTATAGAATCTTAAATTGAAGGAAAAACAATACCTTTATATCAAAATTTTTTGAGTTAGGGCGTTTTCAAAATTTCAAAATTGATTTTGGAACCCTTAGAAGTGACCTTCACCCACCAAAATCTTCGGGGCACAACTAGACCCCAAATGGAGCCTACATACCAAATTTCATCAAAATCGGTCAATGCTAAGTGTCAAAAGTGCCGCGTACGGCGGACGGACGGCCAAACTTTTATTCGATTTTTGGTTTCTACGTACCTTGAAACGTAAAACAACGAATTTTGAGGGGGTGTTAAACAATTTTTTTTTCTTGGTCGATTCCAAAGGTTCATTATTGAAAATAATTAACCAAAAGGCTGCAAATTATCACACAAAGGTTTATTATTTTCCTTTTTTTTTCAAATATTATTACATGTTCATTTTATTGGTTTATTATTTTCAATAATGAACCTTTGGAATCGACCAAGAAGAAAAAATTTTAACACCCCCTCAAAATTTGATGGTTTACGTTTCAAGATACGTAGAATCCAAAAATCGAATAAAAATTTGGCCGTCCGTCCGCCGTACGCCGTACGCGGCACTTTTGCCACTTAGCATTGACCGATTTTGATGAAATTTGGTATGTAGGCTCCATTTGGGGTCTAGTTGTGCCCCGAAGCTTTTGGTTGATGTAGGTCACTTCTAAGGGTTCCAAAATCAATTTTGAAATTTTGAAAACGCCCTAACTCAAAAAATTTTGATATAAAGGTATTGTTTTTCCTTCAATTTAAGATTCTATAGAATTTTTAGAATTTTTTGAGACCACGCGGAGCTGTGTAGGACAAACCGTTCGCTCCCTACGAAAATTTAAGGGTTTATATTGAAATATATATATACATATATATAAATCAAAACACGAGTGTGAATTGCAAAAGAGGCCTAATCTCCATTCAAATTAGAGCTGACCGAAATGCGATCGATGGTTGGTGATTTTTATTTTTTTTTATTTATTTTTTTTCCTTCATATTGGATGGTTGGTGATTTTGTAGACGAGTGATCTATATAGAAAAATGATAAACCATTGTGTAATAATTTGCAGCGTTTTTGTAATGGTTTATTATTATGTCTGCAAAGAACACGGCTTTGCCATTGTTACCATCAACCAACATGAAGAAAAACATCGATCACATTTTGATCAGCTAAAATTTGAACGGAGATTAGGCCTCTTTTGCGATTCACACTCGTGTTTCTGATTTATCGTACGTCCAACCCTTAAGTTCTTGTAGGTAGCGAACGGTTTGTCCTACAGGGCTCCGCGTGGTCTCTAAAAATTCAATATCTACTGTCTTAAATTGATGGAAAAACAATACCTTTATATCAAAATTTTTTGAGCTAGGGCGTTTTAAAAATTTCAAAATTCATTTTTCACCCCTTAGAAGTGACTGACGTAAACCAACAAATTTTCAGGGGGGATAAAAAAAATTTTCTTGTTCAATTCCAAAGATTCATAATTAAAAATTACAAATCGAAAATTTCCATTTGTGCAGCATGAGTGGATCAGCGAATTTTCAAAGAAATATTTTGACTGATTTCCAGCCATTTTTGAAAAAAAAAAAACAAAAAAAAAACCTCAGAAAATTCTCAACTTGTCTCTACGGACTTTAAAATTATTGATTTTTATAGTTTTGGATACGACGAGCATATTTGTCGACCGTCTCCATAAGACCAATTTTCAGTCATTTTGAATTTTTGGAGTTCTATTCTGATGAAGATTATACCACGACGTTAGAGTCAATTCATGGCAACATGGAATTCCGATGGAAATGAGAAGATTTCTAGAGTAATCAATCCATGCCAATGTTTCAATCTTCTATCAGCAACTTTTCTATCAGCAAGTGCCTGTTTGAAGGGCAGACAGAAAAAAGTTTCATTTGTGCAGCATGAGTGAGTGACCGAATTTTCAAAGAATTATTTTGACCAATTTCCAACCATTAAAAAAAATAAACCAAAACCTCAGAAAATTCTGAACTCGTCTTCACAGACTTCAAACTTATTGATTTTTTACAGTTTTGGATACGACGAGCATATTTGTCGCCCGACTCCATAAGACCAATTTTCAGTAATTTTGAAGTTTTGGATTCATCAGAATATAGAATTCATAAGAATACATATTCTGATGAAGATTATACCACGACGTTAAAGTCAATACATGGCAACATGGAATTCCAATGGAAATGAGAAGATTTCTAGAGTAATCAATCCATTCCAATGTTTTGACCTATCCTTTAAAATTGTCGATTTTTTCACAGTTTTGGATACGACGAGCATCCAAAAAAATCAATGATTTTAAAGTCCGTGGGGACGAGTTGAGACGGGCGGTCTCCATAAGACCAATTTTCAGTCATTTTGAATTTTTGGAGTTGTATTCTGATGAAGATTATACCACGACGTTAAAGTCAATTCAAGGCAACTTGGAATTCCGATGGAAATGAGAAGATTTCTAGAGTAATCAATCTATTCCAATGTTTTGACCTATCCTTTAAAATTATTGATTTTTTCACAGTTTTGGATACGACGAGCATATTTGTGGACAATCAATATGCTCGTCGTATCCAAAAACATTTTAAAGAAGATTTCTAGAGTAATCAATCTATTCCAATGTTTTGACCTACCCTTTAAAATTATCGATTTTGGTTTATTATTTTCAATAATAAACCTTTGGAATCGAGCAAGAAAAAAAAAATTTTAACCCCCCTCAAAATTTGATGTTTTACGTTTCAAGGTACGTAGAATCCAAAAATCGAATAAAAAAATTTCCTTCCGTCCGCCGTACGCCGTACACCGTCCGCCGTACGCGGCACTTTTCTTGGCAACACTGGACCGATTTGGTTCAAATTTGGTATATGGGCTCCATTTGGGGTCTAGTTGTGCCGCGAAGCTTTTGGTTGATGTAGGTCACTTCTAAAGGGTGAAAATTAAGGGTTGAAATTTTCAAGAGTGCCCTAGCTCGAAAACTCTCGAAATAAAGGTATCGTTTTTTCACCAATTTTAAATAGTACAGAATTTTTAAGAATTTTTGAGACCACCCGGAGCTCTGTAGGACAAACCGTTCGGTCCCTACCAGTATTTGAAGGTTTTCCTTCGATAAAACAGAATCATGAGTGTGAATCGCAAAAGAGGTCTAATCGCCGTTCAAATTTTATCTGACTAAAATGCGATCGCTGTTCATTTCTTCGAGTTGTATTCAGTTTTGCCTTCTGCGTAACCAGTAATCAAATTTCCATATCAAGCTTTCTATTTTTCGAATCGAGTGTGAAGCGTTTAGTTCTTTCTAATAAACTTGATTGTGAAGGTGTGAAGCCATTATAGTGTGGTAGGTAGTACCTACCAATAGTTGGTAGGTAAAAAAAAATTGGTAGGTAAAACAATGTTTGTAGGTAAAAACGCTGCAAATCATTGCTCAAAGGTTTATTATTTTCTGTATAGATCACCCTTCTGTATAGATCACTGGTTCTCCATCAATAGCACCTACCACCATCTGTATTCTCCCTTGACCTTCCCTCTCAAATTTCAGCTTCCTGCGTTCAATAGGATTGAAAATGGCTTCGGAGCTCACTCAGCTGATCAGTGACCACTCATGCGCCTTAAGCATTCTCCATTGACCCGCCCTCTCAAATTTCAGGTTCCTGCGTTCAACAGGAGAGGAAATTGCCTTGGAGCTCACTCAGCTGATCAGTGACCACTCAGGCACCTTCAGCATTCTCCTTTGACCCTGCCTCTAAAATTTCAGCTTCCTGCGTTCAACAGGAGAGGAAATGGCCTTGGAGCTCACTCAGCTGATCAGTGACCACTCAGGCGCCTTCAGCATTCTCCTTTGACCCTGCCTCTAAAATTTCAGCTTCCTGCGTTCAACAGGAGAGGAAATGGCCTTGGAGCTCACTCAACTGATCAGTGACCACTCAGGCGCCTTCAGCATTCTCCATTAACCCGCCCTCTCAAATTTCAGGTTCCTGCGTCCAACAGGAGAGGAAATGGCCTTGGAGCTCACTCAGCTGATCAGTTACCACTCAAGCGCCTTCAGCAATCTCCATTGACCCGCCCTCTCAAATTTCAGCTTCCTGCGTTCAACAGGAGAGGAAATGGCCTTGGAGCTCACTCAGCTGATCAGTGACCACTCAGGCGCCTTCAGCATTCTCAATTGACCCGCCCTCTCAAATTTCAGGTTCCTGCGTTCAACAGGAGAGGAAATGGCCTTGGAGCTCACTCAGCTGATCAGTGACCACTCAGGCGCCTTCAGTATTCTCCATTGACTTTTGATTATGGAAATTTGATTACTGGTTACGCAGAAGGCAAAACTGTATACAAATCGAAGAAATGAACAGCGATCGCATTTTAGTCAGAAAAAACGCTGCAAATCATTGCTCAAAGGTTTATTATTTTCTGTATAGATCATCCTTCTGTATAGATCACTGGTTCTCCATCAATAGCACCTACCACCATCTGTATTCTCCCTTGACCTTCCCTCTCAAATTTCAGCTCCTGCGTTCAATAGGATTGAAAATGGCTTCGGAGCTCACTCAGCTGATCAGTGATCAGAAGAGTGAAGAAGATCTCCTCGAATGCTGGAGACGCCTGGAAGAGCACTTCCATTCAATAGGATTGAAAATAGCTTTCGAGCTCACTCAGCTGATCAGTGATGTGAGGAGTGAAGAAGATCTCCTCGAATGCTGGAGACGCCTGGAAGAGCACCTCCATTCAATAGGATTGAAAATGGCTTTGGAGCTCACTCAGCTGATCAGTGATGTGAGGAGTGAAGAAGATATCCTCGAATGCTGGAGACGCCTGGAAGAGCACTTCCATTCAATAGCATTGAAAATGTGATCAGTGAGCAATGATTTGCAGCGTTTTTAACATGTTTAATGTTTTAGGGCTGGGGGTCGTTCTGTGAATTCCGACACGCAAATCTGCAACGTTTTTTTTTCTTAGTTACCACGGACCGATTTCTTAGTTACCACGTTATATCGGCTCCATTTGGGGTCTAGTTGTACCAAGATGGTCACTGATCAGCTGAGTGAGCTCCAAGGCCATTTCCTCTCCTGTTGAACGCAGGAACCTGAAATTTGAGAGGGCGGGTCAATGGAGAATGCTGAAGGCGCCTGAGTGGTCACTGATCAGCTGAGTGATCGGCAATCTAATTTCTCCCTTGCGAGGGAAAAACATTAAACATGATTTAATGTTTTTCCCTCGCAAGGGAGAAATTGAACAGAGATTTTTACCTACAAACATTGTTTTACCTACCAATTTTTTTTTACCTACCAACTATTGGTAGGTACTACCTACCACACTATAATGGCTTCACACCTTCACAATCAAGTTTATTAGAAAGAACTAAACGCTTCACACTCGATTCGAAAAATAGAAAGCTTGATATGGAAATTTGATCACTGGTTACGCAGAAGGCAAAACTGAATACAACTCGAAGAAATGAACAGCGATCGCATTTTAGTCAGATAAAATTTGAACGGCGATTAGACCTCTTTTGCGATTCACACTCATGATTCTGTTTTATCGAAGGAAAACCTTCAAATACTGGTAGAGACCGAACGGTTTGTCCTACAGAGCTCCGGGTGGTCTCAAAAATTCTTAAAAATTCTGTACTATTTAAAATTGGTGAAAAAACGATACCTTTATTTCGAGAGTTTTCGAGCTAGGGCACTCTTGAAAATTTCAACCCTTAATTTTCACCCTTTAGAAGTGACCTACATCAACCAAAAGCTTCGCGGCACAACTAGACCCCAAATGGAGCCCATATACCAAATTTGAACCAAATCGGTCCAGTGTTGCTAAGAAAAGTGCCGCGTACGGCGGACGGCGTACGGCGTACGGCGGACGGCGTACGGCGTACGGCGGACGGACGGAAATTTTTTTATTCGATTTTCGGATTCTACGTACCTTGAAACGTAAAACATCAAATTTTGAGGGGGGGGGTTAAAATTTTTTTTTTCTTGCTCGATTCCAAAGGCTTATTATTGAAAATAATAAACCAAAATTTCAACGGAGATTAGACCTCTTTTGCGATTCACACTCATGATTCTGTTTTATCGAAGGAAAACCTTCAAGTACTCGTAGGGACTGAACGGTTTGCCCTACAGAGCTCCGGGTGGTCTCAAATTTTTTTTAAAATTCAGTACTATTTAAAATTAGTGAAAAAACGATACCTTTATTTCGAGAGTTTTCGAGCTAGGGCACTCTTGAAAATTTCAACCCTTAATTTTCACCCCTTAGAAGTGACCTACATCAACCAAAAGCTTCGCGGCACAACTAGACCCCAAATGGAGCCCATATACCAAATTTAATCGAAATCGGTCCATGGTAACTAAGAAAAGTGCCGCGTACGGCGTACGGCGGACGGACGGAAATTTTTTTATTCGATTTTCGTATTCTACGTACCTTGAAACGTAAAACATCAAATTTTGAGGGGGGGTTAAAATTTTTTTTTTCTTGCTCGATTCCAAAGGCTTATTATTGAAAATAATAAACCAAAAACGCTGCAAATCATTGCTCACTGATCAGATCACTGATCAGCTGAGTGAGCTCCGAAGCCATTTTCAATCCTATTGAATGGAGGTGCTCTTCCAGGCGTCTCCAGCATTCGAGGAGATCTTCTTCACTCCTCACATCACTGATCAGCTGAGTGAGCTCGAAAGCCATTTTCAATCCTATTGAATGGAAGTGCTCTTCCAGGCGTCTCCAGCATTCGAGGAGATCTTCTTCACTCTTCTGATCACTGATCAGCTGAGTGAGCTCCGAAGCCATTTTCAATCCTATTGAACGCAGGAGCTGAAATTTGAGAGGGAAGGTCAAGGGAAAATACAGATGGTGGTAGGTGCTATTGATGGAGAACCAGTGATCTATACAGAAGGATGATCTATACATAAAATAATAAACCTTTGAGCAATGATTTGCAGCGTTTTTTCACAGTTTTGGATACGACGAGCATCCAAAAAATCAATAATTTTAAAGTCCGTGGGGACGAGTTGAGACGGGCGGTCTCCATAAGGCCAATTTTCAACCATTTTGAACCATTTTGAATTTTTGGAGTATTATTCTGATGAAGATTATACCACGACGTTAGAGTCAATTCATGGCAACATGGAATTGCGATGGATATGAGAAGATTTCTAGAGTAATCAATCCTTTCCAATGTTTTAACCTTTTAAAAGCAACTTTTATATCAGCTTCTATCAGTTTCATTTGTGCAGCATGAGTGAGGAGCGAATTTTCAAAAAATTATTTTGACAGATTTCCAGCCATTTAAAAAAAATAAACCAAAACCTCAAACAATTCTCAACTCGTCTCACGGACTTTACAATGATTGATTTTTACAGTCATGTCCAAGACGAGCATATTTGTCGCCGGTTTTATGGCGATCGGCGACGAATTCAGCCATTTTACACAACTTTGAATTTTTGGCAATTCGACAGCCATTTTGAATAATCTTGAATTTTTGGACTTGTATTCTGATCAATAATATTATACCACATATTAAAATTCATATTAACATGGAATTCCGACGGATACGACAAAATTTCTAGAGTAATCACTTTAACGTCTTTTCCTCCTTTCAGCAACTTCACATTCAACTGCTTCTTTGCAGCAAAGAAGGGTGTTTTTCTCCTAGCAGCTAGGAGGGTGTTTTGGTGGTACATAAATTAGAGGAACAGACGGGAAAAGTTTAGAAATGTACGATGATCTACATGGAAGTTACATTAGATGATGCGAGCTCTAAGAGGCTGCAGTTGTAGAGCAGGGATGTCATTCTGAGGTTTGCCTCTTCCGACTCAGTCTAAAGTGCTGGGTTGCCAGGAGGGCGTTTGATGACACATGAAATACGGGAACAGTAAGTGAGAGGGACCGAGGAGATGGATGAGGCGCAGAGGCCGGCACCTCCAACAGCCCGACCATTCAGAATGCAAATCAACGAGCCGTCAACTATAATTCATTACGCCTTTGAAACCATTTCACTTTGTGGCGAAGGAAAATTGTTGGGGATTTAAACGCATTATCTCGGGCTTGAAAAGGAAAAACAAGGTTACCCCGTTCGTCGTTTGATCTATTCAGAGGGAGTGATCTAAATTCATCTTTTACCGGCCGTTTAATCATGTATGGGTCGTTCAATGTCCAATTATAGAAGACGCCTCCTTCTAGATTGCTGTAAATCTTTCTGAATCCTTCACTAAAAGAGCTGGAGAAGCCACAACCTTATAAGATTGCGCAGATGTATTCAGGGACAGCTGTAGTCAGTAACAGGGAAGAGGGAACCAAAAAGCAAGGAACCGGGTGAGGGGTGGATTTATAGGTAACATTTTTGTTATTGGTAAAAATTTTCATGAATCTCCCCTCTAGGGAGGATCGAACTCAAAACTGTAACCCATAAGTTCCATCGTTAAACATTTTTTGATTATACCGTTGGAAAACTGAGATTTGGAGGACGTTTTTTCTTAAAATTGCATATATTTTTCTCTAAAGAAAATAGGTGAAAATCGCTTGAGAATTTCGTTTAAAAAACTCGAAAATTGCAACGTTTTAAGTTTGGATTAGGAAAAATCTAACTAGATGCAAGATTGAAAATGAGTGTTGTAGCTCATCTGATGAAAAATTCAATTTTGACAAACATTCTTATAAAATTCTGACAGAAAAATTTCAATTTTCAATGCTATTTTCATTTTAAATCAATTATATTTCAATTTGCATGAAAAATGAGGGAGCTATAGTCGTTTCAGTGAGAGAAGGTTGAAGACGCGAAATAACTCGAAAACAAAGTATCTATGAAAAAAATTTCATCGAGGCACTTTTTGTTGAAAATTACTTGTAGAATTGATCCCTGAAGTGTGGCTGATCTTTCTCGGACACCTGGTATACCTCATATCGTATTGAAAATAATGAAGAGGTTCTTACTATGACTTGGGTCACCATTGAGGGCCGTTGAATTTGACAAATCAGTGAGAATGAAAGATAAAATCAGAAAAATGTACTGGGTGTAGGAACGACCTCCAATCTCTCACTCTACAAAAAACTCCTTATTTACAAACAAACAATTAGCCCGATCTGGACTTCCGGGATATAGCTCGAGGAGTGTGCAAAGAAATCAAATATTAAACGGATGCAGATATTTCGAAATAATACACTACGAAGTTTAGCTATAGGGCGAAGTATGGGTATGAGAAATGAGGATATTCTTAGAATCTACGAGTTGAAATAGTCAACGAGACCATAGTTAAATATGCAAAGAAACACGAACTTCGCCTCTACAAACTTGACAACTAGGAAATGCTGCCAGAAGGAAGAACTACGAAGGAGAACTTCGTAGTTACTAATGTTACTGGTAACAGTGAAAACCAGTGAAATTTACTCCGTAAAAACACGAGCTACTTGTTGGAGAGCAACCTACCTTATACTACGATTGGACCTCTTATTTTCATGAATATGTCTTTTAGCTTTTGTACCTTTTTTTCGACCCGAAAAGTTACCGCGAGACCGATAAACCAATTGTGCCGTCTGGTCCTCAGGGGCGTCGCGTGATAATATTCGTCAGGCAAACAGCTAGGCTGCAAATTATTACACAAAGGTTCATTTTTTCTGTATTGATCACGTGCCAGCAAAGAACTTACATCAACCAAAAGCTATGCGGCACAACTAGACCCCAAATGGAGCCCACATACTAAATTTCATCATAATCGGTCCATGATAATTAAGGAAAGATCCGCGGACGGACGGATTTTTTTTTTTTTTTATATTCGATTTTCAAAATCTACACGTACTTACCTACCACAAACGTAAAGCATCAAATTTGAGGGTGGTCAAACTTTTTTCTTGAAAATAATTAACCAAAAAGGGAGACTCTGACCTAGACCTAATAAGATGTGAAACCTTCATTCTACAATGTTTTGCAATTATTTCCTAGTGTCTATCAACAAGAAAAACGATTAGGTACAGTGAAATACAGTAAAATCGGGAACGGGACACCAGTCAACGTCATACAGCTGATATTTGCGGCGGCGAAAAAACGAACTGCTTTCCTTCTTTGAGATAATGTGGGTGGATGGATATGTTATGGATATGTGGGCTAATCTCTCTGCATTCAAGGTCACGAAACAGTTTTCCGACTGTTTGCAACAGCTGATAGTGTGGTAGTGGGGGTATGGCAATACTTGACCCCACGCTGACCCCCCGCCACCCCGCCGATCGTCGCCTCTCACTCTAAACAGTCCCGAAAAATTCATTTTTTTGAACTGCTTGCCTTGCATCCAGCGATGCAAGGAGGACCAGCCCCCGCGCTAGTTCGCTTATCATCCGCAATCATCTACATTACCGACCTCTTTAAGTCTCTGGTGTGCTGCGGGCTAGTATCCAAGGCAAAATACGTACTTTCTTATTCCATTCTCTTATTTAATCTAAATTCCTTGATAATAATGAAATAGTCCCTAAATATTATAAAAGTTTTCCAAAATCAGCTATATATTACTTACAAAAAATGGAAATATAGGAGAATGTCAACAAAAATTAATTTATTTATTTTGCACATTTGTAGTAAGGCAAACAGTGTTTGCTATGTTTGCCTGGAGGAGACGCCACTGCTGGTCCTCGATCATGCTATGCTGATGTATTTGTGCCTTTTGAATTCGTTGAAACAATTCATCTTATTACTATAAGAGAGACCCGGGTTCGGTTACAAGCCTTGACATCGACATTTTGTTTGTAATAATACGTTGGCATAGTGATCCACGATCTAATGATTTTCCCATCAAGGGAGAAATTTGATTTTACGGACCTTTTGGTTTATTATTTTCAATAATAAGCCTTTGGAATCGAGCAAGAAAAAAAAAATTTTAACCCCCCCTCAAAATTTGATGTTTTACGTTTCAAGGTACGTAGAATCCGAAAATCGAATAAAAAAATTTCCGTCCGTCCGCCGTACGCCGTACGCCGTCCGCCGTCCGCCGTCCGCCGTCCGCCGTACGCGGCACTTTTCTTAGCAACACTGGACCGATTTGGTTCAAATTTGGTATATGGGCTCCATTTGGGGTCTAGTTGTGCCGCGAAGCTTTTGGTTGATGTAGGTCACTTCTAAGGGGTGAAAATTAAGGGTTGAAATTTTCAAGAGTGCCCTAGCTCGAAAACTCTCGAAATAAAGGTATCGTTTTTTCACCAATTTTAAATAGTACAGAATTTTTAAAAATTTTTGAGACCACCCGGAGCTCTGTAGGACAAACCGTTCGGTCCCTACGAGTATTTGAAGGTTTTCCTTCGATAAAACAGAATCATGAGTGTGAATCGCAAAAGAGGTCTAATCGCCGTTCAAATTTTATCTGACTAAAATGCGATCGCTGTTCATTTCTTCGATTTGTATACAGTTTTGCCTTCTGCGTAACCAGTAATCAAATTTCCATATCAAGCTTTCTATTTTTCGAATCGAGTGTGAAGCGTTTAGTTCTTTCTAATAAACTTGATTGTGAAGGTGTGAAGCCATTATAGTGTGGTAGGTAGTACCTACCAATAGTTGGTAGGTAAAAAAAAATTGGTTGGTAAAACAATGTTTGTAGGTAAAAAACGCTGCAAATCATTGCTCAGTGATCAGATCACTGATCAGCTGAGTGAGCTCCGAAGCCATTTTCAATGCTATTGAATGGAAGTGCTCTTCCAGGCGTCTCCAGCATTCGAGGAGATCTTCTTCACTCCTCACATCACTGATCAGCTGAGTGAGCTCCGAAGCCATTTTCAATCCTATTGAATGGAGGTGCTCTTCCAGGCGTCTCCAGCATTCGAGGAGATCTTCTTCACTCTTCAGATCACTGATCAGCTGAGTGAGCTCCGAAGCCATTTTCAATCCTATTGAACGCAGGAGCTGAAATTTGAGAGGGAAGGTCAAGGGAGAATACAGATGGTGGTAGGTGCTATTGATGGAGAACCATTGATCTATACAGAAGGATGATCTATACATAAAATAATAAACCTTTGAGCAATGATTTCCCTCTAAAATTTCAGCTCCTGCGTTCAATAGGATTGAAAATAGCTTCGGAGCTCACTCAGCTGATCAGTGATCTGAAGAGTGAAGAAGATCTCCTCGAATGCTGGAGACGCCTGGAAGAGCACCTCCATTCAATAGGATTGAAAATGGCTTCGGAGCTCACTCAGCTGATCAGTGATGTGAGGAGTGAAGAAGATCTCCTCGAATGCTGGAGACGCCTGGAAGAGCACTTCCATTCAATAGCATTGAAAATGGCTTCGGAGCTCACTCAGCTGATCAGTGATCTGATCACTGAGCAATGATTTGCAGCGTTTTTTACCTACAAACATTGTTTTACCAACCAATTTTTTTTTACCTACCAACTATTGGTAGGTACTACCTACCACACTATAATGGCTTCACACCTTCACAATCAAGTTTATTAGAAAGAACTAAACGCTTCACACTCGATTCGAAAAATAGAAAGCTTGATATGGAAATTTGATTACTGGTTACGCAGAAGGCAAAACTGTATACAAATCGAAGAAATGAACAGCGATCGCATTTTAGTCAGATAAAATTTGAACGGCGATTAGACCTCTTTTGCGATTCACACTCATGATTCTGTTTTATCGAAGGAAAACCTTCAAATACTCGTAGGGACCGAACGGTTTGTCCTACAGAGCTCCGGGTGGTCTCAAAAATTTTTAAAAATTCTGTACTATTTAAAATTGGTGAAAAAACGATACCTTTATTTCGAGAGTTTTCGAGCTAGGGCACTCTTGAAAATTTCAACCCTTAATTTTCACCCCTTAGAAGTGACCTACATCAACCAAAAGCTTCGCGGCACAACTAGACCCCAAATGGAGCCCATATACCAAATTTGAACCAAATCGGTCCAGTGTTGCTAAGAAAAGTGCCGCGTACGGCGGACGGCGGACGGCGGACGGCGTACGGCGTACGGCGGACGGACGGAAATTTTTTTATTCGATTTTCGGATTCTACGTACCTTGAAACGTAAAACATCAAATTTTGAGGGGGGGTTAAAATTTTTTTTTTCTTGCTCGATTCCAAAGGCTTATTATTGAAAATAATAAACCAAAATGCTTTATTATCCCTAGCGAAGGAAAGATGGATTAATGCTGCCGGTGCGATTTAGACGTTTGTTCATAATAACCCTTGGTTATGAGAATGATTTATCCAATGGAGTAATACAATTTAGTTGGGTGAGCTAAATTTGCTCCTGATGGACCCAAATAGCTGAAATATCACAGAAAGCCTTTATGTTAAAAAATATTGCTAAATGAAAGGTAAAAATCTTGTTTCAGCCTCAATAAGGTATAGATTGAGTATGAATATTGAGTTTGCTTAGATTGCCTAAGCATTTTCAAACTGTTCTAAAGTTTTATCATTCCAGCTAGAACGAGAAGCGAGGATCTATTACAGTACCTCACTCAGCTCGTCTTGTAGACAAGGGGGTAGGTAACGAAAAACTGATTTTCAAAGCGTTTTTCCTCACATTTGCGGGATGTCATCTCCAGAACTACTCAGCCGATTTTCATGCGACATCTCTCACTTCATCATCAAACTGTTTAGAATCAACCGTGCATATCATTTTGTGATAGCATTAATCGGAAGTTCGGTCATCAAATAGTGGAAAAGTTGAAAAATCGTTCCGTTTCTTGGCAACTTAAAAATTTTCCGGAAGACTCCCCTTGAGTGTTTTGTAATTTCCTATGCACCAGCGCTTCATCAAGATGTTTGTAACGCGCCATAAAACTTTCACGATAATAGCTCGAGTGGTTTTAGAGAGGTTTTCTGGAGAAGCGATTTTCCGAAACTGTCAGAGAAATTGATCTGTTCACAGCGATTTGTCCTCAAATCGATCATATACAGCTTTCCTTTGACTGTTCAAGATAAAGTGGACGAAAGGAACAGCTGTTTCCATCCATTGTTTTTATTTTTGGGCGAGCTCAAGGAGTACTCTGTTGTTCGTTCCTGTAAGCAGGTATTCAGAGTTATGCCCGGTGTAAGTGCCTCGCGGATTCTGACTCACGAGACCTTCCACATCATTTTAGCTAAAAAAAAAAAACGCTGCAAATTATTACACAATGGTATATTATTTTTTATTTTTCTATATAGGTCACTCGTCTGCAAAGTCACCAACCATCCAACATGAAGAAAAACGTCGATCGCATTTCGGTCAGCTTTAATTTGAACGGAGATTAGGCCTCTTTTGCGATTCACACTCGTGTTTTTGATTTATCGTACGTCCAAACTTTAAATTCTCGTAGTGAGCGAACGGTTTGTCCTAGAGGGCTCCGGGTGGTCTCAAAAAATTCTACAAATTCTATAGAATCTTAAATTGAAGGAAAAACAATAGTTACCTTTATATCAAAATTTTTTGAGTTAGGGCGTTTTCAAAATTTCAAAATTGATTTTGGAACCCTTAGAATTGACCTACATCAACCAAAATCTTCGGAGCACAACTAGACCCCAAATGGAGCCTACATACCAAATTTCATCAAAATCGGTCAATGCTAAGTGGCAAAAGTGCCGCGTACGGCGTACGGACGGCCAAATTATTATTCGATTTTTGGATTCTACGTACCTTGAAACGTAAACCATCAAATTTTGAGTGGGAGTTAAAATTTTTTTCTTGGTCAATTCCAAAGGTTCATTATTGAAAATAATAAACCACAATGTCTCCTTCCGTCCACTTTCCTTAGTTACAGTGGACCGTTTTTGATGAAATTTAGTACATGAGCTCCATTTGGGGTCTAGTTGTGCTCGAGGCTTTTAATTAATTTTAGTCACTTCTAATTACAAACTGTGGTTTATCTCAAAACTCCACACAAGAAGATTTTGTGTTCCTACCTCTACAAACCACGATCCAACTCAGACTGGATTTCCAAGAAAACATTATTTTCGAAAATTTGCCTACTTTCATGACAATTGGATCAATGCTACAGTAATTGTTTATTTTCTATTTCATTCATATAAAAAGGCAGTCGAATGATTTTAAATTGTGATTCCCCTCCCTTATACCTCTTCGGAATAAATTGAAATATCAAGACTGAAAAATCGCCACGCGACGGTCGAGTAGGTGGGCTTCCCACTTCGCGACGATTCTGAATGCATATCTCACTCTTAGATTGGAAATGAATTAATGAATACAATGATAAGTATAGGACTGCCACTACGGAACAGTGGGAGGACCTGACAAAGTCTGATTTATCTCCTTTCAAGGCTCCGACAATCCCGGGGAGAGAATAAAGAGATTTGCATAGGTAAATTTCGGGCGGAACGGCCATCTCGCGGGATTAACGTTCTACTTTGTAATCCCCAACCGCGTATCACGATGTGGGATATTGCACCGAGTTTTAATGCCAAAATCAATCACAGGATCACGACTTTGATGAATCTTGGTGAAATGCAAATTCGGTACCGCTCATTTTTTTCTAATGCGATGTGGAATTAGGAAGGAGCTAAGATTTATTATCTTCTCCAAATTATATATTCCAATCCACGCTTAATCACTTAATGTGCGATTCTTAAAACGAGTCGCTGCTCACGTACGTATCGGCTCAACAGTTCTTCGTTTCCCTTAAAAGAGTTGCTTATGAGGGTGCAGTGCAGAAGTGAGAACATGTCATCGTTTGATTCAGTTTTCACAGGAAAAACATTGCTGTCTCTATTCAATTTCCAAATTTAAAAAAATTAATTATAATTTTAAAAACTCTATTTTGGGTTCAAACGTCATTTTGGATTATTATTTTCAATTTGAACCTTTGGAATCGACCAACAAACAATTTTTTTAAACCCTTCTCGAAATTTGTTTGTTTACGTTTCAACGTATGTAGAATCCGAAAATCTAATAAAAATTTGGCCGTCCGTCCGCCGCACGCGGCACTTTCCTCAGTTAGCATGGACCGATTTTGATGAAATTTGGTTTGTGGGCTCCATTTGGGGTCTAGTTGTGCCTCGAAGCTTTTGGTTGATGTCAGTCACTTCTAAGGGTTCAAAAAACTTTTAATATAGAGGTGTTGTTTTTCCATCAATTTAAGATAGTATTGAATTTTTAGAATTTTTTGAAGACCACGCGGAGCACTGTAGGACAAACCGTTCGCTCCCTACGAGAGCTTAAGGGTTGGACTTACGATAAATCAGAAACACGAGGGTGAATCGCAAAAGAGGCCTAATCTCCGTTCAAATTTTAGCTGACCGAAATGCGATCGAAGTTTTTCTTCATGTTGGTTGGTGGTAACAGTGGCAAAGCCGTGTTCTTTGCAAACGAGTGATCTATTTTTTTTTAATTTATAAACCTTTGTGTAATAATTTGTAGCGTTTTTTGCTCCATTTGCTACAGAAAAATTAAAAATCACTACAAGGTGAAACTTTGTTCAAAATTTTGAGAAAAACTTTTGTATTGTGTAATTTGATACACGCATTATTTCCGAGGCAGCACGGAAATACATGTTTCTGTATCACTTCAAAACTACCAGGAACCTCCAAATCCATGTTCAGCGTTCCAATTTATGCCCTGGAGTCTTGCTATCTTGAGACACCTCGACTTGAATTCTACCTAAACGCCAACGCGCCAAGGAAGGGGTAAAACTTTTCTCTTCGGATGGGTCCATCATATCTACGCAACGACCTCTAGGCCAAATTTCAAAGGATCAGTGTTAGTTTACAACCCTTTGCAGGCTTTCTTAACCCAACTTGAACTGCTCAAGTGTCACCACAGAGTACTGGAGACAAGTCCAACAGAGTACTGGAGACAAGTGTCACTTCGTCCAACGATTCCTGAATAGCTCTCTGTAAAGTCAAACAAGTGAGTACCTCGACTTGCAGTTCGAGAAAGGTACGAAATGGGATTTTTATAGATTCCTCCGTTGTACCTTTCCTTCATAAGATTCGTGGATTGTTCTTTTCGTTTACCCCTTAACACACATAACATGCCGAAAATTAATCTTAGCAGAATTTGAGACAGAAAATTTGAGTGTTCTTGACGTACGTTATCTTTAGCAAGCCAGCAAGTCACAAATGAACTCCTCATCATCGAGAAAAAAGTTCGAGAAAGGTACGAAATGGGATTTTTATAGATTCCTCCGTTGTACCTTTCCTTCAGAAGATTCGTGGATTGTTCTTTTCCTTTACCCCTTAACACACATAACATGCCAAAAATTAATCTTAGCAGAATTTGAGACAGAATCCAGTCTTCTTGACGTACGTTATCTTTAGCAAGCCAGCAAAAGTCACAAATTAACTCCTCATCATCGAATGTTCTCTGAAGTCCATTTCATCCACTTTCAATCTACATTCAGGAAACATCTTCACAATCAGTGGCTGCCACTTACAAAATTTCATACTTAGGAAGTGTACTGAGGGTCCACAACAAGACACCGTGAATATTCTAACTTTTTCCATTTTACTTCGGAAACATCGCATTTTCAGGATTGTCTGATTTTTGCAGGTACCAGCGATGAAGCATCTACCACACCCAGGAGTACAATAATCCAACTCAACTCCTATGACGTCAGCCGGCATTGTTAGGTAGGTATTGTTAGGGCCTACTGTTATTTTGCTTCCGAGTCTACCAAGGTAGCGGAAGCTTTCTTTTCACTTTTCAAGGTGGATGAAAAAAAAATCTCCAAAATCAAAATTTCCACTCGCGTTTTACGTTTCAGGCCATTCTGAACAATTTTGGTTCCGTGTCTGTCATGAAATCCTTGTAACCAGCATAACTATACGAAGTTATTGTCCAATTTCGATGAAATTTTCAGGGATTGTGCGATTTTATGGTCCCCAATAAAAATCAAGGCCTTAAAATTGAGAGTAGTCTCTGCACATGCGCAAACGTAAAATCCTTGTAACAGCCAAAACACATTTTTCATCCGAATTTGATGAAATTTTCTAGGATTGTTCAGATTGGCGTGTAGGTTTTTTTCCATCCGATTTCGACGAAATTTCTCAAAATT
Organism: Apolygus lucorum; assembly: GCA_009739505.2. Lineage (NCBI taxonomy): Eukaryota > Metazoa > Arthropoda > Insecta > Hemiptera > Miridae > Apolygus > Apolygus lucorum. The sequence continues at coordinate 15,069,255 of CM019178.2, read as the reverse complement.
GTTCAGATTAGCGAGTAGATGTTCCCCTATGAGGGTGGTGGAAGGTACTTGGAGATTGATGTTTTGAGATTAACTACTATGCATCGGATCATTTATACAATCGGTTATGGATACGAGGAAGCTATGTGCCACACCCACTTGGCAGACTTTATTATCTTAGCAGTTACCATTCTGTTAAAAACTGAATCAACACGAATTTCGATAAGCTGATCTGCTAACCTGAATGCCAATTTTGTACACAAAGAAGCAGTCAAAAACGCTTCCTTACTTTGGCAGTGAAAACCCAAAATCATGCTCAAAAATTATTTTAATCAAGTTGACTGTCTGATTTACTCAATCATTCAATTGAAGTAGACATTTGACTTAGGATGAGATAAACATGATACTTTATGGAAAAACACGAGTAGATAAATTCTCTCTCTGCTCACCTAAGTATAGTTGTTTATGTAACCCGCAGCATCATTTTAAGTAGACGGAAAAGGGCTGTTTTCTCTGACAGTTTCTAATCTGAGTGGTGAATTGAAAATTTGTACCAATCAGGTACCAAAACAATGTCAAGTCACTTTTGAAATACTCGAGGCCGATTCGATAATTATGCTCGAATTAGGTTTGATAATTCAATTCTACCAATCAGGCAAAAAACATGTATTTAGTTACTGCTGAGAAAACACAACTAACAGCGGTAGACCGGTTTCTTTCCTTACGTCACGCCATTGCCGGTAAATGATAAAAGACTTTTACAAATATCCTAAATAACTATGTGACGAATTCAGTAGAAATTTTACAAATTTTAAACGGTATCCTAGACACCAAATATTGATGTTTCTTGCCATAAATAAATAAAAAAACCGAAATTTTCCATAGTCGGAATTTACATTAAATAGGTATTTATATCTTGCATTAATTGGTATGTGTTTTATTCATATATTGAATTATGTTTAATATAGGTACGTGCGTTTTGCACTGTAAAAATCAATAAAGATGAGATAAAAATAAGATTGAAACCTTCGCTTGAGGAACATTAAGATTACTTTCTAGTTTCCAGAATATGACCACATGTCAATAAAAATTGGATTATTAGTGTTGGTTCTTTCTGTTCTTAATAATTATTCAAGTAGATGTGTTTATTATTGTAGTCGAAGTCAATACAGATAATTGAATAGTGTAATTTGATGGTTAATGCTTGTTTTAATGGTTTATTTCTGTACATTTTGCAGGGAAATGAGAGGCAGTGAGTGCATGATGAGTGCATATCTTGCAATGATGACGTAGGTGGTAATAATAAATTAATTACGATGATTTATAATAAAAATGGTGTACCTGTATGACTCGTCATCGGGAGGGATGACATTCGCCATATGGGAGGAGGAGGAGTCATGTTCACGGTGACATGCCACTACACAGACTGGCTCTGGGACGGCCTCGAGGGGACGCGCAAGCTTCGGGTTCTGGTCCCACCTCCCGCTCCCGTCCTCCCCGATCTTCACGACTGTATGGGACAAGCGGGACACCTTGTACCACGCAACCTCCTGGCTCCTTGCCCTAGGTCCTGTGTTCTACCTGCCTTCTTCCTTTCTCAACCATTTAATCTTGCTTCAGGAAGATGTAGCTTCCTTATAATCGCCATGCAAAGATGTTCTAAGAATGTTGGGAGTAATACACCGGTAAATATCACCAAATACAACCCTTTGGTCATCTCCAGTCTTTAGGTACAAATGTACAAGCGGGACACCTCGTTCCTCACAAGCTCATGGCTCATCGCCTTTAATAGTATCCGTCACTATGTGCCTTAGGCCCTGTGTTAATCCTTCCTGTGTTATTTCTTCATCCCTAACCATATTCTCTTGCTCATCCGACAAACTGTTCAATGAATGTTAGAAGTAACACCATCTGACTATGACGACTGTGTGGAACAAGCGGGACACCTTGTACCACAACCTCCTGGCTTCTTGCCCTAGGTCCAGTGTTCTACCTGCCTTCTTCCTTTCTTAACCATTTAATCTTGCTTCAGGAAGATGTAGCTTCCTTATAATCGCCATGCAAAGATGTTCTAAGAATGTTGGGAGTAATACACCGGTAAATATCACCAAATACAACCCTTTGGTCATCTCCAGTCTTTAGGTACAAATGTACAAGCGGGACACCTCGTTCCTCACAAGCTCGTGGCTCATCGCATTTAATAGTATCCGTCACTATGTGCCTTAGGCCCTGTGTTAATCCTTCCTGTGTTATTTCTTCATCCCTAACCATATTCTCTTGCTGATCCGACAAACTGTTCAATGAATGTTATAAGTAACACTATCTGACTATGACGACTGTGTGGGACAAGCGGGACACCTTGTACCACAACCTCCTGAGTCCTTGCCCTAGGTCCTGTGTTCTACCTGCCTTCTTCCTTTCTTAACCATTTAATCTTGCTTCAGGAAGATGTAGCTTCCTTATAATCGCCATGCAAACTGTTCTAAGAATGTTGGGAGTAATACACCAGTAGATATCACCAAATACAACCCTTTGGTCGCCTCCAGTCTTTAGGTACAAATGTACAAGCGGGACACCTCGTTCCTCACAAGCTCGTGGCTCATCGCCTTTAATAGTATCCGTCACTATGTGCCTTAGGCCCTGTGTTAATCCTTCCTGTGTTATTTCTTCATCCGTAACCATATTCTCTTGCTGATCCGACAAACTGTTCAATGAATGTTAGAAGTAACACCATCTGACTATGACGACTGTGTGGGACAAGCGGGACACCTTGTACCACAACCTCCTGGCTTCTTGCCCTAGGTCCAGTGTTCTACCTGCCTTCTTCCTTTCTTAACCATTTAATCTTGCTTCAGGAAGATGTAGCTTCCTTATAATCGCCATGCAAACTGTTCTAAGAATGTTGGGAGTAATACACCAGTAGATATCACCAAATACAACCCTTTGGTCGCCTCCAGTCTTTAGGTACAAATGTACAAGCGGGACACCTCGTTCCTCACAAGCTCGAGGCTCATCGCCTTTAATAGTATCCGTCACTATGTGCCTTAGGCCCTGTGTTAATCCTTCCTGTGTTATTTCTTCATCCGTAACCATATTCTCTTGCTCATCCGACAAACTGTTCAATGAATGTTAGAAGTAACACCATCTGACTATGACGACTGTGTGGAACAAGCGGGACACCTTGTACCACAACCTCCTGGCTTCTTGCCCTAGGTCCAGTGTTCTACCTGCCTTCTTCCTTTCTTAACCATTTAATCTTGCTTCAGGAAGATGTAGCTTCCTTATAATCGCCATGCAAAGATGTTCTAAGAATGTTGGGAGTAATACACCGGTAAATATCACCAAATACAACCCTTTGGTCATCTCCAGTCTTTAGGTACAAATGTACAAGCGGGACACCTCGTTCCTCACAAGCTCGTGGCTCATCGCCTTTAATAGTATCCGTCACTATGTGCCTTAGGCCCTGTGTTAATCCTTCCTGTGTTATTTCTTCATCCCTAACCATATTCTCTTGCTCATCCGACAAACTGTTCAATGAATGTTAGAAGTAACACCATCTGACTATGACGACTGTGTGGGACAAGCGGGACACCTTGTACCACAACCTCCTGGCTTCTTGCCCTAGGTCCAGTGTTCTACCTGCCTTCTTCCTTTCTTAACCATTTAATCTTGCTTCAGGAAGATGTAGCTTCCTTATAATCGCCATGCAAAGATGTTCTAAGAATGTTGGGAGTAATACACCGGTAAATATCACCAAATACAACCCTTTGGTCATCTCCAGTCTTTAGGTACAAATGTACAAGCGGGACACCTCGTTCCTCACAAGCTCGTGGCTCATCGCCTTTAATAGTATCCGTCACTATGTGCCTTAGGCCCTGTGTTAATCCTTCCTGTGTTATTTCTTCATCCCTAACCATATTCTCTTGCTCATCCGACAAACTGTTCAATGAATGTTAGAAGTAACACCATCTGACTATGACGACTGTGTGGGACAAGCGGGACACCTTGTACCACAACCTCCTGGCTTCTTGCCCTAGGTCCAGTGTTCTACCTGCCTTCTTCCTTTCTTAACCATTTAATCTTGCTTCAGGAAGATGTAGCTTCCTTATAATCGCCATGCAAAGATGTTCTAAGAATGTTGGGAGTAATACACCGGTAAATATCACCAAATACAACCCTTTGGTCATCTCCAGTCTTTAGGTACAAATGTACAAGCGGGACACCTCGTTCCTCACAAGCTCGTGGCTCATCGCATTTAATAGTATCCGTCACTATGTGCCTTAGGCCCTGTGTTAATCCTTCCTGTGTTATTTCTTCATCCCTAACCATATTCTCTTGCTGATCCGACAAACTGTTCAATGAATGTTATAAGTAACACTATCTGACTATGACGACTGTGTGGGACAAGCGGGACACCTTGTACCACAACCTCCTGAGTCCTTGCCCTAGGTCCTGTGTTCTACCTGCCTTCTTCCTTTCTTAACCATTTAATCTTGCTTCAGGAAGATGTAGCTTCCTTATAATCGCCATGCAAACTGTTCTAAGAATGTTGGGAGTAATACACCAGTAGATATCACCAAATACAACCCTTTGGTCGCCTCCAGTCTTTAGGTACAAATGTACAAGCGGGACACCTCGTTCCTCACAAGCTCGTGGCTCATCGCCTTTAATAGTATCCGTCACTATGTGCCTTAGGCCCTGTGTTAATCCTTCCTGTGTTATTTCTTCATCCGTAACCATATTCTCTTGCTGATCCGACAAACTGTTCAATGAATGTTAGAAGTAACACCATCTGACTATGACGACTGTGTGGGACAAGCGGGACACCTTGTACCACAACCTCCTGGCTTCTTGCCCTAGGTCCAGTGTTCTACCTGCCTTCTTCCTTTCTTAACCATTTAATCTTGCTTCAGGAAGATGTAGCTTCCTTATAATCGCCATGCAAACTGTTCTAAGAATGTTGGGAGTAATACACCAGTAGATATCACCAAATACAACCCTTTGGTCGCCTCCAGTCTTTAGGTACAAATGTACAAGCGGGACACCTCGTTCCTCACAAGCTCGAGGCTCATCGCCTTTAATAGTATCCGTCACTATGTGCCTTAGGCCCTGTGTTAATCCTTCCTGTGTTATTTCTTCATCCGTAACCATATTCTCTTGCTGATCCGACAAACTGTTCAATGAATGTTAGAAGTAACACCATCTGACTATGACGACTGTGTGGGACAAGCGGGACACCTTGTACCACAACCTCCTGAGTCCTTGCCCTAGGTCCTGTGTTCTACCTGCCTTCTTCCTTTCTTAACCATTTAATCTTGCTTCAGGAAGATGTAGCTTCCTTATAATCGCCATGCAAACTGTTCTAAGAATGTTGGGAGTAATACACCAGTAGATATCACCAAATACAGCCCTTTGGTCGCCTCCAGTCTTTAGGTACAAATGTACAAGCGGGATACCTTGTTCCTCACAAGCTCATGGCTCATCGCCTTTAATAGCATCCTTAGACCCTGTGTTAATCTTCATGTGTTATTTCTTCATCCGTCACCATATTCTCTTGCTGATCCGACAAACTGTTCAATGAATGTTAGAAGTAACACCATCTGACTATGACGACTGTGTGGGACAAGCGGGACACCTTGTACCACAACCTCCTGGCTCCTTGCCCTAGGTCCAGTGTTCTACCTGCCTTCTTCCTTTCTTAACCATTTAATCTTGCTTCAGGCAGATGTAGCTTCCTTATAATCGTCATGCAAACTGTTCTAAGAATGTTGGGAGTAATACACCAGGAGATATCACCAAATACAGCCCTTTGGTCGCCTCCAGTCTTTAGGTACAAATGTACAAGCGGGACACCTTGTTCCTCACAAGCTCATGGCTCATCGCCTTTAATAGTATCCTTAGACCCTGTGTTAATCTTCATGTGTTATTTCTTCATCCGTCACCATATTCTCTTGCTGATCCGACAAACTGTTCAATGAATGTTAGAAGTAACACCATCTGACTATGACGACTGTATGGGACAAGCGGGACACCTTGTACCACGCAACCTCCTGGCTCCTTGCCCTAGGTCCTGTGTTCTACCTGCCTTCTTCCTTTCTCAACCATTTAATCTTGCTTCAGGAAGATGTAGCTTCCTTATAATCGTCATGCAAACTGTTCTAAGAATGTTGGGAGTAATACACCAGTAGATATCACCAAATACAACCCTTTGGTCGCCTCCAGTATTTAGGTACAAATGTACAAGCGGGACACCTCGTTCCTCACAAGCTCATGGCTCATCGCCTTTAATAGTATCCGTTACTATGTGCCTTAGGTCCTGTGTTAATCCTTCCTGTGTTATTTCTTCATCCGTAACCATATTCTCTTGCTGATCCGACCAACTGTTCAATGAATGTTAGAAGTAACACCATCTGACTATGACGACTGTGTGGGACAAGCGGGACACCTTGTACCACAACCTCCTGAGTCCTTGCCCAAGGTCCTGTGTTCTACGTACCTTCTTCCTTTCTTGACCATTTAATCTTGCTTTAGGAAGATGTAGCTTCCTTATAACCACCATGCAAACTGTTCTAAGAATGTTGGGAGTAATACACCAGTAGATATCACCAAATATTGCCCATTGATTGCCTCCAGTCTTTAGGTACTTATCTGCCCCAACATGTTTACCCTGCCAGAACAAAGAAAATGACGATGTGCTCTACAGCTTTTTCAAATGCACCAAATGGGCGCCTGAAAGAATTCAGCTGATAGCAGAACTGGGATTAGCTCCCCAGAGTTCAACACCAGAGGATGTTGTCAGCAGGATGATGGAAGGTGAAAAGAGCTGGACTTCTGTGGTAGAGTACTCAGAGAGCATCCTGACAAGGAAGATACTCTTAGAACGAGAAAGAGAGAGGAAGGAGCATCTGGTCCGCCCCCACATCCAGGACACACCCCAGGACTCAGCCCGAAGTAATGTGTTGAACGGTTCCAGGCTGAGTTCCAACGTGGGAAAAAATGAGGATTTTTTTAGTGGGTTTGAATCCCATATAACCTGAAGACGCCTCTAGTTTTCAGAGGCACCTTGTACCACGCAACCTCTTGGCTCTTCGCCTTTAGTAGTGTTCGTTACTCTGTCCCTTAGGACCTGTGTATTTCATCCTTGTTTCTTCCTTAGGTCCTGCGTACCTTCCTTATTTCTTCACCAATAACCTCATTCGCTAGCTTATCCTATAAACTATTCAATGAATATTAGAAGTGACTATGACGACTGTATGACGCCTTGCACTGTTCAACCTCCTGGTTCCTTGCCTTAATTTGTCTCCGTTACAATGTGCCTAAGCTGGCCTTTCACTAACGCTCAATCCAGCCTAAAGGAATGGAAATACCATCGCGATTTCGATGGAACGGTCGGCTGGGTCGAATATCCGGGCCGTCCAAAATCCACCACGCCACGCCGTTCGGCGGCCCCGCGAAATTCATGTGAATGGGAAATCCTACCCATCACTATCCAGGGATTCACCATTCATTGACTCGCCAACGCTCCTAACTGTGAAAGTCCGAGCAAAACTGTGAACCACAGCATCTCATTTACCCAGAACCAACAAAAACCCAAACTGGATGGATCAGGAATTCCGAGGAACATTTTCCTGGGATTTCAATAGAAGAATCAATGAACGAGCTCTTCATGAGCTCATCCCTACTGCTAAAAATTTCGAGTAACCACAACCTTGTCACATTACATTTTCTCACGAACGTATCTTTCTTTTGAATCAGTGGATATATGAAACGAAATTGAACGACTCCTCTTCCATCCTCAAATAATTTTTACAGTTAGCAGATTCGAGAAATAGATCATTTAATAAGTTCACATGAGTCAACTGATTTCTCTTGAGAATTCATTGTTTCACTCGTTTACTTTTGGGTATTTTCTTCTTGCTCTAGAGGCAAACAGCTGTATAGTGCAGGAGAGTATCGTCGCCCATCTCCGAAGTTTTCTCCCTGCGCCATTTGGCTCGGCGAACAACTTACCACGCCATTTGGAGTGCTAGTGAATGGCTTTAGATCCTGTGCTCAACCTTTCTAATTCCTCCTTCCATTATCATACTGTCATCATCTGAGAGTTGAAAAAACAGATCGAACTATAGAAAACTGATCTTTTACTAGTAACTTCAAACTAAAATTTAACTCTTCGTTACTCAACTACTCCACTGTAGTCTTGACTACATCATCAGTACAAAGAGTAATACCAGCTATTTATGACGCCACTAGGACAAGTAGGACTTTGCACAATGTAAACCTCCTGGTCCCTTTGGCCAGAATCCCATCTTCTTCTCTCCATAACCACCAAGACAAATAGATTCCATATGAGCAATATACAAAGTGTCTCAGGTGTCATTCCCCAAACTTCGGAGATCGATTCTGCAAGGACTTCCCACAAAAAAATGTCTTGTAGCAATTTTGTTCTAACCACTTGTTTTCCAATTTTTTTTTCAATTTTAGGAATTTTTCGTTTTTTTTTTACTTTATATTTTTAAAATGGCTATAACTCCTTCAAATTTTGAAAAAATAAAAACTGATTTCATTGTTGGAAAGAACGATAAATTTCCTATCTATCTAATGTAAAACCAAAAATGTCAAAGTACGAGTAGAACACAAGGAACAAAACCTACTTTAAACATTGAAATTGTCTAATTTGCCTTCCACTCCGCGCGAGTTGGAATAGAATTCAATATTGTTAACGTTTCTTCGCGCGAATCGGTTCTGGAGATCAGAGGGCTAGTTTCTCCACACAATGTCATTAAGAACAAGATCCACAACTCTTCTCGAAAAATCGCATGCAGTGGAAGGCCTTGTCTCCAGAAACTATCTGATCTTCCATCTATAAAATGTATCTCAATTACAGGTTATTTATCTTCGTGTACAAATATTGGAAATAATACGAAATGCTGCCCTCGTGGTCTTCTTATAAGTGGTTCTTATAACACGATCTACATGGGATCAAAACCCCCCCAAAAAAAACTTGAATTCAAAACCCAAGAGGTAGGTACCCAAATTTCTACACAGATTTCGTTACTATCTCTTGCGGAACTTTTTATTTAAAATTACTTCTGAGATCGATTCCGTAAGTTTTCTGAATCGTGAGTAAGCTAAGGAAGGAATAAAGCAATTTTTGAATTTCTAGTGGAAGTAAGATTTTGATCCACTACACGATGAAGAAAAGCAGAATTTAGTTATAGAATAGAATTAATTAAATCCCAACCAATTACGCTTCACTTTTACTACAAAAATTTTATTAGAGAGAAATGATTTTTAATTAAAAATACAAAATGTAAAGGAAGTCCTTTGACGTTGTTTGCTTTTAGCCATTTACTTCAACTATAAAGTTGCTTTGCTTAAGTACCTACTTATCTCCTGAGTGATATGGAAAATAATGAGTTAGTCATTTTGAATGAGGTGATGAAAAATGTTTCTATTTTCAGATCTTCAGTTCTGTTTGACATTTTCTGGTTCTAAATTTATGTCCTGAGTATCATCCAAGTAATCCATAACGACGAACGTGTTGAGGGCCTCAAAGATAAGGGCACGAACTGTCGCGTTTCGAAATTTTGTAACACCCCGAATATCATGCTCTTATTCGCGAGTAGTGGAGCGTTGTAATGTCTCCAGACAGATAAAGTATTTCCAGCCTCCCGGGAGCTCTATATACCGCTCTCTGGAGTACAGTGAGCGATCAAAAACTGTGTAGATTGTGACGAGGACATTTCCCGAAGGTAAGTGAGTGTCATGAAACTCGTTTCTTTTTACATATATTTTATCTTGAAAAGGTGTTTTGCCGTATACCTACTAAAGCCTAGCAATCACTGGGTGATTTTACCTTCAAAGCTAAAACTCCAACCAGTTTATTACTCTAAAAAAAATTCTTCATGATGAATTAGTCCTTCAAGTCATGATCATTTTTTTCTATCTAAAAATTACTGAATAACTCGTCAATTTTATTTCATATCCGAGTTATATCACTTAGTATCAAACTGTGGCTCTATAATATGAATGATGAATTTATCATTCGTGTTCCTTTCTGACTTGAGCATTTCAATCATCAATATGGATTCTCAAAGCGCTCTAATGTATTGTCAAATTATTGGAAAATACCTGCCAATATATATAAAGATATAATATATCTTAATATTATAATATAATTATAATACAATTTAATATTATTAAATATTCGAAATAAATTGTAACACTTGAGAAAGGTACTATTTTGTAAGTATTCTTCATCGTAAAAAATACGACTTGTAATCGGACATTTCAATGAATGGGCGTTAAGGGACGAGATTTTATTGCCGCAAAATAACCGAAAACAGGGCGTTATTTGAAGTTTTTCATAAAACTTACCCAGTTAAGGTAGGAAAATAGATTCGGAATCCGCTCATTGTTCTGTACAATTTACTGGAAGAAATTGAAAATGCGAAAAATGCTTATTTTTAATGTAATAAAGCTTTTTTGAAAATCCCCGATTCACGAGAATAATATGTTTCAATGTAGAAGCGCTTAGGTATGACTGATTCAATGAAAGTGAAAGTAAACTTTGACTTCCCTCTGACACCCTTAAATCCCCTTTTTTTGTTTTTTTTTTCACTCTTCCCTCCCAATGTGTTTTTTACACATTTTTAAAGTTAATTTTACTTTGAATATTGTGTCAAAATTGTTTCGTTTCACCCACAAATTTGAAAAATCTATGGTTTCTTGAAGGTAAGATGAGATATCTACTGTGCCTCCTTCCCAGCGTGCTCGCACTAGTCAATTCGTCGCTGAGTCCTACGTACAATGCAACATTTTCAATCGAGTGGGAAGCCTTTAAGAAGGAGTATGATAAAACGTACGAATCCGACGAAGTAGAGAATTTGAGGAAGCTCATCTACGCGGAGAACAAACAGAAAATCGATGCACACAACGAGCTGTACGCCAGAGGTTATTTTACCTACAGTGAAACTGTGAATCAGTTTACCGACTTGGTACGAATTCCATAAAGCTGTAATTTTAAAACAGTATGAGTAATTTAAAACGGTTTTGACTAAATTTTGGGGTCCATAAGAAGTGTTTCCGGTGGCACTCCAAAGAGCAGCTCTAATATTAATCTTTTCATGTTGATGGAAGTCTTGAAGAAATCTTTTATTGGTAAATTTGTTCGTAATTCACTTTCTTCATGATTTTTAAAAATTCAAAGCAATTTAGTGGCAAAAACGCAACAAAACCAAGCAAAGGGATTCTTACATCACGTTTTGATGATGACCACCCTTAACCAGCTCACAAGGACCTATTAGCAGTTCCAAGAACCAATGTTTCGACCTCAAAGGGGGTCTCAGTCGGTGACTGTTCGTTCTTCGTTCTGGGTCAGTATTTCCCTAAATTACAGGGGCACAAACTTTTAAAGTTTTACCTTAACTTGAAACGTTCAAGGATTTTCGAAATTCATTAAGTGAGCAGTCTAGAAAATTTAAAAACGAAAAGATTGCCGCTGGAATCATTAAAATCGAATAATAATTGCCAGAGAAAACTGGGAAAACCCGTTTATTCAGTTAGGTTTTCCCATTTTTCTCTGGAAAATATTGTACAATTGTAATAATTCCAGCTGCAATCTTTCAGTTTTTCAATTCCCTAGACTGCTGCACTAATAAATTTCAAAAATCCTTGAAAATTTCAAATTTACGTAAAAATTGTACAGTTTGTGCCCTTGTAATTTAGGGAAATACTAACCCAGAACGAGGAACGAACAGTGACCGACTGAGACCCCCTCTGAGGTCGAAACATTGGTTCTTGGAACCGCTAATAGGTCCTTGTAAGCTGGTTAAGGGTGGTCATCATCAAAACGTGATGTAAGATTCCTTTTGCTTGGTTTTGTTCAAAAATCATGAAGAAAGTGAATTACGAACAAATTTACCAATAAAAGATTTCTTCAAGATTTTCCATCGACAGGAAAATATTAAATTAGAGCAGCTCTTTGGAGTGCCACGGGAAGGTATAAATTGAAAAATCTTATGCAACATGCATATTATTTTTGATAAAATATTTATTTTTAAAATAGATTATTGTAATATTAAATTTCATGTTTTTCCTTTAGAAATGAGGATACATACATGCTATCTCTGCACTAAATTCCATTCACCTAAATCATAAACTAGTACTGGTTATGTTACAGCTGGAGAGCGAATTTGCAGCGTTGTACTTAACGTACGGAAATTACAGTCACAGCGACTACTTGAAGGATAGTTCCGATATCAAAAATGATACTTATGAAACTTATGTTAGTTATGACAACGAGTATGACTACTCTGACTCAAGCCTTCCAGAATCGGTTGATTGGAGAAAATCTGCAGTGACTAGAATCAAGAATCAGGGCAAGTGTGGCTCATGTTGGGCGTTTAGTGCTGTGAGTATTGCTACCTTGTACTTCACAAAGAAGAATAAGAATCTCTTTACCAAAAACTGACCTCATAACTGATGAAATAATAATTACCTACAACGTATTCAGATAGGTTGGTTGATAGGTACCTACGCAGTGATAGGTAGGAACCGCCGAGCCCAGTGGTACAAACATAATTCAGAATTTTCCACGTGTCATACTCTTTTCTTCGCAAATACACGACGCAAATCTTGACAGTCGTGTAGGCGACGTCAGTGTAATAGAGAACACAAACATACTTGATATATGGTAGGTAGTTGGAGATATATCTCATGAAAAGATGGTATGTTGAAATACCAAAAATTCCTAGGAAGATTCTCACCTATCGCCAAATTCACATCTTCCATCATAATACAGCAGTCACCTACTACTTAATAGTTTTGAAACACGTAAGGTATATTACCTCAATGTACGAGGTGATCCCGTAGCTATTCTTATTCCACTTTTGTATTGCTGTATCGACGCATGTACTAACTCGATCATATGAGTATGGAAATAGAACATACTTGCTTATTTTTGGTTTATTATCTTCAATAATCACCTTTGGAATCGACCAAGAAAAAACTTTTTTTAACACCCCCTCAAAATTTGATGGTTTACGTTTCAAGGTACGTAGAATTCAAAAATCGAATAAAAATTCGGCCGTACGCCGTACGCGGCACTTTTGCCACTTAGCATTGACCGATTTTGATGAAATTTGGTATGTAGGCTCCATTTGAGGTCTAGTTGTGCCCCGAAGATTTTGGTTGATGTAGGTCACTTCTAAGGGTTCAAAAAGGAATTTTGAAATTTTGAAAACGAAAAAACTCAAAAAAATAAAACTCAAAAAACAACAACTCAAAAAATTTTGATATAAAGGTACCTATTGTTTTTCCTTCAATTTAAGATTCTATAGAATTTTTTGAGACCCGCGGAGCTCTGTAGGATAAACCGTTCGCTCCCTACGAGAATTTAAGGGTTGGACGTACGATAAATCAGAAACACGAGTGTGAATCGCAAAAAAGGCCAAATCTCCGTTCAAATTTTAGCTGACCGAAATGCGATCGATGTTTATCTTCATGTTGGATGGTTGGTGGCTTTGTAGACGAGTGCTCAATATAGAAAAATAATAAACCATTGAGTAATAATTTGCAGCGTTTTGTGTATGCACATTGGCACAGCGGCGTACGCAATCTAGTAAATTTTTACCTGAGACAAGAAATGGGCAATTCCACCTGTTTTATTTTATCCCTATTACTAGAAGACTTAGGAGACAGCTTCCCAAAAAAGTGCTATTACGAATGGTAGTAAAAATGATCTTAAATTGAAATTAGAAATTCAAAATTCCAACTCACCGTAATAATTACGGTGGTCCATGCAATTTCTTTCGTATTTTCCATTTCTATAGAGCATCGTGAATTAATTTGATTCTGTGCTTATTTTTCTGCAAAAATGGAGAATTATTCTCCATTTTTGCTGAAAAATAAGCAAAGAATCAAATTAATTCACGATGCTCTATAGAAATGGAAAATACGAAAGAAATTGTATGGACCACTTTTTTCAAACCCTTAAACTCTCATCCGGATCGAAACCTTATTTCAAGATAATTCTTTTCTTATAGATGAGGGGAAGTGGAACTTTACTTAGCCTGAAAAACGACTGCCAAGTGGGTGTCGCATATAACTTTTACATATTCATAATCTGATTGCTTAGATGATATCCGATTCGTATCTTGATAATCCCAAAACTTTAATAACACTACCCTTAATTTGATGATCATATGACGATGAAATTTATAGGGAATCTCTAGAGCCTCAACCGCACAATTTTTAAAAGTCCCCTTAAAATCGAATAGAAACTGTAGAAGTTATGCGTACCTACTATCGTTCAACTGATCATGATAGGTTTCACAGGGAATCTCATGAAGTCCCATCCACGTGATCCTTGAAAACGTCATCGATTTATGATTCAAAATGTAGAATATTTATGGCTGTTACAAAGAATACAAATGACCATACGGGGAGCGACAACCCGGAAAACACCGGGTTGAATACCGTCAGTCCAGGGCTGATGATTTCCATAGGGGACCATTTAAACGCCAACCCGCTCATTCCCTGAAAATTGAATCAGGATTGGACAGCAACTTCTTATAGTTTCGACCTTTACAAGGAATAGTGGACACACAGTACGACTGATAGACGCATCAGACAAGAAACCAAAGTTAGAAAAATACCAATATCTACACCTTTATCCTCGCCCAACATACTCAGCAGCAGTCTTAATAAGGGTCAGTTACTTGACCGTCAGTTGTTGAACGCACAGTTGTTTTTGCAACATTTTTACTTATACCTGGTGATCAGAGCAGGGTGATTGCTGATCATGCTTGTCAGCAATATTTGAGACCTAGATTTGATTTTTCGAAATGTATCCTAGGGAACTACTTATGTTTTATAGTACCTATATTACTGCATTTAGACAGGAGCGATAGAAGGACAAGCAGCCTTAAAACTTCATAAACGTGTAGAACTGAGCGAACAGCAGCTAGTGGACTGCGTATATTCGGGGCAAGGGCACTCAGGTTGCGATGGAGGTTTGATGGACGATGCATTCATGTACATCGAAAGGGCTGGAGGAATTGAGAGCGAACACGACTACCCCTACACTAGTCAGGTGAGAATTTGTAGTACCTATGTACCTAACAAATTATTTACGGATTCTTCTATTCTTTTTCTGATAATATTAATGTAATTCATTGAACTAGTTATTTAAGAATTATATTCTTGAATTTGTAATCGAAACTAATCGAATGGTCGGTCGTGTGGTCAAATCTTCGACCACATTCGAAACTGACAACTCACTGAAAAACCAACAGAACACTTGCATTGACAAAACCAACACATACGACAGAAGTGGAGTTTACAAACTGGTTTGCAGGTGTACATTGGACAAACAGGACCGGTTGGTCAATCGGTCAATTTTGACCGAATTGGGAATGTCTCCCAATCTTCTTCTTGTTCTTGTGCCGTGCACGCGTGCATGCGTTGGCGATATCTCAGTATTTTTTTTTTTTTTTTTTAAACTCCCCTCAAAGACAAAATGTCTATTTTGACGGAGGGGGCACGCCATTAATAAAAATAAATAAATAAATCAAATATAATGGGGAGGACGCCCAGGACTCACCCGACGCCGGCCCTAGGGATGAGGGAAGATGAGGAAGGTGGGGGTGGGAGAGAGGGATGAAGGGAAGTGCCTCTATAAAACGACCACCAGTTCAAATATGAGCCGAGCAGGACACGGGGTTTTTTTGTAATGTCCGCTCCTCGGCGGCCCGACAAAGTTCTCCAAAATTAGCCAAGCCAGTCCAAGCCCTGATGTTGCGTAGCCACGATAGCTGCTTGCGACCCACTCCACGTCTTCCCTCGATCTTCCCCTCGAGGATAAGTCGAAGAATCCCGTACCGAGGGCCCCGGAGTATGTGGCCGAGGTAGGCTACTTTTCTCACTTTTATAGTTGGGTAGAGTTCACGCCCAATACCAGCTCGCACTAAAACCTCCTCGTTCCTCACTCTATCCACCCAAGGGATGCGAAACATCCGGCGTAAGACCCACATCTCAAAGGCCTCCAGCTTATTATTGGAATCCATCTTGAGGGTCCAGGTCTCCACACCGTACAACAGCACCGACCAAACGTAACACTTCACTAGTCGGTACCTAATGTCGAATGAAAGGTGTCGATCACACAAAAGGGAACGGGGTTTCATGAAACTAGTGCGTGCTTGGGCAATTCTACTCCGAATTTCTTTCTGGGGATCCCACAGATCGTTCACCAAAGTGCCGAGATACCTAAAAGATTTAACTCTCTCGATGGGCTGAGTGCCAAGGCAAAGCTCCACATCTGGATGCTGAGACCTGCTGATCACCATGGACTTGGTTTTCTTAATATTTATCCTCAACCCTGCTGTCTGTCCCGCTGAGCAAATCTTATTGAGCATAATTTGCAGGTTTCCCATGCTATCCGCTATGAGCACCGTATCATCGGCATAACGCAGGTTATTGATGGGAACCCCATTTACTTTTATGCCCAGTTCACTGCCATCCAGAGCTTCCACGAATACGCGTTCAACATACAGATTAAACATGATAGGTGACAGTATGCAGCCTTGGCGAACTCCCTTCAGGATCTCGACCTCCTCAGTGAATGTACCATCGTCCATCCTCACCACTGCCCGCTGGCGCCAATACAGATTGTGAATTATCCGAAGGTCCCGCTGGTCAATATCAGCGCTCTTCAGACATCTCATCAGGCGTTCGTGGTTTATGCTGTCAAAAGCTTTTTCATAATCAATGAAGCAAAGGAAGACATCCTTCCGTTGATCGTAACAGTTCTGGACCAGTAAATTCAAGCAAAAAACTGCCTCGCGTGTCCCTGTTCCTGACTTGAAGCCAAATTGAACATCGCCACTGAGAGCTTCCAATTTCCTGAACAGCCT
The DNA here is from genome assembly GCA_009739505.2 of Apolygus lucorum. Taxonomy (NCBI): domain Eukaryota; kingdom Metazoa; phylum Arthropoda; class Insecta; order Hemiptera; family Miridae; genus Apolygus; species Apolygus lucorum. The sequence continues at coordinate 15,052,363 of CM019178.2, read as the reverse complement.
TGTGTGGAGAACTCTTAGGAAAATCTCAAGCACGTGGCTTAAAAGACTTATTGGGCGATAATCATTGCATTTCAGGGTACCGGACTTTTTTGGGATCATCACAAAAGTAGACTTAAGCCAGTCTTCTGGGATGTAACCAGTTTCATATATTCGGTTGAAAAGCCGAACAATGAGATCGAGATTCTCCTCTTCAATCAGCTTGACGAATTCTGCGTGAACTTGGTCATTTCCAGGGGCCTTGTTGGCCTTGGTGACCTTAATAGCGTAGGTGACCTCAGTCTTTAATATTGATGGGCCGTCATTGGAAGTGAGTGTGCCGAAATCCATTTCAGGCGGCCTGGCATCCCTGAAGAGTGACTCCGTGTAAGACTTCCACAGAGTCTTCAGCTCCTCTGCAGCTGAAACCGGCGAGCCATCATCATTCACAATGTCTCCCAATACATGTATAAAAATGTCTCGTTTCCACGACAGCAAGTGTTTTTACCTATTGGCGAAACTACAAAGATGGGTGCCTGGGTGCGAGCGTGATTCTGCGCCCTCTTCCCAATTCAGGAATTTAATTTAAATTTAATTTAAACAGGGTAAATCATGTGTTAATAGTTATGGTATTATCGCCAAGATCAACTGTACAAAAAATTCCCTTCAAATTATTTAAAGTGATTTAACCCTTAATGTCCTGAAGTATCTTTTCGGAAGTCCAATTTTTCAAACATTCTACAACACTGTTCAACCATTTTTAAGACAAAACCGATATTCTTGTGGTTACATTGATACTTCAACTATTGTTTATACAATACACCATCCGACCCTCTGACTCTTAAGATATCCAAGAAGACACCATTGAAAATCGAAATTTTCCGCTATTCTTGGATGCTTCCAGCCACAACTCTTACTTCATCAACATCTCGGGATGTTTTTCTGTAAGATTTAAAATTAAATCTGTCAGAATAGTTGTTATATATCCGAATTATTTCATGAAACTGATCTTCACTGTCCTCCAGTTCATGGTAGAGTTAGGTCTGATCTGGATACTACTGAAGTGGGAGGTCTTATTGGGATAACAATTTAAGTTTATTTGTCATTTTAGTTTTTTATTTGTTTCAGAATAAAAAGCTGCTGGTTCCGTCCAGTCATATTTGGATAGAATGTCTTCTAAGTATATATTTTTAAAATAACGATAGCCCCCCCCCCCCCTTCTCCAGAAAATATCCTTCAGTTTTCATCAAATTAAGAAACTTCACATAAATCCCGATGAAAATGAGCAATTCTATGGCATTGGTTGGCCAAAATACACCAAAATCTTGGAAAACATCCTAAGATACAATTTTTGCTTCCTCACTACCGAAGGTAGGGAAGCTTTGTATTCGTGAAAGAAGTGAAAAAAAAAAAATGTCCTCCAAAATCGAAATTTCCACTTGCTTTTTGCGTTTTAGAGCTTCCCGAACAATTTTGGTTCCGTGTCTGTCTGTCTGTCTGTCTGTCTGTCTGTCTGTCGGTCTGTCGGTCTGTCTGTGGTCAATCCTTGTCCCGGGCAAAACTATACCAACCTGTGGTCCGATTTTGATGAAATTTTCAGGGATTGTGCGGGTTAGGTCCTAGACGGTCCCCTATAAATTTCAGCACCTTCGGACCAATAGGAGCGAGTGCGCATGCGCAAACGTGAATTTCCTGGAACCTCGGTTTCTCGGTTTCTAATGAACCGATTTTGCTCAAATTTGGAGGTTAGTTAGGTACTAACTTCTAAGAGACACCCTATAAGTTTCAATCAAATTGGTCAAGCAATAGCCGCTGCGCATGCGCGAACTTTAAATTTATTGTTACAACCAAAACTCCGCAACTATTCAACCAATTTCGATGAAATTTTCAGGGATTGTGTGGGTTAGGTCCTAGACGGTGGACCGCTAATATTTTGGTATTCAATAACTCTTTGAATCATAATTTTTTCGCCAACTGATTCTGTACGTCCATGTTACAATGAGTGAGGAAGCTATACTGCCCACCCAACTTGGCAGACGTTTTGAACAAGTGGGAAATTAAGGGTTAACCATTATTTTAAATGTCCTAGCACATAATCCAACAGTTAGCTTTTAATTTCACAGTGATTTTAAATTCTACTTCTATTATTTGAACCTTATACTTCCAAACAATTCACTCTAGGTACGAGTGTATTAAAAGTTTGGGCAAGCTAGGCCATTCCACTGGATCATCAGGACTAAAACAACGTGACTGCCATAGCCACGAATAGGCGATAGGCGCCAGGTTTGTGAAGTTACCAACTTTCAACATTCAAATACTTTCTTACGATGTTATAAGCTCCATTTTTTCGTTGTCTCAAAGGGCAATTTATCTAGGTAACCATTCAAAATCGGAAAAAGTCAACCATCGTCCGAAGGAGACACTGTTACGTTTTGTGAAAATGGTCGCCTGGTACACTGAGTGTGATTTCGCTCAAACCAACAGAAAGAAACCCCAAAAGGTGTTAGAAAACTATAAAATTGACCGTGATTTCGGGAACATAATTTGAGATGTCCCAAATTATAAAATGAATACATAAACCTTAAATTCCCACCATCGAAGTGAACAAAAATGATATGTACTAAAAAATGATAGGTAATACTAAATGATACAAAAAAATGTAAAGACTCTTTAATGTACTAAAAAATGAAAGGTAATAAATGGAATAAATAAGTAATAATTTTGGTGCATACATTTGACTGATGAACTGCCAAACTGCAGGGCTAACTTGAAAACAACAGAAAGTTAACAAAGTTCCCATCTAAAGTGACAGCGATTGGTGTGATTATTTTTGGTAAAACTGCACTGATACCAACAAATCACAGCCAATATTGGCCGAATCAGTTGTTTTGAGGTCAAGGCTGAACCTAGTCCACTGATTAGCTAGTAAATAACCCTGGTAGGAAGTTCGTCAGATGACTTAATGTCTCGAATTTAGAGCTATTATCATATTAGGCACCTTTCCTGAATATGTAGACTCTTTAATAAATATTTCAAACCACCTTCAACAAACTTCAATTCTACCCATTTAACTATCTGCTTATAACTGAACTTCTTGAACCTATACTCACATAAATGTTTGCCTCTTCAACAGGGTGGACGAGCAGGCACCTGCAGATTCGAAAGGTCGGCATCACAAATTAAAGTGTTGGGTTACAGCAACGTAGGAGACAACGAGGAGGCCCTTCGAAATGCTGTGGCAACAATTGGTCCGATTTCCGTTGCAATCGACGGATTTGGATTGCATACATATAGTCATGGTAAGTTCATAATACCAGTCTGATCTGAGGAGTGAAGGTGAGCTGGTGAATGTTCGAAATTATGAGGTCGAAATTATTATGATAGTCATGGTAGGTATACGACTACCTATACCTGTCATATACTAGGTACCTATTCCTGCAGTCATCTCTTTCGGTGATAGCTACCTACACGGCAGAAAATTATAGTCGGGATTCAACCAAAAGAAAAAAGTCTGCCAAGTGAGTGTGGCACATAGCTTCCTCGTATCCATTACCCGATAGTATAGACGAACTGATGCATAGTAGTTAATCTCAAAACATCAATCTCTAAGTAGGTACCTTGCACTCTCCCTCATAAGGAACCATCTGCACGTCAACCCGCATAATCTTTGATGATTTCATCGAATTCGGGGAGAAAAAAATAGAATTATAAGACTGTTACAAGGAAATTCATGTTTGCTCAAGCGCACTTGCTACTATCTGTCAGGGGGCGATGAGTTTCATAGGGTACTACCAACATCGCAATCCGCTTAATCTCTGAAAATTTCATCGAAATCCGACATAACTTCGTATAGTATGCTTGTTACAATGATTTACGGAGGCTCCGGTACAGCTTGCGTTTCTGGATGCGAGACACGAACCGACAACAAGGACAACCGACTGGAGGTCGTGCGTTCAAATCTCGGTCCTGGGGCGTGTTTTCGTGCGATCGGGCTCACCGCCTCCCTAGTCCCAACCCAGGGCGGTGAGGCAATGGGAACCCATGAGTAAAATCATCGAAACTTCTGAGCTTCCCTTTGGAAAACAGCTGATGACGTCAGCGATGCCAGGAATCCAACCTGACATGGTTTTTTACTAACTTATTTACTAATCTCTGAAAAATTCAACGAAATCGGATAGAAAATGTAGAAGTTACGGCTGTTACAAGGTTTTTACGTTTGCGCATGCGCAGAGGCTATTATCAATTTGGGAGTTATGATATTCGAAGGGGATCCTTTACACGCTAATCTGAACAACGCCTGAAAAATGCATTTAATTCGGATGAAAAATGTAGAAGTTGTGGCTTTTAGAAGGAAATTCACTTTTGAGCATGCGCAGTAGATACTATCAGGCCGGGGCTATGATTTTATGAAGGGGACCATCTTCACCCCAATCCACATAATCCCCGAAAATTTCATCGAAATCGGACAACAATTTCAAACAGTTATGTCCGTTTCAAGGACTTCTTGACAGACAGACAGACGCAGAACCAAAATTGTTCTAGAAGGCCTGAAACGTAAAACGCGAGTGGAAATTTTAATTTTGAAGAAATTTTTTTTAACCTCGAAAAGTGAAAATAAAGCTTCCGCTACCTTGGTAAACTCGGAAGCAAAATATTGCCGAGCTGGGTGTGGCGCATAGCTTCCTCGTACACGGGGACTAGATTATGGAAATACTAGCCGTTATTGCTTGTTATTAGAAGTTTCGTTCATAAGATCGCAGTGCCTCTAAATTATCCGATAACGATAAAATGCATTGAGAACCAACTAAATTCCAATTGAGGCTGTGAAAATTGTCATAGAAATCGAACCTTTAACTGAAAATTGCCTCCTAAAGACCCGGCCACTATGACATTCTTGGGAAATAGAGAGTCAGAGTTGTAGAGTCAGATTGCAAAGTTTGAGAGAATCAGACAAACTATGAAGGGATCAAATGATCAAATGATCAAATGATGCTTGGAGGATGTTATTTTTATTACTGTGTCCTAAATTGTTTTCTAAACTTACGAAATACTTTCAGGTATCTATGACGACCCCAACTGTGGTCATAAGCTCAACCACGCCGTATTAGTCGTTGGATATGGAATTGCGAATGGGATACCGTACTGGTTGGTGAAAAATTCTTGGGGGTCCTCCTGGGGTGAAGCGGGATACGTCAGGATGAGAAGAAACAGAAATAATCAGTGCGGCATTGCCTCTGAGGCTACCTACCCACGGTTATTATGAAAAATATCTAAATCTAGAATCGAATATTTATCAAATTGAGTACTATCATTAAAATTGAGCCACATTTTTCCCAAAATATATTTATTTTCAAGGTTTTGTTGAATTTTCTCTACGTTTCCCAAAAAATGTTTTTTATTCGGTAATTTTTGAAAAAACTATAATGGCCCTCGCGTAAGATCAAGGTTTCAGATAGTAGGGTACATAATACGGCGGGGGGAGGGGGGGTAGGATAGTAGGGTACATGTCCTTCAAATTCCTCTCCCTTTAATTTTTACTAAAATGAATAATTCGCAAGTGAGAGGCTCAAAACATGGCCTTACCCCAAAAAGGAGTTTTTTTGGGGTTGAAACTTTGGGGGAAAACTATTGTTAGTGGTCCTAACAACATATGTAAAAAATCGTAAATAACCCCGTTTGCAATATTTGGCCTTTTAAGTACCTACATCCCTCAGTAAGACGTTGGAGTGATTTTGGGATTAATCTGAGGTGAAGGAGGAACACTCAACGGAGAAAAAAAATAACCAAGTAAAAAATCGTTGTAGACCATTCTGAACCCAAATCAGAGGAATAAAAACGCTGGAAATCATTGCATAAACATATTATGTTTCTGTCACCCGTTAGCGAATAAAACTTCTTCCTAAAAATTCAACAGAATGGTAGTACCTAACTCAGAGGTGTCATTATTGCAATAAAGTACCTAATAATAGATAATCTGAAGGGGAAAGAAGTTGAATTTCTGGTAAAGCGGTATGATTGACGTAAGGGCAGACGGGTAATAAGGAGTATGGTATAAGAGGGAGATAAGTAGGTGAGTAACTTCCCAAAAAGTCGCTTCTTGCCTCGCTCTAAGCCAGCGACGTACCTTTTCTTCAGTAGCGATCTACCAAATACCAGGTGAGGACGTCCCTACAAAAATTAAAGAAGCTTCGTCGCACCCAAACTGGTAAGATAGTATTTGCTATTACGAATAACCATGCCAGACATGCTATAGATTATACCTGATTACAAAAGCCTATAAGTTGTTATGATGCACAGGCATCGTTTCGTTGTTCTTCGATTTCGGTGGTTTTCAATTTGAATTTGATTTTGCATACCTTTTTTTTCAGTGCCCGTGTTTACATATCGATACCTTGAAGCACAAAGGAGCTATGTCCAAAAACGGAGATTTGAGAAAAACACAAAAGAAATTATCACCAGTGCACAATTCCTAAAATAATGGCTTATTGCACTAAACTCTTTAATTTCCTCAATCAATTTACAAGCTATTATCGTCAAGAAAACTCAATAATAGTTTTGTTGAATTTGAGTTTTCCTGAAATTAAAAAGAATAAAAAGTGTGGAAGATGGATGGACATAGCTCCTTTGTGCTTTAAGGTATCGATATATTTTATTTAATTCCTGAGCTTTCTATCTTCAAGTTTTTTCTTTTCGAATTGTACTTTCTTTTTATGTGATAATTATATAGTAAAATACTTATAAAAACAGTGGAACCGAATCGATTTTGTAATAAATTTATATTTTTTTACCAATCAGCTTGCATACCTTTTTTTAGTGATACGCGCTTTGATATTTTTACTAAAGCGACAGCAAATTAGGACTCTATTTTAAATAGTTTTATTTAAAATAAAAGGCGATTTCAATCGAAATTGGGCATTTTTGTGAGTATCAACCTTTGTTGTTATAAAATGAGCTCTATTCACCATTTTAGAGCCCATTTCGATGACTAAATGATGATTTTGGGTAATGTGTAAAATTTACTCCATGCTACCTTTAAAGGCCTATGGAATAGCGCTACCTTTCTAGGGTTAACCCTAGAAAGGTAGAGTGAGTAAAATTTACTCCACCACCGTAAGCTTCTGTTGATTGTGCCTAGCCGGATCATATGATCAGGCCCCCCCACCCACCTATTCTTCCCGCAGCTAGTTGTGAAGTTGATGTAAGAGTGAGGGGATCTTCGGACCTTGTGCATTAACACTACATAAGTACCAAGAAGTAATAAGTACATAAGTACCTACCAAGAACAAATGAGTAAAGTTTACTCAACGCTACCTATCCCTGTAAAAATGAAAAGTGATTTTTTCTCGATGATTGACTTCAATTTAAGACCAGAATCACCTATTGGCTGAGCGAGAATCCTTCAAGAATCAGGAGCTCGAAAATTCTGTTCAAGGTGCCGATCTCAAAAACAAACTCACATCACTATACATTGTGAAAAGTTAGCAGACCTGTATAAACAAATTATACCTAATTAGTTATTACGTACCTTGTTCTATTTTATCCATGTCATCGTTGTTGTGGTGCAAATGATATTCAAGTACCTAGTATTTATCATTCAAAATAATAATCAAAAACTGTTCTATAAAAAAATAAAAACCCGGGAAAGTTTTTATAGAACTCATTCCTTGCACTACCTACCTAAGCTGTAAAAAAAGTTCTGTCTCATAAGTAATATCATTTACAATGAGAAGGTTTAGGATGTGCTACATCCGAACGAGAGGTCTGTTTTTCTTTCAAGCGGATGTCGAATTTTCGAGGTAGATACAATACGTAATTGTCTATCCGCACTTTTAAAGGAAAAGAATCGTGACATTTTCAAATGGTAATAATAATTATTACCATTTGAAAATGTCACGATTCTTTTCCTTATTAAAAGAATTATTCTTTTAATCCAAACTTGGGACTCGCAACATGCTAAACACTCCTACAACTCATACTACGAATTTACTTGAATTTACTGTGTTTTCCTCCACACAAAAAACTACCATAAATGTCGTTTTCAATTAATTTCAAAAACATGAAAATATTTAGAAATAAATTTATCAATGGGCACAGTGATTCCATCCTCATCAGTTATAAATGAACAAGCAAAACTATGATTACTCCAGCTGCGGTGCGATCAAAAAGCGAAGAAGAAGAAGTTGGGAGTAACATAACCTGATTAACTTGTAACCGCGATAATAAATAACACGCGCACACGCTGGTTTCCCATTTCTTTTGTGATTGTATTTTGCTTTTACGTCTATCTATGTTGTTGTTTTTCAGTTTTTACTGTTCATAGTTAACATAATTTGGTAGATCCGTGCGTAATTTGCGAGGAACATTTTTGTAAGATTCTGGTTTGGCTCTATGAATACCTAAGGGTTCGTGTTCCTAGTCAAGTTCTTTCGCACAACTTGTTGATTTCCTGACAGTAGCTTGAAGATGGTCGCCGACGACGAAGAAGAGTATTTCCCACGAGGAGGCCAAACTGGGAGAATAGCTACTAAGAAAAATTTCGTGGTAAGTGATGGACAGATTGGTAGGTCCCTAGGTATTTCGTTCATGATTTACCTGCATCCGTTTTTGCACGATGGAATCACCCAATTTTTTCTATCTATAACTATCGAAAGTTGCAATTTGACGTTCAAAAATGCATTAGTTTTACGCAACGTTTTCGTAAGTAAGTAAGGAGTTGAAAATAAGAATAAAATTAGGTATACCTGCTGTTGCCTCGCCTTAGGTTAACGCTTAACAAACATTAAAAAATCAAGTCTCAGATGCTACCAGTAGTTGGTTTTAAAAAAAGTTCGATTCTTCTTTTCCCGACAACCAAGTTACCACAAGAAATAAAGGGATCGGGCCGAAAACGTTGTTGAAATCTAGTGGGAAAATCACCACTAGACTTCCTGGTCTTTCTGATCTTGTTGAAGAGTCACGTAAAATGGCTCGGGGCATTAATTAACAGTCAGATCGCTAATCAATCACCTTTGAAACACAAATTTTCCCCGTCGAATCATGATAAAGACGAGTAAATTCATTTGGTGTGTTCTACTGTCGAAGAAATCACTTTTCCCCATTTCAGTACCCAAACGTATCCATCTGGCTCTCCCATTTCCTACCCTGTCAGTATCATATTGTTTGGCAACTGTAATAGTCCGGGCAACAAAGACTAAAAAAGGGCCCGAGGTAGAAAAAAATATAACCCAAACCAAAATTGGCACAGATGTAGGGAATGGTATCCTTATTAACATACTGAAAGTCCTGGAGGGTGGGGCACGAGCTCGAGGGGAGGGGGGTCCTTAAAGGTCCCATTTTGGGGTTTTTCTTGAATAACTCGAAAACGGTGCATTTCTCGATAAAACATGTCCCATAGTAAATTAAAGCTGATTAAACTCTCTACAACTTTGATTCCACACGTTTTATCGAAATTCCGAACCGTTACCAAGTTATATGCATCCAAAAATAGAGGAATTTTGAAAAGTTGGTTTTAATCTCACGTTTTCTGGATAACTTTGTTGAATTTCGTCCAAACGGTTGATCTGAGAAAAAAGATCTCTCGGAAAAAGTTGTAGAGCATTAAATTTCCTTGAAGAATAAGTGGTTGATTGCCAATTTATCATTTACCAATCAAACATTACGCCAATTTAAAAATTTGAGTGAACATGACAAAAATTGGCAAATGTTTTAAATTGGTGTAATTTTTGATTGGTGAATAATAAATTGGCAATCAACCAATTATTCTTCAAGGAAATTTAATGCTCTACAACTTTCACTAAAAGACATTCCTTCTCAGATCAACCGTTTGGACGAAATTCAACAAAGTTATCCAGAAAACGTGTGCTAAAAACCAACTTTTCAAAATTCCTCCATTTTTGGATGCATATAACTCGGTAACGGTTCGGGATTTTGATAAAACGTTCGCAATCAAAAATGTAGAGAATTTAATCAGCTTTAATTTACTATAGGACATGTTTTATCGAGAAATGCACCGTTTTTGAGATATTCACGAAAAACCCCAAAATGGGACCTTTAAGGACCCCCCTCCCCCCGAGCTCGTGCCCCACCCTCCAGGACTTTTAGTATGTTAATAAGGATACCACTCCCTTTATCTGTGCCAATTTTGTTTTGGGTTCTATTTTTTTCTACCTCAAACCCTTCGTTGCCCGGACTATAAGTAGCTTGGTATTTGGTGTGACATAATACAAATCCGTCTTGAAGTTTGTTGAATCTAATCGTTACTCTTTGATTAGAATGTACCCCAATGTATGTTTTTTCGTGATTTTCAGTTTGAAAAGGAAAACAAGGCTAACAAAGAGCCAAAAAAGAAGCTGGGCAAACGGGAAAGGAAAAAACTCAAGCAGCAGAAGGGACTTAAGTCGAATAAGGATGGAGAAGATGGGAGTGAAAAAGAAGACGAAGGTGCAGACGAATCCTTCAATGACTATGAGGCAGCAAATGTAGACTCATCTGTCAAGGAGACTCGTATTAAGAAATTTCAACCTCTATCATACCACGTAGGTTGTTTCTAATTATAATGTCGCTAATAATAACAAAAAGTCACTCCACGGTACAATGTTTTTAAAAAATGTTCTACTGTCAAATTTCATTATTTGGAACGGCGAAGGAGCAATCAGTAGTTTTGGATGAAAACCTTCACTGTGGTCATCGTGGATGTATGTCAAATGGTAGACTAATCAATCTCAGTTTTTTATCCTATTTCAGAGCTCCTTAGATTTTCATCTTATTTGTTCCTTTACATATTCTTTTAATATTCGTTTCCTCCTCTTTGTTGTGGGATTCCGAAAAATGTGGCTCGGGCAACAAAAGTTACTGTATTTACAGACTCATGCCTAGTCATTGAATGTTTTCACATATTATCTGTTGTTGCTACTCTCAACCAGACTTCACCTCATTTTCACTCATATTTCCTAAATGAACATGCGGTCAGCCTTACAAGGGAGAATAACCGTTTCAACGGCGTCTTACTGGCGCTGATTGCTCTCTCCCCCCAAGTATCGAACCTTAACAAACACTCGGTGGAGAGGCTAGAGCTCAAGGCGAGATAAGACTGAACTAATTCGTAGGTACTAGAGTTAATAAGCGACTTATTCAAAGCTCGACTTATTTTTCCAACTCAACTTAAACATTGAACATATCGAGAGGTCTAGGGAACCTCATCGTCATCCTTGGTATCTCGGTTTGTTACAGCCCTTATATCTTTTACTCAATCTTATTATTCACGTGTGACCAGGGTGATTGTTCCTTACGTACTATACGGGGTAACGATTCCTCTAGTACATCTTCCATTCTCACCTCTTCTCAGTTAAATTCACCTCTTCTTCAGATTACGTCAGTAGAATCAGTCAGTCAAATAACTCAAGAAATTTTCCCCGTTATCGAATTTGTTGTGTAGTGGCCTAATTTGAGGGCTAAAACACTATGAAATATTCAATACCTTTAATATGAAAGGGAGTAAAATAACACGCTTCTAGCGAAATGGCGTGAGAGAAACTGTTTATTGATATCATTTTATTTGATAGTGACAATCGATCGATCGATGATTAGACCGATCGATCAGAACAATCGAATACCTAACACCTCCCCCCTTTGGAAAAATAAAGTCTCCTTACATAAAATGAGAAAATACCTGATACTTAGGATTTTTTTTCTTCTTTAAACCCAGCAGATTATATCTAGCCTTTATACCTGAGCAGTTTGAAAAAGGTGATCCTGTGTGGGCACGAGACTTCCGGAACCATCCTGGACGACCCTCCTGGATTCAGGGTCGCATTTCGGAGAAACTGGGAGTGCAAACATATCCCATCCTCGTCGCCAAACTGTTGTGTAGTGGCCTAATTTGAGGGCTAAATCACTATGAAATATTCAATACCTTTAATATGAAAGGGAGTAAAATAACACGCGTGCTTCTAGCAAAATGGCGTGAGAGAAACTGTTTATTGATATAATTGAATCGATGAGAATAAAAACAGTACAAGTCCATTTTTGACGATTGTTGAAAAATGGCTTTTTGTAGGTTGTAACCAGTAGAACTACTCATTGAGCACAAGAGATAAAATTATATAAATAATAAAATTATATAAAATAAAATTATTTTATTTGATAGTGGCAATCGATCGATCGATGATTAGGCCGATCGATCAGAACAATCGAATACCTAACAGAATTTATCATAAATTTTGTCATAGTTCAAATCCCGACAAGAATTTGAAAAAAATGGTTTCAAATATTTATAGTTTCTTTCAATTTATGGCTCAGACTGACTGAAGATTAATTTATTTCCTTCGTTTTCACAGAATTTAGCAGAAGAAATGGTGATCCTCTGCAGCGTCAACACTATTCTCTCGAACTCCATAAAAGTGTCTTTGCCGGAACGGCTGTTGTGCACCATCGATTACCAAGACATCTCAACCCCACTAAAAGTAAGTATTCAAGTTAAGTCTTTGCCATGGACCTTGTGAATATCATAACTTTAGGTAAGTGGACATCGTAAACGATAAGCATGCGGTTTCAACTGTATTCAGGTGAATGAAGTACAATATTGGAACTGCCAAACAACAAAAATGTTCAAAACCACAACCTTACCCATTTTTGTTTCTGTTGGACAAGTGCGTAGAAAGTCGCAAACGAACAAATTATTTCTGTTTTTTCACACCCATAATGCTTCAAACGCACTTTTCGCATTGATGGAATGAACATGGAAGTAATTTAATTAATTACTCGTAAAAAGGCTCTTACGAAGGCTCCTACATAAATTATTATGTAGGATTCCGTAGTTCCCTCTGGGACTCTAAATCGGTACACCTCTACCAGGAGCTCGAGGGTTTCTTGGCAGGTCCTGTTGATGACTTGGAAACGAGAACCGTGAATTTATTAGAGAAGTATCGAGGTTATGGTTTTTTTAGGAAAATTAAATTTATTGGAAATAAATTCATTGCAGAAAAGGCTTGGGCAATTAATTGTCGTTTTGCCTCCTACCAGAAAAATTTTCCAATAAACCACTGGAGTACGTTTTACCTCCAATGGGCCTCCAAATTAACATGGATAAGACAAAGTACATGGTGTCTGGCCCGACCCCAAGCTCAAGACTACCTGATACCATAACTCTCGGGTTTTCAGAGGGATGAAATGTTCACCTACTTTGGTTCCACTGTGCATATGGCAAACGATATTGTGGTCGAGATTAGCAAGAGGCTGTTGTCTCCGGTTATTCAAGTCCCGGACACTCTCGTGAAAATCGAAGCTCACTGTATACAAGACGCTCCTCCGTCCAGTTCAAGTTTATGGATGACCAAACAGTCGGAGAATAGAATTAGAGCTTTTGAAAGGAAGATTTTGCGTAGGATCCTCGGCCCGGTCTGTGACCACGGGAGCTGGAGACGTAGAACGAACGAGGAAGTATACCAGCAGTACGGCGATATTGATGAGGTCCATTTTGCGAAGCTGGGGCGCCTCAGGTGGGCTGGGCATGTGGCAAGACTTCCAGATGATGATCCAGCGAAGAAACTCTTTAAAGCGTAGCCGCTAGGGAGCAGAGGGAAGGGACGACCTAAGCAGAGATGGATCGACAATGTGGTGGAGGACGTTGCCGGGATTGGAGGAATGCGGCAAAGGATAGGGTGAAGTGGAGAGCCGTCTTGAAGGAGGCCAAGGCCCACCCGGCACCTTAGAGCCAAGCAAAGAAAGAAGAAAAGAAGAACTTTTGACATCAGAGATACCAAATGTCCAAATCTAACCAACACCCAGGCTGAGAGAGAGACCCAAAACAAGTACTCGCGGAGACAGATAGGACTACCTCCACCATAACCATCAGTGTTGCCAAACTAGACAAGAACTGCTCTCAAAGTGACATGAACCGTCTATAATTTGACTTCAACCTGGTCTCAAACTGTTTCCTGCTCGACCTGATCGTGTACGACGTGCCCAGCCCATGGCGAATGGGTACTCTTTGGAGGACGACTAGCTATACCTAATAGGTTGGATGTGCCCTCCTACGCAAAGTGTAGGCTATTTCCAAAACGCTGGGAAGCGCCCAATTATGAGGGTTTTATACAAACCCAAGTGGCTATTTTTGGTGAATTTTTTAACGTTGTTTGGACCTTCCCGCCCAAATTGAGCGCCAAATTGGGCGATTGGTCCAAAGAGAAAGTAGTTCCGTTTACCAACAAAGTAGTTCCCTAAGAATGAACCATATTAGATCATCTCGTACATTCAATGGGTTATTGCATTCATAACTAATAGGCCAGTATTAGATCTGTAAGAGTTAATGCACTAGTAGACCAAGGACGATCATAATTAATCATAAATAAGAACAACATGAAAGCACAGGGCACACCAAGATGGCCGTACGTGCCCCTCCGCGACCCCGATGCCCAGAACATTCCTGAAACGTACCTACCTACCAAGTTATCTCTGCGCTCTATTTTTTCATTCAAATTAATTAATAGTTCTGTTTAATATAAGTTTTAGTTCTCAACCAGTGTGGTTTATTTAGTTCTCATTCCCGAGGTAAACAAACGTTCATTCTCGACTCTTTCAAACAATCGAAGTTGAAATGAGCCTTTGAAGTGGTCGTTTCTCCCGAGTAAACCAACAACTTTCGATGATTCTAACGTTCATTCTCGACTTTTCAAACAATCGAAGGTGAAAACAGGCCTTTGAAGTGGTCATTTTTCTCGAGTAAACCAACATGTTTTGATGATTTCAACGTTCATTATTGACTTTTTCGAACAATCGAAGGTGAAAACAGGCCTGTGAAGTGGTCATTTCTCACGAGTAAACCAACAAGTTTCGATTATTTGAACGTTCATTCTCGACTTTTTCAAACAATCGAAGGTGAAAACAAGCATTTACCTAGAATTACCTAGTCGTTTTTCCTGAGGAAACTGTCAAGTTTCGATAAAATTAACGTTAATGGGGGTGCTCCTGATTTTTTTTTTAATTTTTAATCGAAAGTAGACCTCATTCTGAAATTTTGACACCTGCTGTTCTCTTTTTGGGTGAGTAGATCTTTTTCTCTGATTTTTCAAAGTTTCGAATGTTTATGACCCTCCCGCCTGGGCGGAACCCCTTGCCCATTGTGACGTCATAAACATTCGAAACTTTGAAAAATCAAAGAAAAAGGTCTTCCGACGCTAGTAGGTCGCGGTTGGTGTCAAAATTCTCAGAATGAGGTCTAGTTTTGATTAAAAATCACAATAAACAGTTTTTCCGAACTATGCGCACACCCCATTCTAGACTTTATCCAAACAATATAAACTCTGTCTTGTTCACTTCATTCATTACCGCCTCCTGGTACGATCATTTCGGTTTTGGACTTGGTGCGATCATCCTAACTACCAAACCCACATTGTTTCGGTTTCGTGCCAGTATGAAATATCTTTACCCTCACCTTCGTCGTTTTAAAGGTTTCTGGCGGGTAGTATCCTTCACAAATCACCTCATTCTTCATCAGAGTATATTTGAAATTAAATTCAGATTTTATTTAATTCATTTTTTTTTTTTTTTTAGGAATCTAGATCTGGCAATCTGAACAAGATTTTTCGTGTCGGTGACATCATTACTTGTAAAATTAAATCGGTAAGAAAGAGATCAGGAGATAGTGAAGTGAAAGCGACCTCGGACCCTGCTGAGATCAACTCCGACTTGGATCACAACGACGTAAGTCTCGAACTCCACTTTTCCGGTGGAGATCAAATTTCACTATTCTTTGTTTGATAGTTATATAGTTTAGTAAATATTTTTAATTTTTCTTCATTTTTAATTTTCAAAAAAGGTACAGTAAAAGCTGCCTGTATCTGATAAAGTAAATATTTTGCACTGATCTGATACGTATTACTCCCTGTTTGCTGCTACGCTTTTACTTTATAGGTGCTGATTGCATGCACTTTTCTAGTAATATGCAACTTTTTTGATCAAGCATGTCACAATTCTAGTTCTGAACTCCTCACAAAGGCGGAGGGGGCACATCCTAATAATAAATGAACTAATAATTGGAGGTCGCCCAGAACTTACCCAAAGCCGTCTGTAAGGATAAAGGAAGAAGAGTGAGGTGATGGTGGGAGAGGGATGATAGTAAAAACCCTGTATAGAACTACCACCAGTTTAGGTAAGAGCTGTGCGGGACGCGGGTGGTGATACCACGGACTACACCCGCCAATTTGATTACTCTGTGTCGCTTTTCCTGCACCAGAACAAGATCGCAGCTATGACTTGGGTGCCACTCCTTTTAGCTCCGACGCTGCTTGTAGTAAATCATATCTGATAATTTCTTATCTTAGCCTGCCAGGTCTGCTCCATGTCCAAGCTGTATAGTGCACTCTGCTTGTCCTGGTCATTCGGCTTTTGATACAATACAATGTAATGTTAGATTACGAGATACCTTCTATCTGCTTCTAGCGGCCACCATGCGTCCGTGAATTCATTTGCGCCACAGCTGATTAGAGATGTTCATTTAAACCTCTACAAGCTTTATCTGTTGCCCCGCGACAACCCCTTGAATTTTTCATTGTTGGCAGTTTTGTTGCAATGAGTTGGTGTGGAAGTTCCGGTAACCGCGGGCCCCTATGTCTACTCATAGGGATGAAATTAAGCTTTGGGGGTACTGTCAGAGGTCTTTAACGTGTACTGACTCATGCAACGCAAGAGTGAACTCAGCAGACAAGCTGGGTTTTGGAGAGGATCGTAAATAATTAGTTATCCTCTCGGAAGAAATCGAGAAGCCTCCCCATTAGGAGGCTTTGTCATCATTTTACATCAAACCTCTTCTAGAAAAAATACGCTTTCAGCGTATTTTTTGAATGTAGAAGACTGTAATTGGGCCACAAGTATGGATTTCTTTTCAGGTTCACGTTGGAAGTGTGTTTCTTGGAGCTGTGAAGAGCGTCGAAGATCACGGGTATTTGATATTCTCGGGCATCAGCGGACTCAACACTTTCCTTCCTTTTACCCACTGCGACGTAGAAGTGAGGAAAAATAAAAACAGGGGAGATAGAAAACGATTACGTAAGGATCTGCACATTTAATAAGCCAAGTATTGAACTTGCCCAGTTTCACCGAAATCAAGATCATCAGGTGTATAAATGTCCGGTATCCCCACTTGACTTGGTTTAATAATTGAAGAGTTCAGGAAAGGGAGGAGCTAATTGCATTAATTATCAGTATTGAGTCAAGGTTAGTAATATTTAAAAATCGGCGAACAACTCAAACAGGGGAGAAAGGAGTTCCATCTTGTTTAAATATGCCTTTCTTATTTTCTACAGGGAAGAAAGGGGATAAGTAGAAAATTGGTTGTAAGTCCCTTTCTTTTCTGTCGTCTTCAATTATGAATACCTTCGCGTTGTTGGAAACTCAACTGTGCCATCAATTTGTTCCTGTAGACCATGTTTTGCTTCCGAGTCCACCAAGGTAGCGGAAGCTTTGTTTTCACTTTTCAAGGTTGAAAAAAAAAAGTTCTCCAAAATCGAAATTTCCTTCCTTTCTGAACAATTTTGGTTCCGTGTCAGTCTGTCTGTGTGTCTGTCATGAAATCCTTGTAACCGGCATAACTATACGAAGTTATTGTCCGATTTCGATGAAATTTTCAGGGATTGTGCGGGTTGGCTTGTAGATGGTCCCCTATGGAAATCATTACCCCCGGACTGATAGAAGCGACTGCGCATACGCAAATGTGAATTCCTTGTAACAGCCATAATTTCCACATTTTCTTTCCGATTTCGATGAAATTTTCAGGGATTATGCGGGTTAGGTTGTAGATGGTCCCCAATGAAAATCAAGGTCTTAAAATTGACAGTAGCCTTTGCGCATGCGCAAACGTAAAATCCTTGTAGCAGCCATACCACTTAGTTTTCATACTAATTTGCTGAAATTGTCTAGGATTGTTCAGATTGGCGTGTAGATGGTCCCCTATAAAAATCATCTCCCCCAGACTAGTAGCAGTTGCTGCGCATGCGCTAACGTGAATTCCTTGTAACAGCCATAACTTCTACATTTTCCATCCGATTTCGACGAAATGTCTCATGGTTGTTCATATTAGCGTGTAGATGATCCTCTATGAGGGTAGTGTAAGGTATCAAGAAATTAATGTTTTGAGATCAACTACTATGCATCGGGTCATCTATACAATCGGTTTATGGGTACGAGGAAGCTATGTGCCAAACCCACTTGGCAGACATTTTCTAATTTGTATTTTATTGTACCCAATGAATTCTTTATCCAATACTATGACCTCCTGAGTGACTTCTGACCTGTTATTTTGTATTTTCAGCTGTCGGGAAACTGGTTTGGTGCAAAGTTGTAAAATCCACCGCTGCCGAAGGCAGCAAAAACGTTCAAGTCAGCACGAAAAATGATGACTTCAATCGAGTTCAACTTTCAGAGGACTTAATTTCTCAAAAATCACTCCTTCCCGGCATGAAGTTCAATTTGACTGTAACTAAGGTAATTTTGATCATTCAGTCGAAAGAATTTTACACGTTTTCTCAGAATAAATCAGAGTCTAATCCGGTTGGTTTTCTTGTTCAGCATTTTGAAATTGCATACATTTTAAAATAGGTAACTGTTGTTTTCATCTTCAAGAACTACGGAGTTGAGTACTCACTTACTTTGGATCCTAGAAAACCAATCGCTCCGTAATCATAATATAAACTTTTAAAATTTAAGAACAAGAGTACAACACTGTAGAGGCAACCATTAGTAGAATTTTCGTGCGGTTGTCATTTCCAGTTATCCATAAAGTTCGGATCAGATCTATTTTCACAACTTGTGCTGAGAATTTTGCTCTTAGCTACTCGCTTCGCAGAGTAGCTCCTTGAGTTGAAAAAGGTTCATTGGTCTTGGTACTATCTGATAGAAAGGCGGAATGAGAATTCCCAACCTTCAGTCAACCTTCCAGATCCTCCTAATGCGTCTGCCTGCTGCAAGTCGTCTGTGCTTGTTTCCTTGTTCTACAAGGATTCTTGCAGTATATTCCTCCATGCATTTATTCATCATCGCCCATAAAATTAACTCTCTCAGCGCGGAATCGATTTTCGTGACTTTCGCCCCTGACTAATTTCGGAAAGGTTTTATATTCAAACATAGAGGATTTATTTTAATCAGGGAAGTGTGTAAAAGTAATTACTCCAGAAAAAAATCAAATTTATGAATTTTTAAAATTTGTGCCATATGGCATCATGCTCAGAAAACGCATATATTAGTATTACGCATATAGTAGTATATATTAGTATTTGTATATTTGGAATATGATCACTTTCTGTGCACAAAAAAGTTCTCAAACGTGTTTTTCAAACAAAAATTCGCTCTTTGAGTCATTCTTCATGACTGGAACTTTTTTCATTTTATTATTGGTGTAAACGGATAAAAAAAACCATAATATATTCTTCATATGCATATATTCATAGTATTTGCAGCGTGAAATATCGAAAATAGTTAATGACATTTCAAAGAAATATCAATAGATGTGGTAATCAACGAAAAACAGTGGATTCATGAAGATAAACGAACGCTTTCGGTAGGTACTTTGTTCCAGGAGAGAATGAGAAAAGTGAGAGAGAAGTGATTCCCTTCCCAAAAACGTTACTTGTAAACATTGAAAATGGTGAAAACTAATCCGAAGGCTGCTTTATGATAGTCAGATAGCTATTGAAATCCAATAAATAAGAAGGAGCTCTTGAAAACGTTCTGTAACCTCCCACTGACATTTTGAGTTTTCGAGCGCCTCAGGAATGAGATGATGCCATAAGGCATCATCCGCGCTGATAGTGTGAAGGAACAATCGAATCAAATTTTAATTTTGATTCCTATCAGGTAGGTGATTATAATCAGAAAGTATAGACATGAGAAAAAATTTAGACATTCTACTTATGATTAGGGAAATAATGGAATTCAGCGCTCGGTAGCCTGTGTGAGAACTAGTAACCAATAAAACATTACAGTTGAGTGTTGAGAACTAGTTCAGTCTATTGAGTGAGGCCATTGACCTCACAGTTACGATATATGTTTTCCTATTCATACAACTAAGGAAATTCACGCACTTGTGTTAATTTCGTATAATTAGTTCACAAGTTATAAGAATACACCTAATATGTTCAAAGGGAAATCCGTCTTAATCAGCAACATGTATTATGTTAGTACATCGCTGGTTATGACAGATACTAAGTAAGATACATTAATAAATGAGTACATGAATATATACAAGACTGAACTGTATGCTGGTTAAAATAGAATTGACCTTGTCATCTTTTCAGCATGTAGGAAGGGATCTTGAAGTGACCGTAGAAGGCATGGATTCCCGAGGGTTCATTCCGCATTCTCATCTTAAGTCTATAGCTTGCCTGGCCAATGATTTTCAAATTGGAGTCAAACTTTTGGGAACAGTTCTGTACAAGTACCCCATCTCGGACGTGGCAGCTTTCAGCCTACGCGTCGAGCCCACGTCACAGGAGAAACAAGATTTGGAAACTGGAGAAGTCTTCGAACGAGCAGAGGTATGTCGCCACACTTGGCCCCAAAAAAATCGTTCGAAAAGCTTTTGTAGCACAAATAACTTTCCTTTCTGGCTAATTAATGCTTTTTTTCAATTCTATAATTCATTCGATATATTTTCGTTTGTTTTGAATGTTTTCCGCGCAAAATGCGATCAGCTGATGCTACATTAGTTACTTTAGAAACCAGCAAGCCAGAAGGACTACAGCTGGGTTCACATAAGTGCGTAATGTCCAAAATGCGCAAAAAGAGAAGTGGGGGTGTTCTGTAATGTAGAAAGCGCGTAAAACTTGGTTCAAATAGGTGTGTAATGTCCACAATGCGTAGTGTGTAATTGGATGCTATTGGCTGGAGACAATGGGGTATTTCGGTCAATTTTTTTTATTTTTTATTTCAAAAGCGTATGGCTCAGGAATAACGGTAATCGGGTCTGTTCGTCGAGAAAATGTTTTTAAAAAATCAGAGAAGCTAAGGAAAGTTGAAGATTTGAATGGTGTGACGTAGCTAGCCAACTGTCTTTGAAAAAAGTATCCATGCACAGAAACCCTTGGAAGACCTCATGGATACTACAAAATAGTACTCACACACGCGCGCGGCGTTGTCCGCGGCGTAGTCCTTGCCTAGTGTGTGTGCATTTATAGCGGCCCGCCTTTTTCAAACGTGTGATCTCTTTAATTAATTTTTCTACCACATGTTATTGTATCATTGGGCTTAAAGTTGTAGTATATAGGTTTTAAAGGGTGCTGAATCCAAATTTGAGGTCAAAAACCTGAATTTCCGACCCACCGAAATACCCCATTGATGAGGCGGGACTGATCTTTGCGGATGTCGACTTTTGGAGCAGAGTGTATCGTTTTGAAAAATTGGATATTTTACGCATTTCGGACAAACTTTGATAAACTTCGGTAAAATTCGTAACTACCTCTTGTCGTTTGTTCACAACAGTCTTGTTGACTCAGTCTCGTTTATTGACAGAACAACCCAAACCGTTGTTTTGTTTTGGAAACAATTCTGCGCAGAACGTACTGCGCGCTTCTGCATAATCGCGTAATCATTCAGCCATGTGAATGCTTTTACGCACTTTCTGCATTATGGGACACCCCCACTTCTCTTCTTGCGCACCCATGTGAACCCGGCTTAATGCGTTCACATGGCTGAATGATTACGCGATTGCCAGGAAAGGCGCAGTAAGTTCTGCGCAGAATTGTTTCCAAACCAAAACAATGATTCTGGTTGTTTTGTCAATAAACGAGAGAGTCGATAAATTGCTGTGAACAAATGACGCGAGTTTGTTACGAAGTTTACCGAAGATTGTTGAAGTTTTTTTTTTTTTTCTTCTTTTTTACATTTTTCATTTATCAAACAGACTGCTTTGAAAGTTACTTGCTAAATGTCACAGAGACAAAGTTCCTCGTTCTATCTCAATCACTCATAAACCTCTGTTCATGTACCAAACGGTAAGAACAATGAGGGATTATTTATTCCACCTTTCTCATTTAAAGAACTGAAAAATATGTTTTTGGCATTTCCAGCATATTCCCAACTTTCATGGTGTAATATTGTGTCATATTCTATGGTTGCAGATTGTGAGCCACGACAGAAGAGGTTTAGGAGTCAAGTTTGTGCGCGATGATAAAACGTATTACGGGATTGTGTCCAGGAGGAGGATGGAAGGCGATTTGAATGGCAAAAAATTGGAAGAACTCTTCCCTAAAGGAAATCACCTCAATGTGGTTGTCATTGGTTACCACCACATCGACCAACTGTATTCCTGTTCCACTGAAAAGTAATGCATTACGTGTACTCAGTGTTTAGTTACTTATATTAAGAAAATTTGTTGTATGAAAATATGATGTGTAAATTCATTCCTTTATGGCACGATTTTGCATGTATGAAGTTGGACCTCGATATGATCTATGAATGTCATTGTAGAGATAGTAGCATGCCCTAACAGCAATAATGGGTGTTGATGAGAAGGAGACTGGGAAACCCTTATAGGTCAAGCAAATCGATATTCTAACTAGACAGAGGTATGGGCTAACTTGTGCCAAAACCCAACTTTGGGCATCACGCGATGTCATGAGACTGGCTATTTCTTGATGGTGTTCCCAGGCCACTGTTAAGGTGGTACATTCACATTGCTCGTTTCCTCAAAAGCATTTGAACCCTAGAAGATTCAGAAAGGACGATATGGCTCCTGCTGAAATAGAGACTTGCTAAAATGCCATCGTATTGGGGTTCAAACAAGATAGCACATGAGAATGCCTGAGTATCTACTGAATCTAAGGGCCAATTGGCAAATACAGTCAGTGCAGGCATTTTTTGTTTTTATTCCTAATTCTCTCTTGATGATACGACGGCCTCTTCTCTCTCATGGCCCACTTGAAGGTCTTCTAAGGATGCTCGTTATTAGGACAGGATTTGGCAGCACCTTGGTACTTGAATGACCTCGGGAATCGGGAAAAGTGTTACGGCAATTAACTGTATGAGAAAACGATTTAGTGTACAGAATTCGGCGGTAATAAACGGGAAATAGGCAGCACTAGGCACTTGATTTACGGGTGAATGGTACAACAAGCTAATCTGGACTGAAAAGATGGCGGAATGGGGCGGGTAGTTGCAAAAAGTGTTCCACTCTGATTAGCACTTTCGGGGAAATGTTTAATGTTCTGTCATTTTACTAAAATATACTCGTATTATATTCCGGTTTGCAATTGAGCTAAGTTGCATTAATTAATTGGACAGAACGGGATGGCAGCGCTGGCCCCTGTGGGCGAGCTTTGGAACTAACAGTCGGGAATGGGTACAGTGGCGCCTTTGTTCCTCACGGCTGGGAATATGCGGGAGGTACAAACAGGTACATCCCTCTCTTCTTGTATCTTGAGGTAACCCATCATCAGTTGTTGCAGGTCATCATTTGTGTGTTGCTGAGGCAAGGCGAGTACAGTATAAAATATCCGCCCCTGCCTAACTCATATATCTCAGCAGTTCCATGTATTACTTTCAGTCATTCAATTAATACTGCATGACAGTCAATCATGTGTTGTGATCAGCGACCTCTTCGCATTTCTGTCCATTCGCTTCCTTAGCTCAAGTGGTAGGAGCTCCGATTTAGAATCGGAATGATAGGTGATCGATCCCCGGTCGAGGGAAGTTAATTTTTGATGACTCAACAGTATGGCGCAGTCAGTAGGACCGAACGGTCTCCTCAGAATTTCTCAGAGAAACAATAATTCATTAAGATTAGGTCATCAAAACAACTCCCTCTCAAGTCACGAGTCGAGCCACCGCCTATTCGGACAAGCGTTGAGATCAGCAGATCCCCCGCCCCGTCAATAAGGAAGAATAACAAAAAACTCCGAAGCCAGTCAAAAATACGCGTTCTCAATGGGTTGTAAAAACGCAGGCCCTGACTAGGCAACGGAGTACCTAAGATTTCCTAACGGGGGGGAAGATGTTGTGATCAGCGACCTCTTCGCATTTCTGTCCATTCGCTTCCTTAGCTGAAGTGGTAGGAGCTCCGATTTAGAATCGGAATGATAGGTGATCGATCCCCGGTCGAGGGAAGTTAATTTTTGATGACTCAACACATGGGTCATCATTGAACACTTTCAGTTCTCCAACAACTATGAAAGAACCAGTCATAGTTACCTCTACTCAAGTTTGAACTGATTCACTCAATTAATCCGTCTTACCAAAGTTGTTGCGGGGAAATGTGAATACCATACTAAAAGAACCGTACCTACTATAGTTTTCTCATTCATTGTGTTTGAACTGTTTCAGTGATCTATTGCGTGGGACGTTATTAACGATGACTCAACTACGGGAAATGGTTGGGAAGGCAGTGACTGTTGAAATCAAAGAAATTAAAGAGCGAGGTGCAGTCGTTATGATTGATAAAAGGACTGCCTTCGTTCCTGACAACCAGGTCACTGACACCTTGGGATCGCAACCTCTCAAAAAATTGCAAGTCAACAGTAAACACAAAGGACGAGTAAGTGAAAAGCGAAATATTGCAAATAGTTAGGTATTTCTTTGATTGCTTGTTCGCACTGAGTGCAAACCTTCAAGGCTGGAATTATAAAACACAGAGGATGCTTCAATGTTGCTCTTTGGAACGAAAATAGTCTACTTCAAAAATCATTAGTTCAATGCATTTTGTCACTAATTCAATGGGCTTTGTTGAATCTCGACCTACTGGTTCACGAGCCACCCATTATTGTTTGTACTCCAAAAGATGTTAATGTTCAACTCAGTGACGTTCTTTCTCAGAACATTCCAGGCACCATACATGTCTTCCTGGAAGTGAGTTTACAACGTTTTTAAAAATTCGAAAAATGCATGTTGGGCGGAATGGGAGGGGATACACCTCGTGCTACCCAATTTCCCAGATTCCTGAAATTCCAAAAGGAATGAAAAAACCTAAATGGTTAAAATTGCTCTGAAGGACTACTGGAATTAAAGGATTCCAGACCTGAAGGGTATGTTGCTTTATTGAACTAAATTTTGAGTACTGAATTTTATGAGTGTGTGAGCAGAGGTTCGAAATGAGAAGATGCTATTGAAAAAAGTTGTAAAGATACGTTTATTATTTTTTGACAACGAATAAAACCCCTACCTATGGCCATAGGAATAATTTTATTTAATTGCGGTACCTTGTAGTGTCTGAGGTGGGTTTCTGTCCGTGAAGGGCGGTCGTCGACGCCGTTGCGGTCGGAGGCGGCGGCAGAACAGGTGGAAAGGCCGTTTGGAAGCCAGCCTTCTCCAAAGGGAAGATCCAACGTCGTCGGAGCTCGTTTTCGGGGTGAAAACAGCACCACAAGTCCAGCATTCGATGGCCAAGGCTTCGTACTGGGTAGGATATCTTCCGAGTAAAACGATCGGAGATGAGGTTTTTTTAAACGTTGTACAACGGAGGCAAAAAAGGCGTAAAAAGGTGAGACGAGAGGCAGCTTCGAACAAGGCACATTTGTAGTAATGGCGAATCCACCGCGGAAGATGGTCCAGCTTTTGCGGGAGGCTGTGATACCCTGACAAAGGATGATCTGTGCAGTTGAGCCAACCAGCCGGCAATAAAGGTGTTAGATGGGGAGCTCCGAAGGCGAGTGTGAAGGGGGCTCGCACGGAGAAGGTTCCTTGCTTCTTCTCGGGCGCAGTTGGTAAACCCGGATCAGGCTGAGTGCGATCCCTCTGCGCCAATCGCCCTTGGTCACTGTCCGCTCGTGTAAGGCTAGGAACACACGGGGCGCCGTAGGGCGCCGACGCTTGCGTCAGCGTCTTTTGTCGCCCAAACCCCACGCACACACACGAGGCGTCTTTTTTCTCAGTTTGACGCCTGCATTCACCATGGAAAAAGAGAAAGCTGTGGCAATGTTTGTTCTCTATCGCAGGCTCAGAAAGAAGAAACACCGACTCATGTGGATTCACCCCATAATTTCTTTGCGAAATCAGAGTGGAGTTTTTTACACCCTTTATTCGGAGTTGAGGGAGGACAATGAAAAATTTAAAAACTATTTCCGTATGTCGCAGTGAATGAATCCGCATACTTCCTGCCAAGCTTTCCCTGTCAAGTTCCGATCTTTGTAGTCAGTGAGGGTCTTGTCCCAAATGGACGGCCTTTCCTGAACCGCCGAAATCAATAAATCCATGTCACAACTCATTTTTGATGAACGAACAAACAGAGCACGCACTAAGCACAACCTCAAAACGTCTACCTTTGAGCGTCACGAAGGGAGTGGGGACGCCTCGTGTGTGCGCTCTGATGCTGTGGTTGACATTTTAACACGGCTCCCACGACGCTCACTCTAGCGCCGTGAGCGTCGGAGTCAAGGTGCAGCGTCGTGGATTCTCCGACTCTTGCGGATAAAAATCGCCGACGCTCCGTGTGTGCACTCTGATACAATCCAATGCATTTTAGCTTGAGAGGTGGAGTTGAAAAAGACGCTGACGCAAGCGTCGGCGCCCTACGGCTCCCCGTGTGTTCCTAGCCTAAGAGTGGTGATCGCGAATTTCCACAACGGGAACGCCTGTTCTGTCCACATGTATTTCAATGCAATTTTCAGAATATTAATTTCACAAATATACTAAAATACGTCGTCGCCTTTAAATTTTAGACATTTATATTCTGGGTATCAGTTTTTTATGCCAACGTGAAGGTACCTCGATCTCCACTTCTCGGCAGCTTCCTGGACCCCTTGACTGTATGAAAATCGGTTTCCATCCACAAACCCCTTCCAATTTAATGAACATACTGCAATACCCTTATAGAGTATACTAACCAAGGGTAGCCGTGATCGTTTGCCGGCACCATGGTACGAACCTATCTCTGCAGGAAAGATCGTGTTCGAGTCTCGGTCTCCTGGCGTGTTTGCAGGCATTTGCGGCTCACCGCCCCCCTCGACTCAACCCAGGGTAGTGAGGCCAATGGGAAGCCATGAGCGAAATCGTCAGAACCAATTCTGATCTTCCCTTTGGAAGCCAGCTGATGATGTCTACCACGCCAGGAATGGCAGTCGGACGAAAATTCAACCTGAAATGGTTGTTTACTTTACTTTTTTACTTACTAACCAAAGAGGTCAGCTTTCTCCGTGACAACACCAGGCGTCACACTGCATGAGCCACCCAAGAACTTTTGACTTCGTTTTGATGGAACATCAACCTCCCTCCCTATTCACCCAACTTAGCACCATCTGACTTCTATCTGTTCACTAAATTTAAGGAATTTGTTGATGAAAAACGATTTGCATACGATCAAGAGATCCAGGAACCAGTTCAGAGGTGGCGGTGGAGGTCTATGATACAGACAAACTAGCTGGTGCCTACGCAGTAGAAATGTCTCAAACTCAACAGGAACTACGTGGGAAAATAGTTTAATGCAAGTGAAATACAAGAAGTTTTTCAGGGGGACAGCGGTGTGGCTACGGTCGTTGGGGCGTCGTTGTTTGGCGGTGGACTTTGGACTGACCTCTGCAAGGATCGTGGGTTCAGGGCTCATTGCCAGCAGCGTGCGTTTTTCGGCGGCCGGGGCTCTCATCGCCTCCCTTGTCCCAACCCAGGGCGGTGAGACAATGGGAAGCCATGAGCGAAATCATCAGAACAAATTCTGATCTTCCCTTTGGAAGACAGCTGATGACGTCCATGATGCCAGGAATGGCAGTCGGACGACAATCCAGCCTGAAATGGTTGTTTACTTTACTTTTTTGCTCACTACACGCATTTTTTCGATTTTTAAAAAATTTATGTTGTATGTAAACTGACTTTCTGAATGACCCTTGTAGAATTATGACGTACTGAATTTGTAAGCTGTGAAAACCTGTCTTCCACTTCCAGATTCTACGGGTAGATAGTGAAAAGAA
The DNA here is from genome assembly GCA_009739505.2 of Apolygus lucorum. Taxonomy (NCBI): domain Eukaryota; kingdom Metazoa; phylum Arthropoda; class Insecta; order Hemiptera; family Miridae; genus Apolygus; species Apolygus lucorum. Next base: position 15,024,509 of record CM019178.2, on the reverse strand, counting down.
TGCAATCTTCGTCACGTTGCGGCCGTCTCTGGTTAACAACAAACCCTTGACCGATTTTTCGAAAGCGACGAAAGGAGATGCGTATTACGGGAGCATCAGCTCAAGGGGAGATGACAAGATCGGCGTCGCATTTTTCAATGGATTGAAAACTGAAATATCTCAGGTTAACTTGATTATGGACGCCCATAAGTACAAAGTCGGAGAACTGGTCAGTATTTCCCGTATTTCATTATTGTATTTATGAATTCGTCCCACGCTAGGAATGATAGTTTTACAAGCTTCCTTATGCTCTTGAAAACCTCTTCTGGTTACACGAAAGTAATCAAACATCCGACCTTAGAAGTGAATGAGAGTATTCACCTATAACGAAGGCAGCAACTTTGTCATCGTTTTTGCAATTCAAAAGCCCATAAAATTCTCTGTAAGTGTTTAAGTATGATTGAATCATAGACCAACTTGGTAGGACAAACATTCGGCAATTGGACGAGCAAAGACTTGTTAATCCATAAATAGCCATAGTAACTGCTTCAATCTTCACATTATACGGACCGGACTGAAGTTTAGCCATATTCTTCAGCAATGTTCAGAAAAAATTCCGTAAAATCGTTAATAACTAACCAAACTGGATCAAATTTGAGCAACGTACTCCCCTGAGTTATGCGCACCGGAAGGGTGTTTGAGAAGAGAAGGGGCAAATTTTCCTAAATTCAACATCTTGACATTAAAAAATCGGTAAAATCGTTACTACTCATCCAATATGCACCAAATTTGGGGGTTACATTACCCTGAGTTATGCGCACCAGATAGAGGTGGAAGAAGGGGGGGGGGTGGAGAGAGAAAATTTCCTAAATTCATCATCTTAACGTAAAAAAAAATTGTAAAACCCTTATACAGGGTGTAACACGAGTGGTTCACGACCTTTATCTCACGTGTTCTACAACTAATTTCCGACGAAAAGTGCCTCATGAGATTTTTTGGTATCCCCACTCAAAATGCTTTTTTTTTCACTTTGAAATTTTGTTCGTGTTTTTTTATATTTTTAATAAATCTACCATAACTCACTCAATTCTCTAACTCTTGCTATTCTCTAATTCTCGCTAACTCTTGTTAGCTCAAATTTAAGAAAATCTTTGGAAAGGGCGTTAAATTTGCAATTTTTTCTTTATGCTCAATAACTTTTAGCGAATTTTCAAAGAAAATGAAGCTATTGCAATGGCCTCAAAATTTTTAGAATCGACTTTTTCGAAAAATTTTCACACTGAAATCCGTTTTGGAACATTCTGAAACGATCCCTGAAGTTTTTCCAAAAATCATATGTATATATATATATATATATATATATGTGTGTGTCATTCCGGACGATAACTTGAGTAATTGTTTAAAAATTTTTTTTTTAGTTTTTGCCAAAATGTTTGTAACAACAAACCATAGGTCAAGTTCGTTAACCAGCAATTTTGGACAATCCAAAGTGGTCCAAAATTCAAAAAAACTCCAAAAAAATGGGTTTTTCCCGTTTTTTGAGGTTTTTACATTGAAAATCATGGTAATTTATGGTATATTCGGATTCAGCACAAAATTTCTGATATGAATGCTTTTTTCAAAAATGAAAATTGTCCAAAATTAAGAAAAGTTTGTAGCTATATATATATATAATGAATACGTGCGTATATTTGTTGTAACCAGAAATGCAGTAGCCGTGTGGGTACTCTATGAGTTCGTAGAGACGACTAGAACATGAATATGGACTCCTAAGATCTTCAAAGCATACCCAGCAATAATTTGCAGCGTGTTATTAGCGAATTTTCAAAGAAAATGAAGCTATTGCAATGGCCTCAAAATTTTTAGAATCGACTTTTTCGAAAAATTTTCACACTGAAATCCGTTTTGGAACATTCTGAAACGATCCCTGAAGTTTTTCCAAAAATCATATGTATATATATATATATATATATATATGTGTCATTCCGGACGATAACTTGAGTAATTGTTTAAAAATTTTTTTTTAGTTTTTGCCAAAATGTTTGTAACAACAAACCATAGGTCAAGTTCGTTAACCAGCAATTTTGGACAATCCAAAGTGGTCCAAAATTCAAAAAAACTCCAAAAAAATGGGTTTTTCCCGTTTTTTGAGGTTTTTACATTGAAAATCATGGTAATTTATGGTATATTCGGATTCAGCACAAAATTTCTGATATGAATGCTTTTTTCAAAAATGAAAATTGTCCAAAATTAAGAAAAGTTTGTAGCTATATATATATATAATGAATACGTGCGTATATTTGTTGTAACCAGAAATGCAGTACCCGTGTGGGTACTGTGAGTCTCCACTCACTGGGGAACATTTCCAGTGAAGAGACTGGGTTAATTCGTTAACTCCCTTCCGATCCGAATTTGTCATAGCCACCCGCGGCGATGATTGTCAGATTCGGATCCGTGGTCAGCTCGGAAGGTGACGTCACCCCCCCCTCAACATGAAGACGCCGTCTCCAGCCAGAGCGTCCCTCCCTCGGCGGGGGGAGCCAATCAGAAGTCTCCACCTGGCAGGCGCCCGTCCGTCGAGGGAGCGGAGGGGGACCATCCGGAACAAAACCAACGAGCAGCCCCCTCCACAGGCAGACCCCCCTTGATATTCAGTACAAGTCATTGAGAGCCCTGCTGCCCGTGAACTTAAAGCTGCTAGAGTCAAACCGCCCCCGTAAATACTTTCACAACGCTTTTTCGTAAGATCCCTGACCATCGAAAATTGCCGTATCGCGCCGAATTGATCTGGAGGAAGAACACTTGAATTCCCTGGACGTCCGTCGCCACAACCACCACAACCGCCACATCACACCTGGAAGGATACCTCAGGGCCCTGACACGTGTGAGTGAAAACTATAACTTACCTTCTAACCATTGGCCAATGCAGTTAGGACAGTGCGTAGAAGTAATTCTGAAACAATTGGACAAAAGTCGTAATATTGAGAGTTGTAATTTAATGCTAAATTCGTACCTGAAACACAAAGTTAACCTATACTTACCATACTCACCTTTGTTGAAAACCTGGAACGTTGAACTGATATACTCTGGAAACCTGAAACATAAAGTCAAATTGGAGTTATTAATTTGTACATTTGAAACATTATCTGAAAATCTATCCTATTGAACATTGAATCTTGTGCCATACTTACTTGTGTTGTTGCGCCCGTCAGGCTTCTTTTCGACACACCCTTCGGTGTGCCTAGTCAGAAACCATTTGCATATTTAATAAACTTACCTCTTATTGTTGTAAATCTGCATTTGAATATCTTTTCTCATTTTACCTGGTTCCTCAGTGTGAAAAACCGGAGCTTGGTGACGCGTCACACTCCGCCATCTTTTCCGAAGCGTCCCTCAGACGCCTTCGTAGGCCCCTTCGGCAGCGTCGCATTTGGCGGACGCCATTTTCTCAGTAGGACGCCCTTAAGGCTAACATTTCAGATTGCATCATCCCGAGGAATCCGACTGGCCGCTTCACCGCCTCGTCACAGGTAAATACCACACGCTACCCTTGTAAAATTAACTATTGTTTCGATATTTGTTTGTCTTCCCCTTCCCACCTGAGCTCGCCACGTTAGGTTTTGTGTCATCCGGTGAACTTGGGATCGGCACGTGGCGTCACAACCTCGTGCTGCTACCAACTACGCCGCGGAACGAAACCTTAACCCTGTCGAACGTAAATCCCGCTTACAACTGGTGTGTCGCCACAATCGTCACAATCACCACGAGTAAGCCGGGACGCTACCTCTGTGGTCCATCGACACAATCGCCACAAGTAGCAGGCCTACAAATTTGGTGGCAGCGGAGTGGATCCCGGTGTGAGTAAGCCTCACACGAGCCCACTCAAACTCGTAGGCCGTTCGACACGAGCTCAGTTTTAAATTTAAAGTCTATCGAAACAAACTTCAAAAATAAAACACACTGAGACAGGTAAAAATAAAAATAGGTAGGCTGTACATCCATTTATTATACAGGAAAAGTGACATTAGAAGCAGCCTTCCGCACGAAACGACGCGAGAAGACGTCTCTTCTCGTAGTTGTATTTTTCTCGACTTAGACCGATTCACGCCGACAGACTTCCTCGTGCCTAGGTGGTAGTTAGTATCAATCGCTACCATGTTCCTCAATAATCCGACACCTAGCGACAGGGGGACCGAGACCCAATCGTCCTCCGGCATGGAAGCTGTAGAAACAATGACTCAGACAATGAAAGAGATGAACATTCTCCTTCAGCGATATAATAACGTAACACACGAAGCCGATAGGGAGGACATACCGCGCTCGGTATTCCTCGAAGTAGAGTCGTGGGACCCAGACGCGACCGGTGCATTAAGTGTTGTGTCGTTTTTTGCGAATTTTGATATGGTGACCACGGGTTTGACCTCGCGACAACGATACCGTTTACTCCGCACAAAAGCGCGGGGAACCGCTAAGCAATTCCTTATCGACCGGGATGATACGCTCGACGTAGACAACGTCTACGAGATCGTCCGTGACGACATGATCAAGTGGTTCCAAAAGGAAAATCCACAACACGCCGCCGCCCTCCTGTGGACAGTCAAGCGGAACGCCACAGAAACGCTCCGCCAATTTGCCGACCGAGTCCGTAGCCTCGCCCGGTGTGCCGTCATGGAAGAAGGAGGACAACTCCGACGTCACGAACGCCACGACTGGGTAGAAAGAAATACCCTGAGCGCTTTTATACGTGGTGTCAGCAAAAACATGAGCGCACTGCTCATCACAAATCGCCCCAGATCGATCCAGGACGCGCTGAGCAAGGCGGAGGAATTGGAGGAAACCCTAGACGACACAATCGACACAGACGAACGTTGGGACTTGGCGGCCATTACCAACGACCGCCGATGTTACAACTGCGGAAGTCCCGAACATTTCGCCGCTCGATGCCCGCGAAAAGACGAACCCCTACAGCGTCACAATCGACACAGGGAGGAGGACCACCGCCAAGATAAGCCCAACGAGCGCCGAAGCGCCGAGAAACCAACCCCGCGATATCCGTGTATGTTTTGCGCGGACAAAACGCATTTCCCCGTAAGTTGCCCATTCAGCCCGAACAAGACCATATTTTGTGACTTCTGTGGCGTCCGAGAACATCTGGAGGAGGATTGTTACAAAAAGAAACGTCTCCTCCCCGTGTCGCAACCTGTCATGGCGCCGGCACATTCAATGGAGGTCGCCCGTTACAAAAAAGCCAATCGAGGAGGCACATGTTCCCGCCGTGGAAGCTCCAATGTCGCGGACGATGAAAATCACCGTGGGACTGGGCCCGGAGGAACGAGAGATGACCCTGGACACCGGAGCTACGCTTTCGGTACTTTCAACACCCGTAAAGGGAATTCCAATTCTCCCAACCCGAGCGATCGCGTGGGGAGCTGATGGAATGCCCCTACATTTCTCCGGGGAACAGCGCGTCGTCACAAGGATCGGCGAATGTGTATTTGAACACACATTCTTAGTATTCGCAAGGAGAAGCGCTACGCTTGATCTTTTGGGGCTCGACGTACTTCGAAGGGTACCCATCACATTTACAACGGGACCGGAAATGAAATTCCGCACCCCTAAAGGCGTCATCCGCCCATATACGCCGGTCGACACACCCGAGGAAATCTACAGCGTGGGGGTAGTGTTGCGGCCCGAGGGGCGGGAATTCGGGACGTTCGTGGATCAAAATAAAAGTCATGATCACAGCGCTCCTCTCCCTAGCACCCCTTCGGCGGCAACAACTGCCTCCACCACGCAAAAACCATCGTGCGTGAATTACCAAGAACCGGACGACGCTTCGGAGGTGCGGGCAAATTTCGCCACAAATCAAGATGGCGCCGGAAGCCTGAAGTTTTGGAATCGGCAGTTCAAGGGCGTTTCTGTCCCTATCGATACACCCGTTGAGCGGTACGACGATACACCCCACTACAAGAACTTGACGAAGGGTCCGGCCCAAAACCTTCCACTGCCTCCGAAAGTACATTTCAGCACACCAATCTCACGACATTGTGCAACCCCCACTACGCCTACCGAGTTCCAGGAAGTTGACGACGCAAGCGACAGCACCGATCCCGCGCCGGACTTTGATGGGAAAACCTCCCTCGAAAAATGCCTCGATCGGATGCTCCACGACTACCATCGGACTTATGTCGACACGGTGGATCGACACAATGCGACACAGTTCGTCACAGAGGATCGTCACAACGCGACACAGTTCGACACGGTGGATCGGCACAGTGCGACACAGTTCGATATGGTGGATCGGCACAGTGCGACACAGTTCGACACATCGGATCGGCACAGCCCGACCCAGTTCGCCACAACCGACCCATGTGTTGAACCATATCCCGATATAGTCGATACCCCTGATGAAACGAGTTCTAACGTATCCCTTAGAGAAGAAAAGGCCTGCGCCGAGATTTGTTCTATTATTCCCCCGATTCAAAACAATGAAAAAGAAGTATGTCCCGGTGCCACGCCAGACGGTCTGGAAGAAGAGGAGTGGGGGAAGCTACCGACCGACCAATGGGAAACCCCGTTACCCGAGTTCGACGTGACCTTGCAAGAGAAACTGCAACATCTCACAACTTCGGACGCGGAACCAACTAGGGAATTGTTGTGCAAATTCCGGGACTTATTTAAGCCACCTACGGGGAGGGATGTCGATTGAACGTATTCCATGAGATAGTTACTACTCAACCCACCGTTACACAACAAAAACCCTACCCGGTTCCCCACGCCCTCCGCGACGTCGTTGAAACTCAAATCAAGGACATGCTGTCAAATGGGGTAATTAGCCCATCTACTAGCCCGTGGTGTGCGCCGGTACTACTCGTCAAAAAGAAAACGCCGCCGGGAGAAAAGCAGCTTTGGCGATTTTGCACGGATTTCCGACAGCTCAATAAAATCACCAAAGGAGACGCTTATCCTCTTCCCCGATTACAGGAGACCCTTGCGATGTTAGGTCAGTGTAAATGGTTCACAACCATCGACTTAATATCGGGTTACCACCAGATACCAGTTCACCCCGAGTCAAGGGAGAAAACGGCCTTTTCAGTTTTAGGACGTCATTTTCATTACGAAAAGATGCCGTTTGGACTGAAGAATGCCGCCCGCTACATTTCAGCGAGTCATGAATGATACCCTCGATGGAATCCTCGGAGATCATTGTCTCGTTTACCTGGATGACATCATAGTATTTTCCGCCACTCGAGAGGAACACCTCCAGAAATTGACTCAGGTTTTCGATCGATTGACCGAGGCCCGCCTGCAAGTGAACTTATCGAAATGCGAGTTTTTGAAAAACGAGGTTCGCTTTCTAGGTCACCGCATCACGCCCGACGGAATCCTTACCGAGCCCGAGAAGGTCAAGGCCATTAAGGAATTTCCCGTACCTACCTCGGCGTTGAAACTGCAGTCGTTTTTGGGGCTGGCTGGGTTTTACCGGAGGTTCATACCTCGATACTCGGAGCTCTCGGTACCCTTGACCGACCTCCTCCAGAAGAACCGACCCTTCGAGTGGACAAGTAAACAACAACAAGCGTTCGACGAACTCAAGGTCAAGTTGACCGAGGAACCCGTACTCGCCTTTCCTGACCTGAATAAACCCTTTGTGTTGGCCACCGACGCTTCCGGCTCTGCTTTGGGGGCTGTCCTTTCGCAGAACTTTGAAGGGGAAGAGAGGCCTGTGGCGTATGCGAGTCGAAAACTAAATCCGGCCGAAACCAGATATTCCGTCACAGAGAGAGAGTTACTCGCCGTTGTGTGGGGCGGTCCGCCATTTTCAAGAATATCTTTTAGGCCAGACCTTTGAACTTCAAACGGACACATGGCACTCACGGCCGCGATGCACCTCCGCGACCCGACATCGCGAATCGGGAGGTGGGTTCTCCGGCTTGCTGAATACGACTTCGTTCCCCGATACAGACCCGGAACTCAGATGAAACATGCGGACGGATTGAGTCGAATGGACATAGCCGTTGTAAACCTCGATTTCCCGCGCGAGCTGATGATCGCTGCACAGGATCTCGATGACTGGGTCCAATCGATGGTTTTGAGTCGCGGTAAAGAAGGATTGCGAAAAGCTAACGGAGTGTGGGAAATGAGAGTGCGACACGATGGTAGACACGAATGGGTGCCCCTCATCCCGAGTTCACTTCGTGAATGGTTGATTGACCGATGCCATAAGAATGAGTGGGCGGGACACCCCGGAGCCGACGTAACGGAAAAGGTGGTGAGACGACTAGGAAACTGGCCCGGATTATCGAGAGACGTCAAAGAGCAGGTACAACGTTGTGAAACGTGTTTACGTCGCAACACCCCGACGAATCTGAAAAGTCCGATTCAGAGGCCGCTCCTCCCCGAGAGACCCGGACACATCGTCGGTATCGACTTCGTGGGGCCCATCGTGACGAATGGAAAATCCAAATACCTCCTCACCGTAATCGACCATTTTACTAAGTATGCTGAAGCATACGTTACCACCAATTGTACCGCCTCTACTGTCGCGCAAATTTTAGCAAAGGAATTTATACCGAGACACGGTGTACCCGAGAGACTTGTCTCAGACCGTGGAACCGCCTTCACCGCCGGATCGACACGCGAACTTTGTGCCCAATGGGGCATACGGCAGATCTTCACGACCGCGTACCACCCGGAGGGAAATGGGGTGTGCGAGCGTTTCCACCGAACCTTGACCAATATCTTGGCGAAAATTACCAAGAAAACTAAGGATTGGGAAACCATGTTGCCCGTAGCACTCGCAGCGTATCGATCCAGCCCCCATAAGAGTACTGGATTTTACTCCAAATTTTTCTTACCTTTGGGAGGGAAATACGCCTTCCGAACGACACCTTTCAAGGACTTCGAACCCCTTACCTGAGTCCTCCTTGTTGAAGAACCTCCGAATGGCCCGTGACGCCACGACACAGTGCCTACATGAAGCCTGGAAGAAACGGACGGAAGCCATCAACGCCCGCCGCTCTCTACGCTCTTTTGAGGCAGGGGGTATGGTGTACCTAAAAGACATGCAGCCGCCCCCAGGTGTCGTTAAAAAATTCTGGAGTCCATGGAGTGGACCGTGGACGGTGCTAAAGAAACACTCGAATGTTACTTACGAAATCAGAGACTCACCCGATATAAAACGTCAGGTAGTACACATTAACCGCCTCAAACCGGCCTTTGTGCTGGGTGTACCGGACGATACGTTCCTGGACCATACCAAATCCCATCAAACCCCGGAAATAGACACAATAAAGGACGTTCACGAAACGGAAACGGGGATACAGGAGGAAATGATGGAAGACTCGGATGAGGAACTACGATGGCCGCCTCCAGGACCGACCATGATGGAATGTGGCGATGTGCCGACCGAATCTCACGAGAACGCTCCCACTACACCATTTTCGGAAAAGTCGAACCAGGGGACTGCTTCGCCACAACCGACTCACCTCGAGGACGCGGATCGACACTCAGATCGCTCCTCGACCAGTGAAGAAGATAAAGCGTCAGCCACCCTTCGGGAAACTCAACCGAAAATCCAGCGGGAAATTCACAACGCCCGGTCAACCATTCCGAGGACGCTCGCCACAGCAAACACGATCGCCACAGCGAACACGATCGCCACAGCGAACACGATCGCCACAGCGAACACGATCGCCACAGCGACCACGATCGCCACAGCAACAGCCCTCACCAGGAACCAGTAGTTCGCAAAGCCGAAGAGCCGTCTACACCTGAAGGTCTACCTCCGAAACGACTCCGAGGAGAGGCGCCAACCGGAACCACGCCGTATTCGTTCCGCCAACGTGACCCTTCCGTAAATTATAAGCAACTCCACTTAGGCCGAAAGACAAACTGACTGACTACTAGGAAAGACTGACCACGACCTCGACACATGGTCCTTCAGACCAACAAATTCAGCTTGGGTCCTTCAGACCAACCAATTTCACTTGGGTCCTTCAGACCAACAAACTTCACTTAGGTCCTTCAGACCAAGCCGAACCATTACTTCTGCTACCTTCCTAACAAGGCCAGAATAATTTGTGTGAAGTACCCTGAGATCAATTCCTGAGTCACTTTTCCTAGGCAGGATGTTACAGTAGGGCGTTTATTTGTTTGTTGTAGGATGGCACAAGAACCGCTAGATGAGTGGATAGTAGACGGGGGTCCCCAGTCACCGGACCCCATGGTGGAACTCATGAGGAGGCGGACCGAAAGATTTATCGCCAACCTGCGGGACCAGTCGCCGGGACACGTAAACACGGCCCGCGCCACCCGACGACCCTTACGACGTACTGGAAACGCTCTCCAACTTCGTGCGATTCACAATGTGTGGCGACACACCGACCAGTCGCCACACGTCAGGGAATTCGGCGCTCCTCACGATCCTCCAGATACACAGATGGATTCCCATCTACCAGAGGATCGTGCAGGAGCGGGACGCATTGTTGGACCGCCAAGCCAAGTGGCTGCTGGATCGACAACAACTGATCCAGCAACGGGACGCAGCCGTGGCGGAGTCCAAGGCAGCCAACGCACAGGTGGTGGTGGAGCCACCTGCGGCGAAGACCGCCACACCTGAGGCAATCAACCAGCTATCTGCAGAGGCACCTGCGGCGAGGTCTGCGGAGGCTGAGGGGAAGTTGGCTCGCTCCCCGGCTCCGCCTCCAGCTTCGTCCCCCGCCCCGTCACCAGTGCCTCAGGTCATCGAGGTCAGAAGCCCAGCACCAAACCCGTACGTGGCCTTGACACCACTCCACTCGCCGCCAACGACGCCTCTACCACCCCGGCGCGCGCGTGGAAGAGTCAGTTCCTACGAAGAGTCACCCACCCGGGACGTGCCACCGACACCCGGGCGCTCTCCCACCACCTCCAGCGAAGACGAGGCAGCACCGGCCAAGACAGTACCACCTCCGGCCCATCCAAGGATCGTGCTACGGATCAGCAAAAAGCGCCAATGCCCTGTCTGCACCAAGAAGGTACCGCAGCTCTTTGTCTTCAGGTGTCCAGGGTGCAAGGAGGTTCTGGCAACGTCTAAAGAACTTCCATCGCCAGGGACGACCACTGCCGGAGTGCCCCGAGGACCACCGGGCACAACCCGACCCAGCCAACTGTCGCGGGTGTCGTCGCCACGCCTACGAGCTGGCCATAAGGAAGGCGCGTCCCTTGGCTCCTCTGGGAATACCCAGCGTCGTCTTTGACAACGCTGGCTCCCGGAGGGAAGGGGGATGTGAGTCTCCACTCACTGGGGAACATTTCCAGTGAAGAGGACTGGGTTAATTCGTTAACTCCCTTCCGATCCGAATTTGTCATAGCCACCCGCGGCGATGATTGTCAGATTCGAATCCGTGGTCAGCTCGGAAGGTGACGTCACCCCCCCCCTCAACATGAAGACGCCGTCTCCAGCCAGAGCGTCCCTCCCTCGGCGGGGGGAGCCAATCAGAAGTCTCCACCTGGCAGGCGCCCGTCCGTCGAGGGAGCGGAGGGGGACCATCCGGAACAAAACCAACGAGCAGCCCCCTCCACAGGCAGACCCCCCTTGATATTCAGTACAAGTCATTGATGAGCCCTGCTGCCCGTGAACTTAAAGCTGCTAGAGTCAAACCGCCCCCGTAAATACTTTCACAACGCTTTTTCGTAAGATCCCTGACCATCGAAAATTGCCGTATCGCGCCGAATTGATCTGGAGGAAGAACACTTGAATTCCCTGGACGTCCGTCGCCACAACCACCACAACCGCCACATCACACCTGGAAGGATACCTCAGGGCCCTGACACGTGTGAGTGAAAACTATAACTTACCTTCTAACCATTGGCCAATGCAGTTAGGACAGTGCGTAGAAGTAATTCTGAAAACAATTGGACAAAAGTCGTAATATTGAGAGTTGTAATTTAATGCTAAATTCGTACCTGAAACACAAAGTTAACCTATACTTACCATACTCACCTTTGTTGAAAACCTGGAACGTTGAACTGATATACTCTGGAAACCTGAAACATAAGTCAAATTGGAGTTATTAATTTGTACATTTGAAACATTATCTGAAAATCTATCCTATTGAACATTGAATCTTGTGCCATACTTACTTGTGTTGTTGCGCCCGTCAGGCTTCTTTTCGACACACCCTTCGGTGTGCCTAGTCAGAAACCATTTGCATATTTAATAAACTTACCTCTTATTGTTGTAAATCTGCATTTGAATATCTTTTCTCATTTTACCTGGTTCCTCAGTGTGAAAAACCGGAGCTTGGTGACGCGTCACACTCCGCCATCTTTTCCGAGCGTCCCTCAGACGCCTTCGTAGGCCCCTTCGGCAGCGTCGCATTTGGCGGACGCCATTTTCTCAGTAGGACGCCCTTAAGGCTACATTTCAGATTGCATCATCCCGAGGAAATCCGACTGGCCGCTTCACCGCCTCGTCACAGGTAAATACCACCCAATGCTACCCCTTGTAAAATTAACTATTGTTTCGAATTTGTTTGTCTTCCCCTTCCCACCTGAGCTCGCCACGTTAGGTTTGTGTCATCCGGTGAACTTGGGAATCGGACACGTGGCGTCAACAAACTCGTGCTGCTACCAACTACGCCGCGGAACGAAACCTTAACCCTGTCGAACGTAAATCCCCGCTTATCAACTGGTGTGTCGCCACAATCGTCACAATCACCACGAGTAAGCCGGGACGCTACCTCTGTGGTCCATCGACACAATCGCCACAAGTAGCAGGCCTACA
>CM019178.2:14757545-15011661 GCA_009739505.2 Apolygus lucorum | reverse complement strand
AAGCTTTAGGGGTACTGTCAGAGGTCTTTAACGTGTACTGACTCATGCAGCGCAAGTGTGAACTCAGCAGACAAGCTGGGTTTTAGAGAGGATCGTAAATAATCAGTTATCCTCTCGGAAGAAATCGAGAAGACTCCCCAGGAGGCTTTGCCATCATTTTACATCAAACCTCTTCGAGAAAAATACACTTTCAGCGTATTTTTTGAATGTAGAAGACTGTAATTGGGCCACAAGTATGGATTTCTTTTCAGGTTCACGTTGGAAGTGTGTTTCTTGGAGCTGTGAAGAGCGTCGAAGATCACGGGTATTTGATATTCTCGGGCATCAGCGGACTCAACACTTTCCTTCCTTTTACCCACTGCGACGTAGAAGTGAGGAAAAATAAAAACAGGGGAGATAGAAAACGATTACGTAAGGATCTGCACATTTAATAAACCAAGTATTGAACTTGCCCAGTTTCACCGAAATCAAGATCATTAGGTGTATAAATGTCCGGTATCCCCACTTGACTTGGTTTAATAATTGAAGAGTTCAGGAAAGGGAGGAGCTAATTGCATTAATTATCAGTATTGAGTCAAGGTTAGTAATATTTAAAAATCGGCGAACAACTCAAACAGGGAGGAAAGGAGTTCCATCTTGGATAAATATACCTTTCTTGTTTTCTACAGGGAAGAAGGGGGATAAGTAGAAAATTGGTTGTAAGTCCCTTTCTTTTCTGTCGTCTTCAATTATGAATAGGTACCTTCTCGTTGTTGGAAACTCAACTGTGCCATCAATTTGTTCCTGTGGACCATGTTTTGCTTCCGAGTCTAAAAAGGTAGCGGAAGCTTTGTTTTCACTTTTCTAGGTTGAAAAAAAAAGATCTCAAAAATCGAAATTTCCACTCGCGTTTCACGTTTTAGACCTTTCTGAACAATTTTGGTTCCTTGTCAGTCTGTCTGTCATGAAATCCTTGTAACCGGCAAAACTATACGAAGTTATTGTCCGATTTCGATGAAATTGTGCGGGTTGGCTTGTAGACGGTCCCCTATGAAAATCATCACCCCCGGACTGATAGAAGCGACTGCGCATGCGCAAACGTGAAATCCATGTAACAGCCATAGCTTCCACATTTTGTATCCGATTTCGATGAAATTTTCAGGGATTATGCGGATTAGGTTTTAGATGGTTCCCTATGAAAACCATCACCCCTGGACTGATAGTAGCAGCTGCGCATGCGCGATTGTGAATTCCTTGTAACGGCCATAACATCTACATTTTTCATCCGAATTTAATGAAATTTTCTTGGATTGTTCAGATTGGCGTGTAGACGGTCCCCTATGAAAATCACCTGCCCCAGACTAATAGTAGCCGCTGCGCATGCGCAAACTTGAATTCCTTGTAACAGCTATAACTTCCACATTTTTCATCCGATTTCAATGAAATTTTCAGGGATTATGCGGATTAGGTTGCAGACGGTCCCCTATAAAAACCATCTTCCCCAGACTGATAGTAGTTGCTGCGCATGCGCGAACGTGAAATCCTTGTAACAGCCATAACACTTACATTTTTCATCAGAATTTAATGAAATTTTCTAGGATTGTTCAGATTGGCGTGTAGATGGTCCCCTATGAAAATCATCTCCCCCAGACTAATAGCAGTTGCTGCGCATTCGCTAACGTGAATTCCTTGTAACAGCCATAACTTCTACATTTTCCATCCGATTTCGACGAAATGTCTCAGGGTTGTTCAGATTATTGTGTAGATGGTCCCCTATAAGCGTAGTGTAAGGTATCAAGAAATTTATGTTTTGAGATCAACTACTATGCATCGGATCATCTATACAATCGGGTTATGGGTACGAGGAAGCTATGTGCCAAACCCACTGGGCAGACATTTTCTAACTTATACTTTCATCGTACCCAATCAATTCTTTTTCCAATACTATGACCTCCTGAGTGACTTCTGACCTGTTATTTTATATTTTCAGCTGTCGGGAAACTGGTTTGGTGCAAAGTTGTGAAATCCACCGCTGCCGAAGGCAGCAAAAACGTTCAAGTCAGCACGAAAAATGATGACTTCAATCGAGTTCAACTTTCAGAGGACTTAATTTCTCAAAAATCACTCCTTCCCGGCATGAAGTTCAATTTGACTGTAGCTAAGGTAATTTTGATCATTCAGTCGACAGCATTTGACCCGTTTTCTCAGAATATATCAGAGTCTACTCTGGTTGGTTTTCTTGTTCAGCATTTTGAAATTGCATACATTTTAAATAGGTAACTTTTGTTTTCATCTTCAATAACTACGGAGTTGAGTACGCACTTTGGATCCTAGAAAACCAATCGCTCCGTAATCATAATAAATGAGTACACGAATTTATACAAGACTGAACTGTATGCTGGTTAAAATAGAATTGACCTTGTCTTCTTTTCAGCATGTAGGAAGGGATCTTGAAGTGACCGTAGAAGGCCTGGATTCCCGAGGGTTCATTCCGCATTCTCATCTTAAGTCTATAGCTTGCCTGGCCAATGATTTTCAAATTGGCGTCAAACTTTTGGGAACAGTTCTGTACAAGTACCCCATCTCGGACGTGGCAGCTTTCAGCCTACGCGTCGAGCCCACGTCACAGGAGAAACAAGATTTGGAAACTGGAGAAGTCTTCGAACGAGCAGAGGTATGTCGCCACACTTGGCCCCAAAAAAATCGTTCGAAAAGCATTTGTAGCACAAATAACTTTCCTTTCTGGCTAATTAATGCTTTTTTTTCAATTCTATAATTCATTCGATATATTTTTGTTTGTTTTGAATGTTTTCCGCGCAAAATGCGATCAGCTGATGCTACATTAGTTACTTTACAAACCAGCATGCCAGAGGGACTACAGCTGGGTTCACATAGGTGCGTAATGTCCAAAATGCGCAAAAAGAGAAGTGGGGGTGTTCTGTAATGTAGAAAGCGCGTAAAACTTGGTTCAAATAGGTGTGTAAAGCTTGGTTCACATAGGTGCGTAATGTCCGTAATCCGTAATGCGCAAAAAGAGAAGTGGGGGTGGTCCGTAATCCGTAAAGTCCGTAATGCGTAAAAGAGCGTTCACATGGCCAAATGATTAAACAGAAGCGCGCAGTAGGTTCTGCGCAGAATTGTTTTCCCGCTCGCCTTTATTCCCGCATTCAGCTGTTTTGCTGTTACGCCCTGTTCATCGATCGAATAATTTCTTATTAATCATTAACTTCGAAAAAAATTATTTTCATCGTCTTCTTGGTGATTTGCCTACTTGTAGGCCCGGTGAATGGTATACCCAGTGTTGGGCAAAAATTAGCTATAGTTAACAGCTAAAAGCTACAGCTAAATTAGCTACGATTTAGCTGAAGCTAACAGCTAAATATTTAGCTATTAGCTGTCGAGGAACAGCTAAAATTTCTAGCTAAATTAGCTATTAGTCGAAAACTTATAGCTAACAGATTTACTGCGGTGATTTAGCTGTTCCTCGACAGCTAATGGCTAAATTTATCTTTTAGATATTAAAAAAAGCTATAAGCTAATTTAGCTATTAGTTGAAAAATTAACTAGCTAATAAATTAGTTAGCTAATGTCCAACTCTGGGTATGCCCATTTCGGAAAACGAGGTAAGTACCTTTGATGTAAAAAATAATGTTATTGAATTGTTGTGAAGAATCGCAATGTTCAAAACGACCAAATTCTCTCAAAAATGTATTTTAACCCAGGTTTTCAGAAGTTGAATAAATTGAAAAATAAGTTTTCGGAAGTTGAATCAATCATATTTCCACATAATACGCAGACTCTTTTCATGCGGTTATTGGAGAATGATTTGATTTCTGAGGATTTATTGACATAATTTGATCGGACGAGATCAATGAGGCTCTCATTAAAATCACTTAAATTCAAATCCAGCAAAGCACAATGCAAAAACGAAAATGAAAAGCAAATAACAACACGGAATCCGGAATCGGCAATCGGCTTGTTTGGTCAATAAACCAAAAACGAGACGAGTCAACGATGAACAGCTGAACGATGAACAGACGACAAGAGCTTTCACGAAGTTTGCCGAAATTTATCGAAGTTCATCAGTAATGCGTAAAATATCTAATTTTTCAAAACGATACACTCCGCTCCAAAAGTCTTCGTCCGCAAAGATTGCTCCCGCCCCCTCAATTGGCTCCAGCCAATAGCATCCAATTACGCACTACGGATTACGGACATTACGCACCTATGTGAACCAAGCTTAATGTCCACAACGCTAGTGCGTAAATGGATGCTATTGGCTGGAGACAATTGATGAGGCGGGACTGATCTTTGCGGATGTCGACTTTTGGAGCAGAGTGTATCGTTTTGAAAAATTGGATATTTTACGCATTTCGGACAAACTTTGATAAACTTCGGTAACATTCGTAACTACCTCTTGTCGTTTGTTCACAACAGTCTTGTTGACTCAGTCTCGTTTATTGACAGAACAACCCGAACCGCTGTTTTGTTTTGGAAACAATTCTGCGCAGAACGTACTGCGCGCTTCTGCATAATCGCGTAATCATTCAGCCATGTGAATGCTTTTACGCACTTTCTGCATTATGGAACACCCCCACTTCTCTTCTTGCG
Source organism: Apolygus lucorum (assembly GCA_009739505.2). Taxonomy (NCBI): domain Eukaryota; kingdom Metazoa; phylum Arthropoda; class Insecta; order Hemiptera; family Miridae; genus Apolygus; species Apolygus lucorum. The sequence continues at coordinate 15,007,071 of CM019178.2, read as the reverse complement.
CACCCATGTGAACCCAGCTTAATGCGTTCACATGGCCGAATGATTACGCAATTGCACGGAAAAGCGCAATAAGTTCTGCGCAGAATTGTATCCAAACCAAAACAATGATTCTGGTTGTTTTGTCAATAAACGAGAGAGTCAATAAATTGCTGAGAACAAATGACGCGAGTTTGTTACGAAGTTTACCGCTGTTTGTCGAAGTTCGTCCATAATGCGTAAAATATCCAATTTTTCAAAACGATACACTCTGCTCCAAAAGTCGACATCTGCAAAGATCAGTCCCGCCCCCTCAATTGTCTCCAGCCAATAGCATCCAATTACGCACTACGCATTGTGCACATTACGCGTCTATGTGAACCAAGCTTTAGTTCTGTAATGACGTTGGTGCCTCACTGCTGAATTTTCAAATTATTTCTACTAGGGTTGAGCCTAAAACCCATTTTTTGTCGCTTTGAGTAGTGTTTTCAGGTCAGAGTGTTCAAACTACTAAAATGCATTACTGCCTTTTTTACATTTTTCATTCATCAAACAGACTGCTTTGAAAGTTACTTGCTAAATTCAAAGAGACAAAGTTCCTCCTTCTATCTCAATCACTCATAAACCTCTGTTCATGTACCAAACGGTAAGAACAATGAGGGATTGATATTTATTCCACCTTTCTCATTTAAAGAACTGAAAAAATATGTTTTTGGCATTTCCAGCATATTCCCAACTTTCATGGTGTAATATTGTGTCATATTCTATGGTTGCAGATTGTGAGCCACGACAGAAGAGGTTTAGGAGTCAAGTTTGTGCGCGATGATAAAACGTATTACGGGATTGTGTCCAGGAGGAGGATGGAAGGCGATTTGAATGGCAAAAAATTGGAAGAACTCTTCCCTAAAGGAAATCACCTCAATGTGGTTGTCATTGGTTACCACCACATCGACCAACTGTATTCCTGTTCCACTGAAAAGTAATGCATTACGTGTACTCAGTGTTTAGTTACTTATATTAAGAAAATTTGTTGTATGAAAATATGATGTGTAAATTCATTCCTTTATGGCACGATTTTGCATGTATGAAGTTGGACCTCGATATGATCTATGAATGTCATTGTAGAGATCGTAGCATGCCCTAACAGCAATAATGGGTTTTGATGAGAAGGAGACTGGGAAGCCCTTATAGGTCCAGCAAATCGGTATTCTAACTAGACAGAGGTACGGGCTAGAACATGCGGCTCGAGCGCTCTACTTGTGCCAAAACCCAACTTTGGGCATCACGCGATGTCATGAGACTGGCTATTTTTTGTGGGTATCTTCATTTGCTTGCTCTTGATGGTGTTCCCAGGTGGTACATTCACATTGCTCGTTTTCTCAAAAGCATTTGAACCCTAGAAGATTCAGAAAGGACGATTCAATGGCACCTGCTGAAATAGAGACTTGCTAAAATGCCATCGTATTGGGGTTCAAACAAGATAGCACATGAGAATGCCTGATGTATCTACTGATGTATGCCTATTGGCAAATTCCATCAGTGCAGGCATTTTTGTTTTTATTCCTAATTCTCTCTTGATGATACGACGGCCTCTTCTCTCTCATGGCCCACTTAGAGGTTTCTAAGGATGCTCGTTATTAGGACAGGATTTGGCAGCACCTTGGTACTTGAATGACCTCGGGAATCGGGAAAAGTGTTACGGCAATTAACTGTACGAAAAACGATTTAGTGTACATAATTCGGCGGTAATAAACGGGAAATAAGCAGAACTACTTGATTTACGGGTGAATGGTACAACGAGCTAGTCTGGACTGAAAAGATGGCAGAATGGGCGGGCAGTTGCAAAAAGTGTTCCGCTCTGACTTAGCACTTTCAGGGAAATGAACTAATACCGTACTATTTAATGTTCTGTCATTGTACTAAAATATACTCGTACTAGTTCTTATACTCTGGTTTGCAATTGAGCTAAGTTCCATTAATTAATGGGGACAGAACGGGATGGCAGTGCTGGCCCCTGTGGGAGAGCTTTGGAACTAACAGTCGGGAATGACTACAGTGGCGCCTTTGTTCCTCACGGCTAGGAATAGGCGGGAGGTACAAACAGTACCTCTCTTCTTTTATCTTGAGGTAACCCATCATCGGTTGTTGCAGGTCATCATTTGTATGTTGCTGCGGTAGAGCGAGTACCGTATAAAATATCCGCTCCTGCCTAACTCATATATCACAGCAGTTCCATGTATTACTTTCAGTTATTCAATTAATACTGCATGACAGTCAATCATGGGTCATCATTGAACACTTTCAGTTCTAAACAACTATGAAAGAACCAGTCATAGTTACCTCTACTCAAGTTTGAACCGATTCACTCAATTAATCCGTCTTACCAAAGTTGTTGCGGGGAAATGTGAATACCATACTAAAAGAACCGTACTATAGTTTTCTCATTCATTGTGTTTGAACTGTTTCAGTGATCTATTGCGTGGGACGTTATTAACGATGACCCAACTACGGGAAATGGTTGGGAAGGCAGTGACTGTTGAAATCAAAGAAATTAAAGAGCGAGGTGCAGTCGTGATGATTGATAAAAGGACTGCCTTCGTTCCTGACAACCAAGTCACTGACACCTTGGGATCGCAACCTCTCAAAAAATTACAAGTCAACAGTAAACACAAAGGACGAGTAAGTGAAAAGCGAAATATTGCAAATAGTTAGGTATTTCTTTGATTGCTTGTTCGCACTGAGTGCAAACCTTCAAGGCTGGAATTATAAAACACAGAGGATGTTTCAATGTTGCTCTTTGGAACGCAACTAGCCTACTTCAAAAATAATTAGTTCAATGCATTTTGTTACTAATTCAATGGGCTTTGTTGAATCTCGACCTACTGGTATCTCTCAGCCACCCATTATTGTTTGTACAAAAAGATGTTAATGTTCAACTCAGTGACGTTCTTTCTCAGAACATTCCAGGCACCATACATGTCTTCCAGGAAGTGAGTTTACAACGTTTTTAAAAATTCGACAAATGCATGTATTTCAATGCAATTTTCAGAATATTAATTTCACAAATATACTAAAATACGTCGCCGCCTTTAAATTTTAGACATTTATATTCTGGGTATCAGTTTTTTATGCCAAGGTGAAGATACCTCGATCTCCAATTCTAGGCAGCTTCCTGGACCCCTTGACTGTCTGAAAATCGGTTTCCATCCACAAACCCCTTCAATTTATTGAACATACTGCAATACCCTTATAGAGTATACTAACCAAGGGTAGCCGTGATCGTTCGCCTGCGCGTTTTGAGGCCATGGTAAGAACTTATCTCTGCAGGAAAGATCGTGAGTTCGAGTCTCGGTCTCCTGGCGTGTTTGCAGGCATTTGCGGCTCACCGCCCCCCTCGGCTCAACCAAGGGTAGTGAGGCAATGGGAAGCCATGAGCAAAATCATCAGAACCAATTCTGATCTTCCCTTTGGAAGACAGCTGATGATGTCTGCAATGCCAGGAATGGCAGTCAGACGAAAATCCAGCCTGAAATGGTTGTTTACTTTTCTTTTTTACTTACTAACCAAAGAGGTCAGCTTTCTCCATGACAACACCAGGCGTCACACTACATGAGCCACCCAAGAACTTTTGACTTCGTTTTAATGGGACATCAACCTCCCTCCCTATTCACCCAACTTAGCACCATCTGACTTCCATCTGTTCACTAAAATTAAGGAATTTGTTGATGAAAAACGATTTGCATACGATCTAGAGATCCAGGAAGCAGTTCAGAGGTGGCAGTGGAGGTCTATGATACAGACAAACTAGCTTGTGCCCACGCAATAGGAGTGTCTCAAACTCAACGGGAACTACGTGGGAAAATAGTTCAATGCCAGTGAAATACAAGAAGTTTTTCAGGGGGACAGCGGTGTGGCTACGGTCGTTGGGGGCGTCGTTGTTTGGCGGTGGACTTTGGACTGACCTCTGCAAGGATCGTGGGTTCAGGGCTCATTGCCAGCAGCGTGCGTTTTTCGGCGGCCGGGGCTCTCATCGCCTCCCTTGTCCCAACCCAGGGCGGTGAGACAATGGGAAGCCATGAGCGAAATCATCAGAACAAATTCTGATCTTCCCTTTGGAAGACAGCTGATGACGTCCATGATGCCAGGAATGGCAGTCGGACGACAATCCAGCCTGAAATGGTTGTTTACTTTACTTTTTTTGCTCACTACACGCATTTTTTCGATTTTTAAAAAATTTATGTTGTATGTAAACTGACTTTCTGAATGACCCTTGTAGAATTATGACGTACTGAATTTGTAAGCTGTGAAACCCTGTCTTCCACTTCCAGATTCTACGGGTAGATAGTGAAAAGAATGCAATCTTCGTCACGTTGCGGCCGTCTCTGGTTAACAACAAACCCTTGACCGATTTTTCGAAAGCGACGAAAGGAGATGCGTATTACGGGAGCATCAGCTCAAGGGGAGATGACAAGATCGGCGTCGCATTTTTCAATGGATTGAAAACTGAAATATCTCAGGTTAACTTGATTATGGACGCCCATAAGTACAAAGTCGGAGAACTGGTCAGTATTTCCCGTATTTCATTATTGTATTTATGAATTCGTCCCACGCTAGGAATGATAGTTTTACAAGCTTCCTTATGCTCTTGAAAACCTCTTCTGGTTACACGAAAGTAATCAAACATCCGACCTTAGAAGTGAATGAGAGTATTCACCTATAACGAAGGCAGCAACTTTGTCATCGTTTTTGCAATTCAAAAGCCCATAAAATTCTCTGTAAGTGTTTAAGTATGATTGAATCATAGACCAACTTGGTAGGACAAACATTCGGCAATTGGACGAGCAAAGACTTGTTAATCCATAAATAGCCATACTAACTGCTTCAATCTTCACATTATACGGACCGGACTGAAGTTTAGCCATATTCTTCAGCAATGTTCAGAAAAAATTCCGTAAAATCGTTAATAACTAACCAAACTGGATCAAATTTGAGCAACGTACTCCCCTGAGTTATGCGCACCGGAAGGGTGTTTGAAAAGAGAAGGGGCAAATTTTCCTAAATTCAACATCTTGACATTAAAAAATCGGTAAAATCGTTACTACTCATCCAAAATGCACCAAATTTGGGGGTTACATTACCCTGAGTTATGCGCACCAGATAGAGGTGGAAGAAGGGGGGGGGGTGGAGAGAGAAAATTTCCTAAATTCATCATCTTAACGTAAAAAAAATTGTAAAACCCTTATACAGGGTGTAACACGAGTGGTTCACGACCTTTCTCTCACGTGTTCTACAACTAATTTCCCACGAAAAGTGCCTCATGAGATTTTTTGGTATCCCCACTCAAAATGCTTTTTTTTTCACTTTGAAATTTTGTTCGTGTTTTTTTATATTTTTAATAAATCTACCATAACTCACTCAATTCTCTAACTCTTGCTATTCTCTAATTCTCGCTAACTCTTGTTAGCTCAAATTTTAGAAAATCTTTGGAAAGGGCGTTAAATTTGCAATTTTTTTTTTTTATGCTCAATAACTTTTTTTAAGTGGAGTTGAGATGTGCAAACGACGTATGAAAAGCAAAACTTGTCAAAATCTTGAAATCGCTTGTTTTTTCAGTCGCCTGGTAACCAAAACAATGGGGTATTTCGGTGGGTCGGAAATTCAGGTTTTTGACCTCAAATTTGGATTCAGCACCCTTGAAAACATATATACTACAACTTTAAGCCCAATGATACTATAACATGTGGTAGAAAAATTAATTAAAGAGATCAAACGTTTGAAAAAGGCGGGCCGCTATAAATGCACACACACTAGGCAAGGACTACGCCACGGACTGCCCCGCGCGCGTGTGTGAGTGGAATTTTGTAGTATCCAAGAGGGGTTTCTGTGCATGGATACTTTTTCAAAGACAGTTGGCTAGCTACGTCACGATTGGCTAGCTACGTCACACCATTCAAATCTTCAACTTTCCTTAGCTTCTCTGATTTTTTAAAAACACTTTCTCGACGAACAGACCCGATTACCGTTATTCCTGAGCGTTACTCTTTTGGAAAAAAAAAATAAAAAAAATTGACTGAAATACCCCATTCTTGACGCAGAATTTTGAAACTTCTCTAAAAAGTGCGCCAAAATCTCAGCTTTCCAACGGTTTAATCAACAAATATTTTACATTCGAATTGAAGGGGGAAATTTCTATTTAAATGCGGAAAAACGTGCATTTTTTCAACGAAATCGACGGTTTGACGGGAGGACTCTGTGCTTCGAGGAGCTGCGGTGGTGAAGACCCCGGAGGACGGGATAGACGGGAGGACGATTTTTTAGATTTGAGCTAACTCTTGAATTGAGCGAGTTATGGTAGATTTATTGAGCAAAGATCAAAAACACGGAAAAAAAATTCAAGGTGAAAAAAATGGCCTTTTGAGTGGGGATACCAAAAAATGTCAAGAGGCACTTTTTGTCGGAAATCAGATGTGGAACACTGTGTATAAGATGTTGAATTTAGGAAATATCATTCCGCCTTCTTCAATCCCTCCTCCTACCTCTATCTGGTGCGCATTACTCAGGGTAATGTTACCCCCAATTTTGGTGCATTTTGGATGGGTAATGACGACTTAACCGATTTTTTTACGTTAAGATGAATTTAGGAAATTTTCCCCTTCCTCTCTTTTAGCCTCCTTTCCACTCCTATCTGGTGCGCATAACTCTATAATTTGGTTAAGTATTAACGATTTTACGGCATTTTTTCTGAATATTGCCAAGGAATTATGATAATTTCAGTCCAGTGATTCAATCCAGTGGGTTTGAAATATTTCCATATTCCATGACATTGATCGTTGATTCTCTGAGGAATGCTCATTGAAGGACTTCGTCTGCTCAATCTACGATCCACTTGCACGATTCCTGATGAATGTAGAAAAAATAAGTAGTTTATTCTGTGCCACAACTTTGTTATAACAATATGTAACAAATAGGTATCACGGCTGTTATGGTTTTGTATTGTAGGTCAAGTGTTATGTAGTGAAGGAAGGCAACTTAAAACGAAATCCAAACTTCAGTTTGGTGCGTCATGTTGACCAAATGCTGCTGTCTATCGGAGAAACCCACAAGCTAATCGTCAAAGGAACGTCGCAGTCTGGCATTGAGTGCCTTCTTGAAGTGAAAAACAATGTTATAAGTGAGTAAATGAAGACCCCGCAGCATCAATGAACCAACGCCAAAATTACCGTTTTTGAGTTACCACTCGTTTTGATTGATTTATTGATTAACCAACAATCTTTTTCAATCTCCCACTATGTATCAGGAGAGAGTTAACCGTCACCGATAATCATTCCAATATTCTCTTGGAAATGTCTGATAAAGGTAATTGATGGCCTTTCTATTAATTTATAGACGTGTCCATCCCGCTGCAGCTGTTGTGTGACGACGAAAATCTCTGGGAACCGATGCGGCGGACCATCTCTCCCGGTAAAACCGTCGACGGCCATCTTTTCTGTTACGACGGCTGCCTCAATCCAGTTTTTACTTTGAGAGAATCTGTAAAATATTTCTTTCAGGTATGTTTAAATTAACAAGGACTACGATTTTTCCTTATGTTACACTAGCGTTGTTACTGTTTTAAATTTTCTGATAATATTTACGCGATTTCATTACAAATTTGATTTTAGGAGGGTGGGGACAGGCTTCGTTCACAAGGATTTTCGGCTCTGAGACATAGACCCCTCATTCCAGTTATCGTTTCAGAAGAGGTTAATGACGGATTCTATGTTTCGGTTCCTGTACCCAAGTATAACGGGAAAGTTTTAGTTCCAAAAGAGGTAAGGATCCTTTCGCTGTACCAATTATTTTGAATTTCACTTATTATATCAATGGGGGTGCGCCTTGATTTTTTTTAGATTTTTAATCGAAAGTAGACTACATCCTGAGAATTTTGGCACCAACCGCGACCTTCTAGCGTGAGTAGATCTGTTTCTATGATTTTTCAAAGTTTCGACCGTTTATGACGTCACGCGCCCCTCTCACCTGGGCGGGACCCCCCAGCCCACTGTGACGTCATAAACGGTCGAAACTTCAAAAATTCTTAGGAAAAGATTTACACACGCTAGAAGGTCGCGTTGGTACCAAAATTCTCAGAATGAGGTCTAGTTTAGATTGAAAATAACAATAAACAGTTTTCCTACCCAGGCGTACACCCTATTATTGCTGTCTGTCGCGAGAAAAAAGTGAAATTTTCATTGGAGGCCCTTCGGCTCTCCCTCATTTATGCTCAATTGTAGCCACAACTGTAGCCACACACCGCTGTCCCCTCTACTGAGGGGACAGCGGTGTGGCTACAGTTGTTGGAGCGTCGTTGTTTGGCGGTCGACTTTGGACCGACCTCTGCGGGGATTGTGGGTTCAAGGCTCATCGCCGGCAGCGTGCATTTTTCGGCGGCCAGGGCTCTCATCGCCCCCCTCGTCCCAACCCAGGACGGTGAGACAATGGGAAGTCATGAGCGAAATCATCAGAACAAATTCTGATCTTCCCTTTGGAAGACAGCTGATGACGTCCGCGACGCCAGGCAACAACCAACCTGAAGTGGTTGTTTACTTTACTTATGCTCTGTAGAATTAGTTCTGCTGTCCGTTCATACAGGGTGAAGATGGATTACATAATGGCAAAATACAAATTACCTAATGAAAAATTACCAAACTTTTTTCATCATATACCTATTGGTATTGAAAACTTAAATTTACCTGGTTTTGAAATGCGTATCTCCTCACTCCCCGCTCTGAGTACACTGAAGAAACCTACTTCAAGACAGCCAGATCGACCGTCATCGTGCAAACTGCCTTCAGTTTGAGGTTCAATATCGCCCCTCACGAATATCGCCGACTTTCCGATCAAAATCGGACCACGAAAGTGCATTTGAGACGAATGGAAACGTGTCTTCAATCAGAAGGGAGCGTTATAACCCAGTAACTTCTTCAGAAAACATCAAGAGGATTTGAGTCGCCATTCGGTCATTTCGAGAAGTTCCATGCACCTAATAATTAAAGATCATCTTCATGTGCATCCCTGCAAAATGGGATTATCGTCCAGGAATTGAAGCCAGACAGGTTCCCTGGACGCCTCATCTCCCTGAGAGCCAACTTGAAGTAGCCTGCGTGGTCACCAGATTTATCACCCTGCAAATTTTTCTTGTGGAATTACCTCAAGTTCAAGGTTTATAATTATCTCTTCACGTCCCCAAGACTCTACATACAAACACAGTCCTCAAGAACAACATCAGAGCCAACGACGCCAAAGTACCCGATGAAATTCTCGGAAAATTTCACGAAAACTTTAGAACGACGGATAGAAAGTGTTATGTCGGCGTGTGAAGGCGATGGTCTTCACGTCGGCTTGTCGATTTATATTGGTCCCTACTCAACTAAGGTGAAGGATAGGACAGCACTTTCTGCCAGGCGCGGGTTACCGCCTACCGCATGCAGGAGTGCTTAAGGATTTCAGCTCAGCTACGATCCTCGGCGTGATTGCTCGCCGACCTGAGGGAAGCAGCACATTTACCTAGGCCTAGTTAGGGGCAGACAACTTCTAGGTGAAATGGGAGCAGAGGCCGGCGCGATGAGCTGTGCGAGAGAAGGCGAGGTAGAGCGAGAAATAATCAAGTCGAGTTTTCGAAGACGAATGCGTGAATGTCTCTCGGTGAAGCCCTGAGTCCTACTTTTGTACTACTTTAACAAGGTAAAAGGAGAGTGGAGGGGGGTGACGTCAAGTGACGTGTTTGTCCCCCATACCTCACTCTCTCTACCTGGCACGATGAGTCACTCAGGGTTTCCCTTGTGTCCATTATTGGAGAACTAACATATTCGAGTATATGAGTCATTACAGAAAGTTTGGTCATTTTTCATGAATTTGTGTTTTTCCAATGAAGTATTTCGGTGGGTCGGAAATTCAGGTTTTTGACCTCAAATTCGGATTCAGCACCATTGAAAATTTATTAATTCCATTTTTGCCCAATGTTACAATAACATGTGGTAGAAAAATTAATTACAGCGATCACACGTTTGAAAAAAAGGCGGGCCTCCCTGAACGCCTGAAGGCGAGCAACTTAATACGTCAAACTCTGCTGCCATCGTTCAAGTCTTCAATTTTTATTAGCTTCCCTAATTTATTCTAAACATTTCCTCGTAACGATTTTCTAACGTAACGATATTCATTTGGAAAAATAATTGACTGAAATACCCCATTCTGTAGTCCATCTTCTGTCTTTCGCGCCCCACCCCGTATGTTCTCTATACTACCCTGACTTTCAAAATCTCCTCTAATTTTCTCTCGGCTGCTTGGCCCGTGTATTCTATTTCTAAATATGTTGCAATTATTCGAGTTATTTCATCCAACAGGTTATCAATCATTACAAAAGTCCCAACCCTGGAGACGTAATGTGGCTCGTCGTCGAAAGCGTGAACTTACCAGACAGAAAGATAAATTTTACTTATCCAACCCTAGAAACTCACGTAAAACAACTCAAACATGTAAGTTATTTCACTTTCTTTCTCATTATAAGCAGTACATTTAACGTAATTTTTGACGTAACTTGCCAGGATAGTAGGAGTGGTTTGTGGTAAGTACTGCTTTTTGAGCACTAATGCGAAAAATTAAACTAAATACTTACTTATACCTAAAGTAAGTTTATGTGACTTGTCTGCAATATCGGACAGAGGGTGGCAGTCGCTATTTCTTTGGTTCACCAAACCAAATGTTTGTGAAACAAATAGAAACTACAGGACTTATCTAGATCTTTAAAGGTACGCGCACACTAGAGGAGGGGCCGCATCGCAGCGAAATAATGGGTCTATCATTTCATGACCTGCCTCTGCGTTATCATCCTGCGTATTGTCTTTTGCCTTTTAGTTCCTATCATGGAATCCATTTATTCACTCGAATTTAATGTTAAATTCAAGATATTCCATGCTTATTATGTATTCAAATTTATTATTGAACATTACACAATATTCTAAATATGACCTTCTCTGGTTAGATTAGGATAGGCAGAAGCTCTTCCCAATTTTTTTTTTTTTTTTTTTTTCCAATTTATTCTTGAGTGAATTCTGGTGATCTGGTGTTTTCTAGTGTGTTATAAAACACTTGACTCGGCCTGAAAAAAGCAATCGTGGGAAATTGTACATAATTTTCCAAGTAACTTTCAAGCTGAACCAAACAGTGAAACTCCTGATTAAATAATTAATTTGTACTGGTGTAAATTGGATATCTTCGGGAAATAGTGTATTTTGAGGACATTCCAGCACCATGGATCAATTATTTGTTGCTATTGCTTATTCATCAAGTGTTTCCAAATTTTTGCTCAAATTTACCTCGGTTATTCACGTAACTAAGCATTATTTGGGTCATTCTTTAATGTCTTAAAAGATCAATTCCCTCCACCATCATAAGATATAAATTTTTATCGATCAAAATAATCAAGACAAAAATACCATTCGATTATTCGTGAAAAACTACATGGAAAATGTAGCGATGAAGCAATGAATGTCTTTGATTTCAAAATAGTTTTGATGAAATCGAAATAATAATAAGGGAATATCCAACCTGATTGGGGGAACGCAGCCACTAGAGTCCTGGTTCTAGAAGGTCCAAGCAACACCAGCTGTCTTCCTTCCTGCTGCGCTGTAGGTATGATGGCGACGACAGTGGCTGGAGAGCGAGAGAAACCTCAGTACAGGAAACGGTGGTGCTGAAACCGTCGATGTTGAATCGCTTGATTGAACCGGTTTCACAAAGAGCTGTGGAATAAACGTGGTTGGTCAGCATTTAAAATTAATGGATATTCTACTGGGAGTGTTATAGTATTAACGTATACTCACATCGACTGCTTGGTATTTTCAGTTGATGCAAGTTCAAAATATAAATAAAAAATTACCTTAGACTTCGAAGGACCACAGCGCGTTGCACTGAACTAAATAATATAATATGGTGAAAAGGCGATTTGAATAAAAATGCACTGCAAGTTTTGTACTGATAAAAATATAATTTGAATAAAGGTTGATTGAAAATTTAATGAATCCCTACCTATACCTAGTGGCCAGAGAAAAGCATTTTTTTATAGTTCTATTACGAACCCCCTTGACGAAAACGAGGTCGGTGGTGAAGGCGTTGTCTCTTGCGTCTTGCGGTAGGCATGCGACAGTACAAATCCTCAAAGGATCCTTTTTTCTTCGTATTTCGAGGCAGTAAGGAATCGTCGATGGGTGAATCGTCGCCTGGACATGATGAGAAGCTGTTCCTTAAGAACGTACGACTTAATGTTGGTAGGTACGTAAAGTTCTCAAAAATTACGAAACTAACTGCACGTGCTGACAGTAGAACTAGGCAAAATTGGGACGAAGCGACTTGAAGAAAGGTTTGCGAGATACCTACTGCCGGTACGAGATGTTCGAGGTGAGGGGGTCGGAACGCTATGCACCGTCTTATCGTCGTCGTCGATGCTGTGGCGGAGCAGAGGGCAAAGACTCGTAGGACTCGTCGGGAAGTTGGCCGATAAACATCACAAACAATAACAGTCTTTAACAATCATCTCTTAACAATGATAGGCAACAAGGCGAAAATTTAAAAATCTCAAACATCGACTCTTAGGAGGCAAGTGTGGAGAGATGAAGATGAGATCAACGCGGATGTCCTTCCAGAAATGTTTAATAGGAAAAGCACCATGTTTAAGAGATGGATACCGCTTGGGACATATAAAAGGCTGTTTCAATTGTCGATGTGATAATGGGGGGGGGAATCACTTGTAACTTCAAGTCACTCAGATTCAGATAAAAACAAAATTGTATAACTCTAATCGAAGTTGCAAGAACATCGACCGTCCAGTGAACTTCAAAGTAGCCAATTTTAACCAGCAGCATCATAAAGTCGTGTCTCTTGTATTTATTTTGACAGATTCGTTTTCTTTTCAGTGGGCTGTTTCCCACCTAAGGAGCCACCTCTCTGTTGCATCGATGATTTCAAAGTACAAATCCGGAGACAAAGTGTCTGCAGTTGCCACGGGTGTTGGTAATCGCTGTAGGCTCAGTGACGGTAAGGAAGGTGTCATCGAAGACCCAGACAAGTCTCGAAAGTTCTCTGAAGGACAGAAACTCGAGTTGACGGTCCTTCTTGAAGATCCTGAAAAAGGTGAGTACTCAGTAGTAAGCATTCGGTCTTTTGCCACAGATATTTAACATCCATACATCCAAGCATAGATGGTTCACGGTTAGAAGAAGACATGCCAAATTATGAATGTCGGGGTTTATATTAGTTGCAATGTTTTTGACCCAATAGGTACTCTTCACCTCACTGAGTGGAAGCACCTGCCTCCAGCTGATCTCAGCCAGGCCCAGAAATTCTCAACTTTCTTCGTCTCCGACAGATTCTTCGTTGGTAAAAGTACTAACGGCTCCATCTGCTTCTGCCCAACTGTCTTCCACCCTTACTTGCCAACGTCAGAAGTGGACCTCCAGCACTTCTCAAGAGAAAAGTCTATCTTAATGGATTTATGGTGAGAAAACGCTGTATGTTTGTGTTATATTTAGGGGTCCTGGGAACTTCTGTTATTTGAAATATTCAACTAAAGGCGAACGGAAGAAAGTTAGAAAAGAAGTTCCCTTGGCTTTCTGCCCAAGGGAAGAGAGTTGAAGTACATACCTAGGAGTTAATTTGCCGTCGACCATTTCCCTTAAGGCACCTACACTCTGTCAGTTTAACTGAAGGCAATTGTGAGGGCGTCGATCATGGTTACCCACACATTATCAGTTAGAACTGAAGGTCATGGACTGCAGTCCGTGAAAACAGTTGTGTGGCCATAGGGCAGGCGAGGATTAGACGTGAGATCGGCGACAGGCATGGGTTTGTCAGACTATGATCTCAAGGGGGCCCCCGCCACACATTATCAGTTGGCTGGCCGGCCAAACACTAGCAGTTTCCTGTGTACTTCCATTGTTATTTCTGCCGCTAGTTACACTAGCAGTTTCCTGCTTGCAGTCCATTATTCGTAGCCAGCAGTCCACCTCCAGGCACTGGATGTTCAGTGTGTGCGCATGCGAGCACATCATCTGTACGTCCACCTGCAGGCAGTTGACTGATAGTGTATGTTGCACGGGGATTTTGGCCCGACATTCGCCTGTTGAGGCGACGGCCTCACGATGGCCTGCAGGCACTGGGCTGAAAGCTGAATGTGGGAGCCCGAGAAGCATTCTGATTGGTGGAGCTCCATGACGTAGTTATAGCGGAAAGCAACAGATAGCGTTCATGATCACTTGTTCCCAACCTCATTGTTGTGTCCTGGACAATAATGAACAACTACAACAGAGTAGGTAGCCAAGATGTAACCTTCAGTTTTAATTCGTTGAGGTAACATAAGTTTTGCTGTTGACATAAACCACGTTTTTCTTTTCATCTCAGTTAATTATTTAATTACCCCCATCGTTATTTTATAACATTGTGGCGACGAGAAAGTGAAAACGTTTTTATTTACGTTTTATTCACGCGTTTTTTTTTCACGTCATGGTTGACCCATCACCGCCGCAGGCGCCACTACAGCTACCGCCGCCAACGTTGTTTCACCCTGAACATGCGTCGTGGAAACTTTTCCTTAAACGGATGAAAATGTTTTCATCACTTGCGGAACGACATCTACCAAGGTGAAGAAATCATACCTTTTGGCTTCACTGGGCGACTCAACATTTTCCTTGTTACACAGTTTGTGTTTACCTAAGGAACCCGAGGACGATTCGCTTAGTTTCGACCATCTCAGCGATCTATTGACGAAGCATTTTGAACCGATCAGTAGGAGTTCGGCCACGCGAAATGAATTTTATTCATTGAGACAACAGGACGGTGAAAGTGTGACGGAATTTTCCGCGAGAGTAAGGGAGGTAGCGTCAAAGTGTGCTTTTGGACCTGAATTGGGCGTTGTTATGCGCGATATTTTCGTAGCTGGTCTTTCCAGAGCTAATATTCAAGATCGATTGATGGAAGAGGATCCTACATCAAACACTTTCACGCTAGTTGAAGCGGTAAGGATCGCTGCGGCCAAAGAAGCTGCAATTAGTCACCGAAACCATGACGAACAAGTGCAAGTAAAAGAGGAACCAGACTTACATTATATGAAAGGTAAGAAGTCGAAAACTCATTTCCGTAGGAATCATACAAGTCAGAGAAGTCCTAATATAAACAAATGTATTCATTGTGGATGGAAGAACTACGAATCCAAGGACTGCCGTTTCAAATCAGCTATCTGTAATATTTGTTCCGTTAAGGGACATTTATCTCCAGTGTGCCCCAAGAAAAATAGATTTCACAGTAAGAATTCGTCAGACCATAAATTTTTGAAATCTGAGGGCACAACAGAAAATGAAGTTTTCCTTGGCGATTCATTTTTCTACACTCTGGACGATAATTACTCCTCTAAAAGCCCAGATCCTATCAACGTTGATTTAAGTATCAACGGTAAAGTATTTTCGTTCGAATTGGATACTGGATGTGCACAGAATGTAATTTCTTATGATTTTTATAAGAATAATTTCAGAAAATTTCCCCTGCAGCACCATTCATTGAAATTTAGTGACTATGTAGGCCACCAAATCGAGCCTAAAGGAAGGGTCACACTTCCAGTTAAACACAAAACTTTTTGTGGTGATATGGATTTCTTTGTCGTTGAGCGCGGAGGGCCACCCTTGGTGGGACGCACTGGTTTGTTTCTCCTATCTGACGGAATGAACCAACTTTTCAATCTTCAGAATTGTGAAATACCTCACGCACCTCCCGACATAAGCCATATTTTATCTGAATTTTCAGATGTGTTTAAAATGGATGGCGGCACATTCTCCAAACACGAAGTAACGCTGCAGCTCAAACCGGGAGCTAAACCCGTGTTTTTCAAGGCAAGAACGCTACCAATTGCGTTGAAGGAAAAAGTCGAATATGAGCTCACTCGTCTTTTGAAGGCGGACGTCATTGAACCGGTGGATTACAGTCAATGGGGGACACCCATCGTTCCAGTTCTAAAACCAAACAATTCGGTACGAATTTGCGGGGATTTTCGTCTCACTGTCAACCCTTGGCTAGAAAACAGCGGAGAATCCCTACCTAGAGTGGATCACCTTTGCGCTAATTTCGGCGGAGCCACAGTTTTCAGTAAAGTGGATCTTCGAGACGCCTATCAGCAATTACAACTCGATGCAAAATCACGTGAGCTCACTACTATTTCTACGCATTTAGGTTTATTCAGATATAAAAAACTCTGTTTCGGAATTTCCTCAGCACCAACTCTATTTCAACGAGTTATGAACAATCTACTTCGTGGAATGAAAGGAGTTGGATGTCTGTTAGATGATATATATATATCAGGAAAAACGAGAGCCGAACATAATGAGCGACTTCGAAAACTTCTATCAGTACTACAATCAGTAAATCTCAGAGCAAAGCTGATAAATGTGTTTTTGCCAAACCGTCCATTATATATTTGGGTCATAAAATTGACAAAGAAGGATTGCACCCTACTGATGACCACCTGAAAGTTATTAGGGATGCACCTCACCCAATGGATGTGACAACTCTGAAATCTTTTTTGGGGCTAATTACATTTTACATAAAATTTGTTCCATCCGCAGCAAAAATTTTAGAACCACTATAGTCTTTTAAAAAAAGGAGTTCGTTGGAATTGGACAGCAACCCATGAGAAAGCATTTTGCAAAATAAAAAAAATACTTATATCCAAACCAGTACTGACCCATTTTCAACCAGAGCAGAAGTTACAGCTGGTGGTCGATGCTTCTTCAAGGGCAGTAGGCGCAGTTCTACAACACGTTTTTGCTTAAGGAGAAACCAAACCAATTGCATATGCTTCCCAAGTTTTGAATGAAGCTCAACGCAAATATCCGGCAATAGAACGTGAGGCCTACGCTCTGATCTTTGGTGTCACTCGGTTTAAAGATTTTTTGTTCGGGCGAAAATTTGAGCTCGTAACTGACCACCGCCCTCTCCTGTATATTTTTGCTTCAAAAAAGGGTTTACCAGTCTATGCAGCAAACAGGATTCAAAGATGGGCTTTCCTTATTTCAAATTTTGATTTTGTCCTGAAATGCGTAAGAACATATGAAAATTGTGCCGATTTTTTGTCACGCATTCCATGGAAACAGCCAGAAGTCGCAGATCCTTTCGAAGAGGTCAACTACCTTAACTATGTACATGAAAATTCGCCATTTCGTGTTAATTGGAAAACTATAAAAGGAGAAACCAGGAAAGATCCAGAATTATCTAAAATTTTGCACTGTTTGGATACTGGTGGGAAAATTCCCGAAGAAAAGCAGTTTGTCCCATACAACCGTAGAGCTTGCGAACTAACAGTTGAAAAAGGTTGCTTAATGTGGGGGTACCGCGTAATTGTACCTTCTAAACTGAGAACCAAAGTACTTAACGAACTCCATAAAAACCATTTCGGGGCGACAAAAATGAAAAGTTTGGCCAGATGTTTCTTCTGGTGGCCAGCTCTTGACGAAGACATCGAGACGCTTGCGAGAAACTGTCAAACTTGTGGAAAATTCAAACCTAACCCACCACGATCAGTTCTCCTACCGTGGCCATGTCCTCCGAAGGTTTGGAGCCGGGTCCACGCAGATTTTCTCGGACCAATTAATAGAAATATATACTGTTTTGTAGTCATGGACCCGACCTCACGCTGGATCGAAAATTTTTTCGTTTCATCGGCAACAGCAGAAGTTGCTATTGGAAAGTTGGAAGAAACCTTCGCCCGATTTGGACTCCCTCGTGTGGTGACAACAGATGGAGCCCAGTGTTTTACTGGAGAAAAATTTTCATCGTTTTTAGACAGCTGGGGTATCATGCACTTGAGGGGACCACCTTTTCACCCTACAAGTAATGGCCAAGCGGAATCGGCTGTAAAGATCATAAAACGATGTATTCTGAAAACACTTAGTGAAAAGTCACCAACATCTCTCTCTTCAGCGGTGAATCGTTATTTGTTTCAATACCGAAACACTGAACATGACGGTACTAAAGAAACACCTGCTGGCATGATTTTAAGAATAAACCTCTCACCATCTTCAACCAGATGATTCCTAACAATGAAGACATTGCCCTGGGACGTCAAGTTACTGTCATGAAGCAAGGTGGGAGAAGAAACGTCACTTTGGAAAACCAATCCAAAGTCTGGGTTCGTTCCTACAAGAAAAACGACCCTGCATGGGTTAAAGGAGCAGTCGTTGAACGCCTCGGAAACCAAACATATCTCATCAAAACAGACGAGCAGCAATTGTGGAAACGGCATATTGATCAACTTTGGCCGAAATCACCAAACCGTGTTGATCAATCCCCTGATACTCCTCTGACAATAGAAGAAGGACCTTCTTCACCGGCGTTCCATGGTTTCTCACCACCAACTCACTCCTCACCGCCAACCAATCAGAGTACCAACATCGTGGGACCAACGAGTGCAGCCGAGCCAGAGGGCACCCCCAGAAGAACAGGTCGTAGACGTCAACCTCCTAAACGTTTGACTTATGACAAATTTTGAAGTTAAATCAATTTATGTAATTTTTTTTTGAGGAATATTTTAATTTTGTATGAATATTTTCTTTAAGGGGGGAGATGTTGTGTCCTGGACAATAATGAACAACTACAACAGAGTAGGTAGCCAAGATGTAACCTTCAGTTTTAATTCGTTGAGGTAACATAAGTTTTGCTGTTGACATAAACCACGTTTTCTTTTCATCTCAGTTAATTATTTAATTACTCCCATCGTTATTTTATAACACTCATCACAACAAGTCACCTTGTTTATCACACATTTTTCTCCTTAGTGCGTTACCGGCTGCATCTAAGTAATTAATTTGATAACATTCAGTTATATTCGCGATATGTGCGAAAAAATCGAGCGATTTTCAATAATACACTGGGTTTCAAACGTTTCTTTGGGTGGCAGTTGTCAATTGAATATTTGAACTACTGGCGATAGGGACAACAACAATTGCATGAGGAACTCTGAAAATACTTCTCGCCCCGATTGGTTTTTCCAAGTAATTTTTGCAAATCTAAATGATGATGAAACGAAAAGTTATCAATTTCTAGTCATTCGAAAGGATTTGAAAAGAAGCGGTATGAAGAGTGTGGCCTCCCCCTCCCCACCACTTCCGTAGTAGTTCCTCAATCCTAGCTGAAAGTAGATAGCGCAACTGAGGCAGCCTCAAAAATACTTGCACACCATTTTAACGTTGGCTTTCTTCTCTGTTAACTTGTCTCCATTACTCTGTGCCTGCAGGCAAATCGTATATTGTATGGGACGCTTTAAAGGCCATGGGGTTGGCAGTAATAACATCCATGAAGTTAAGAAATTGTTTTGTTTTTATCCTTAGTTGCCAAGAGGAAAACCTACTGATCGGAGTGCCTCACAAACTCCGCCTCAAGAATCCCAGCATTAGCGGAGAGAAAGCCTCTCTAGCTAAGGAAATACCCATGAATGGGGCCTCCAAGAAGAAGAAGAAGAAGAAGAGGAACCGAAGTTTGTCCAACAAACCCACGGAACACAGCAAAAAGGCTAAATTGACATTGGTTTCAGATGGACCTAACATGGAGAACTCTATGAATCACACCAATAGCAAATCAAGGTGAACTTTTACATACTCAGTTATATAATATTACATGTATTCTCTGGTACAGGAACGTATACCTTGTGACGTGGGTAGGGGAGTAAGTATAAATAACAATACAGTTTCACGGGAATAAGGAGGGTATAATTGAATAAAGATTCGCTCACCGGGGGGCAGGAGGGGCGATGGTGAAGGCGGCGGACGGCGAGAGGCGTCCTAACTTTCTGAGGGGTCTGAGGGGAAGAGAAACCTGTCCCCCCTTCACCATGTCCCCTCGATCCTTCAAGGTCATCCGTGATATTACATATCACACTCCCCCACCGGCGAAAAAAAATTTGGGGCCATAGATTGGGGTAGGCTGTCACAATAGAGTTTGGAGGGTGTATTACTAGGTAAAAAACCGTCCCCGCCCGCTGGTAGCGTCTGCCCATGGCTAGAGTGGTTGAGTTGAATAATCAAATGAAATAGCAATACTATGGAAAAGGCGTTAATGGCTCAAAGAAAATTGCAAGGTATCTAATTGGTACAGACGGTGGTCCAGAGGGAGAGGTGGGAGAAAAACCTGGTTCCAAAATGAATGAATCTACTTTTGACCCTCATTGGTGCATGAAGTGCCTGTTGGTAATTAATTGGGGCCAGGGGATTGATGCCGGAGGGAGTGTGACGATGTGGGTTAACTTAAGCTACTTGAAAACACAGAGAAAAATAAATACGATTAGAAATAAGGTAACGCGCGTACATAATGATACTTCGGAGGGATTCGGGATTTTGGGCCGATGGCCATGTTTGCAATTTAGTTGTGGGCTGGGGGTGGGTAGCCGGTATTGTCCGACTGGTTGGGGTGTCGTGGGTGATGAAGGTCGATCTCCATGATGTTGATGGGGTTCATTTCTGGAACATAAGGGAATGGGTGGCGAGTAGTAACTGATGAGATATTAAGATCGGTTATTATTGGTTGGTGGGTGGGTTGGTAGCTTGGGAGTACGGTTTCAATTGACTGACATGCTGGGTTTTGATATCAGACGGGTCAGTGGTGCTAGTGAGTTGGTAGGTTACAGGAGAGAGGCGTCTAGTGACGGTATACGGGTTCGAATACTTATAAGCTAATTTAGCGTTAACATGGTCGACTCGTGAACTAAGGGTGTACTGTTTAATGACTACCATATCGTTAGGTTTGAATTCTCGGGCATTGTGGCGTTGGTCGTAATAATGTTTCCGTTGGTTACGTGCCCGGGCAAGGTTTTCGAGTGCTAACGTCCATGTGTGATGATGTTCCTCGGGGTTTATGGAGTGGAATGGGGGAAGGTCCCAGGCTAGTTGTAGTGGTGTGGCAAGTTCGTGGCCTAGAAACAATCGGGCTGGGGTAAAACGGGTGGAAGAGTGCTGTACTGAATTAATACCTTGCTGGAAAAAGGTGAGGTTGGTGTCCCAGGCTGTCTGATTTTCGGCATGGAAAGCAGTAAGCACTGTTTTGAGTGTGCGTATTTGACGTTCTGCAATGTTGGGGTTGGGGTAATAGCGGGGGGGTATGGTGGGCAGACATTCCATGAGCACGAAGGAAGTCACTAAAGGCCTTTGATCGGAACACAGATGCGTTATCAGTACAGACTGTTTGCCAATATCCAACGGTAGAGCAGACTCTGGTTTGTAGTGCCTGGATGATTGCGTCAGATGTATGACGTTTGAGTGGGATGAAATAAGTGAATCTTGAAAAAACCATCGACCACAATGAGGATGTGGGTATGTTGGTTTTCTCGTTCGTGGGAGAGGGCCAGCAACGTCAAGGTAGAGATGTTGCATTGGGAACTGTGGGTCAATAGAGGCTTGGCAGCCATGTGTGACTTGAGCATGTTTTGAACGTGTGCAAGTGAGGCACGAACGGATACGTTCACGTACTTGGGAGTCTAACTGGGGGTAATAAAAGTGATCTTTAATGCGTGCGATTGTCCGGGACACGCCCGCATGGGAACCAAGTGCAGAATCATGGCAGAAGTCAAAGACCATAGGGAACAGGTGTGAGGGGAGTAGTGGTTGACAAGTTCCACTGGGGGTGGTGTAATGGAGGATATCATTGTGCAACGAGTAATTTGGGACAGTGTGGCCAGCTTTGAGGCGGTTAATGATGGGTAATAGTTGGGTGTCTGCCTGTTGGTGGGTTGGTAGTTTGGTGGCCACGGCTGTAAACTAGGAGGTCATCGAGGAACCAGATGACATACAGGCCGTGTAGGTCACCAAGGATTTTTTCCATTAAGGAACTAAGGAGTTGGCCGCCAACCTTAAGGCCAAATGGGATTTTGGTATACCTAAAGGTTGCATAGGGCGTTTTAAAGGAGAGGTATTTTTGTGACTCTTGCGTCACTCCAATTTGGTGGTACGCTGAATTCAGATCTAGGTGGGTAAAGACTGTTGCGCCGCTGAGATGCGCCATCAAGTTTTGGATTGTGGGGAGTGGGTAGTCTATAGCCTCAATGCGTTGATTTAGTTCCCTCATGTCTACAACTAGTCGATACTCTTGGTCCTCTGTTGGGGAGAGTTTCTTTTTGGGGACCAAGAAACAGGGGGACACGCTTGGGGCTAAGGATGGAACAATCACTCCTGAAGCCAGCAGTTTGTTGGTTTCAGTGCGCATGATTTTTTGCAGGGGTGGGGACACTTGGTACGTTGGACAAGGTTTGAAGGGAGGTGCATTAGCCTGCAGTACTATTTCATGTTGGATGAGGTCTGTACACCCTAGTTTGGTTGTAAGTACGTCAGGGAATTCATGAGCAAGTTGCTCTGTTAGTTGGGGATTTGTAACTCCGATGCAGGAGAGGGTGGATGATGCGGTGGGAGTGTGGGAGGGATTGTTGCTGAGGTGGATGGGAGTGGGGTCGGTCTTGAATGATATTGTTGCATCTGCCGCATTGTAGATCATCCCTGTTTGGCGCATAAAATCAAGACCAAGAAGAATGTCATGGGGTAAGCGTTGCAACAAGTAAAAGGTGTGCTCCCAACGCAGTGGTCCTATGGAAATGGGGACCTTGGCGATGAAGTGAGTTGTTACCAGCTCACCATTCCCAATAGTGAGGGATATTGAGGGGCATTGAACAGACCGAATGGTTTTTGAAGCAATGGTTTGGTTGAAAAAGGAAAAATTTATGGCTGAAATTGCTGCGCCGGAATCTAATAAAGCTGCTAGTTGATGGTCATCAAGTCTAACAGGTAGGAGTGGAGGGGGGTTCCCTGTGTGGGTAAAAAGGGAGGCTAGGCCCATGGGAGGTATTCCATCAGTGCCACTGAATGACTTTGTCTTCAGTAGCAATTGGCCTTTGGGTGTGGGTGTTGGTGGTTCCACTTGAAGAGACATTAAAGGTGGGGGTTGGGTTCTGCGATGTGGTACTTGCTGTGGTGCGGGACGGTGTCTGTGGTGTGGGACTTTTTGTGAGATCTGTTGTGGGACTTGTTGTGATGCGGGACGTTGTCCATGTTGATACCACGATTGACACCTAGGGTTAGTGGTACTCATAGTTGAGGGTGCTTGCGAGGGTTGATTGAGGCGTCTGATCTGAGCCCGTTGATCAGTTGCCTCTACCAGTGTTTCAAGCTCGACCAGAGTGGTGGGGCGGGTAGCAAACCCAAAATCACGTTGGGTGGCTTCATTTACTCTCAACAGGATTGTTTGAATGAGTGTGGGCTCATCATACTTTTGTAGTACCTGGTTGGCCAACGTGAGTGAATCCACAAAGGTGCGGAATGTCTCCATTGGACGTTGGAGGCGGTGCAAAAATTTTATTACAAGTACGGGTTCAGTTGCGTCATTGAAAAATGACGTGCGCATTTTTTCTGCCAGGTCATGGAAGGTGGGGGCTATTGCTGAAGCAACATATTTGGCTAAATATGGGAACTTTGGATTGATCGCCAAATTTTGGAGGATATTCGGGAATAGGGTTGGTGCAACTGAATTTAGTTGGTAAAACTTGCACAAGAATCGGTAAACTGATTCTGGATTATCTGGATAAAATGGGGGGAGGTCGGAAATCTTGGTAATTATTCCCTCTGGGAGGGAATAGATAGTCATGGGGTTTGGGGAGGGTGAAATAGGTGGTTTGGTGAGAATGGCCATCTGGGCTGTTAGTTGCTGAATGTTCGCGGCCATTAGTGTGCATAACTGGGTCATACCAGTAGTGGGTTGCTCGGGATCCATGGTAATTCGGAGGGGGGGGGGGTTTGAGAAATGTCACCTAAGTTGTGTGAAAGGATCAAAATTTTGAGTGAAAAATGGGTGAAAAGAGAATTTTTGTAGTTGAAAGAAGGTCGAAAAAAGTTTGCGAATTTAAAATTGTTAGTGGGCGGAGGGGGTTAATTGAAATTATGTGATTATTCGGCTAAATAATTTAGATTGGGATAATAAGGAATTGGGAGTTTGATTTCGAGCGGTTTATTATTGTTCCTAGTCGGCAGCTGGGGTCGGGTCCGTTCAGTTGAACTCTAACTACGAGTACGTTCGGCGTTATCAAACAACAGAGTACAGGTGACAAGTTAAAAACAACGTTCGTATCAAGGCACACGTTCTCGCGGTCGGGAATTCGAATTTTTGTTTGATTTCGCGGAATTGTCGAGCAATCGGTGAAAAATGTGTTCGTAATCGTGAAGATTGATAATCACGGACGCGTTTTGTTGTGGAAACAAGTGGGTGTTTTTGTTAATAATGTGCCGATTAGTTGGGGATCGTGAGAGAAGCAGAGATAAGTGGAAGGTAAGTTTCGGAGTGGTATCGTATTTCTACGCTATTTGCTACCATGTGACGTGGGTAGGGGAGTAAGTATAAATAACAATACAGTTTCACGGGAATAAGGAGGGTATAATTGAATAAAGATTCGCTCACCGGGGGGCAGGAGGGGCGATGGTGAAGGCGGCGGACGGCGAGAGGCGTCCTAACTTTCTGAGGGGTCTGAGGGGAAGAGAAACCTGTCCCCCCTTCACCATGTCCCCTCGATCCTTCAAGGTCATCCGTGATATTACATATCACACCAGTGGTCATCAGTGGGCACCGTTTAATCTTGGTACTCATCATGGTAGACCCCCACTTATTTCTGTAACTTCTACGTTCTAAAGGCCGCCATTCACGACGTAGCCAACGAGCCAAACAGCATCGAACCGATCCAGTTTCCACCGTCTATGGGGAAACTACAAGTGGCCCCGCGGCATTGCTGGATTTCCAAAATCCGTGGAGCTATCGAGTGGACTTCCAGTGTATGGGGGATCGCCAGTCCAAAACCAGTCAGTATTTGTCTAGACCCCGACCTATGTGAGGCGTTCAATCAACCCGACGTTGGTTAATTTATTTCGAGCTGAAAACCATTCTTTCTGCCACAGCCTTTTTGCATTCTTCTTCTTCTATATAAAAATGGCAGCTAAGTTTTTCATTTTTTTAATTTCAGAAGAACTCAAATTTAACAAAACTATTATTGATCTTCTTGAAGATTATAGCTTGAAAATGTCTTGAAGAAATAAAAGAATTTGGTGTAATAATCCATTATTTGAGGAATTGTGCACTGGTGAAAACATCTTTTGCGTTTTTCTTAAAACTCCGTTTTTGGACTTAGCACCTTTGTGCTATCGACACTTTGCACTACCTTGCGCCAGAGTTGGGCAAACTGATACTCATGAGTTTGATTAAGATATTTAATCCCAGGAATATGGGCTTAGTTTTGAAAATGCCCATACCATTTTGATATAAATGTAGTTTTTTCATAAATTAAAAATAGTATTGAATTTTTAGAATCGAATGACATGAACCAGTTGTGAATTTCAAATTTTAGAACTTGGATGCCGGAAAATCGGTTTGGGATGTGCCATAATCATATTCAAAGACACCTCACATGCTAATACTGACCAAAAATGATTCCTTTGAGTTTCCGTACACCTTATATTCAAATTTGGAGCCCTGAACTTCAAATTCGGATCGCCGGCGATCGGGAAATTGGCTTGAAACTTCACTTTAAATTTGGCGGCCCTGTTTGAAGAGAATGGAGACTGGCGGTAGATCCCCTAGCAGCGGGTAAGGGCTGTTTATCCCTTAGATAACCCTAGATAACCTTTACCCAACGTCGAGTCTCATGAGTGACCCCCCCAAATGTGGACTGGAGCCGAATCGCCTCGGGCAAGTGACCTTGGACCATCTGGCTCGGTCGTGAATGGCGGCCTTAAGGATACGAGTGCAGTACACAGTGGTACTGATGATAATCTGTGATGTGATGTTTGTACTAATTGTTCTTCTTGTATTGGTTATGATTATGAGAGTCCGATTGGTGATTCAAGTGAGCAAACTTCTATGGTGTAGTTTGTATTTTCTGGGCGGGGTGGATGGGGGGAGGATGTGTCCCAATACGACCCCCGCAGCTCACCTTTCCAATTAAATTTCAGGCATGATCTCACTTCTATCTCTGATGTCTCTCAGGCATTTATCCTGAATGTTCTTATTTCTCATCGATAATAATTTATATCCTTGGTGTTCGAAATTCCAGGCGCAAGAAAATGAAGAGAAAGTCTTCCCAAGACCTCCTGACGCCTGACTCTAACCCACTTTTGGCGACGTCGGAAAACAATCGCTTGCCAGCTAATTCAAAAACAACCCAAAAGTCGGTCAAAAAATTGAAGAAGAGCTTGAACGATTCCAACCCCCTCCTAATCACCTCAGAGTACTGATACCTCCGTTAAACATTACGTGCCTGCTGTTTATTTTTTAACTACAGAAATGTCTGCCACAAATACATTAGTCTGATGGTGCAAAACGAAGTTTATGCAGTTAGCTTTTGATTTTATTGGTATCTAAGTTTAGATACGTCTGATGATGTTTAATTTGTACATGATCCTCTGTAAGAAAGTTGGTACAACTCGACAGTTCTTTCTGAGAACTGATATGTAAATAAAATAATTTTCAAAAACTTTCGTTCCTACACTTTTTATGACGTCTCTCAGTAAGATTTGGGCGTCCTTAAGCGATTAATCTGGGGTGGAGGAAGACAACCCTCAAGGGAGATGAAATAACCACGTACAAATCCGTTCTGGACCATTCTGAATCCAAATCTGTGTAACACCTTACTTGTATGTTTTTGTATATTGTGTACTCTGCCCAGGTCTCAGTTTCCAACTGATTGACTGACTTTCTTTGTTCGGCACTAGGGATGTCTGATACTTTAAAAGTATCGATACAATATCGTATCGATACATCTAGAAAGTATCAAAAAGTATCGATACGATACTTTCCAAAAGTATCGATATTTTGAAGTATCGATACTTTTCGATACTTTCACAAAAATGGGTGAAATTATCGTTTATGTTTCTCTCCATCAGTGAGACATCTCTCCATCACGAGGATAATAATTAATATAGAATAAACAAAACAATAAATCACTCATTTTGTTATTTAAAACTTGTTTTTGTTTAGGCACTTGTTTGGGTTAATTTTGGTGGTCCTCCTCGATTATGGAGGACAGCAGGTTATCATAGAGAGCTAGATGTGGTGGTACATCATGGTTGTTTAATTTGTTGAAGTTTGTTAGTCTCCCAACAGATGTAGAGATAGAGGTACTGTCAAGTAGGTACCTTCATGTCGTAGGTGTTGAAACAGATAAAATGTGAGATATAAAAAAGTATCGCCTCCGATACTGGAAAAAAAGTATCGATACTACGATATATATCAGGAAAAAAAAGTATCGATATGTATCGATACTTTTTTTGAAAAATATCGATACTTTTAAGTATCGATACTTTTGGGACATCCCTATTTGGCACAGAAATGTATCTAGTTGTACACTACGGGATTATTTACCGAAAAAAAGGAGCGTTCTGACACCTCTAGCGAGCTGTCTATAGGTCTGCCACAGAAACTTTGCATCCCTTTGGCGCATTCTTCTGGAGAACATGGAACTAATTATCTCTTATCATCAAGCAGATTCCCGCGCCTACATCCAAGGCCACGAGATGTTCGAGACCACACGGGATTAGTTGAACATCTCATTCCAAGTCAGCAACTTAATACGTCACATCATTCAAATCTTCCGTCAGCTTTCATTAGCTTTCCTAATTTCTTCAAAACATTTTCTCAATGAACAGACCCAATTACCATTATTCGTAACCCATGCTCTTTTGAAAAAACGATTTCAAATTGACTGAAATACCCCATTTTCAACTGATTTGCGAGTTTCTTCATCGTTGTATCAAAATTTGCCAGGAGAATGAAGGAATATAATGAGATAATATCCGATTTTTCACAATATCTTTTCCTATGAAGGTTTCTAATGGAACCAAAGTTTTGATTATTTTTACCTCTGGATTTTGATAAGACATTCTGTGCCTCTGCGGACAGAATCCGTGGTGTCATCATGGCGCCAGGACACCAGAAGCTTCGTATTGTGAGGGTTTTTGGGCATTTCACCTTGAGTACTGATGTGATCTTTTTTGGGCCAGCTGCAAACACACAGTCCTCACGTCAGCAAAGTGCGGTTGACTGTTCTTCTATAAGGACACAAGGTTTGCAACAGCTACACTAAAGCTGGATTCACATGGGACGGAAAGAAATATCACAATCTGATTTTCCCTGGTTGAGAATGGTGGCCGCCATTTTGATGGAACCCATCAGCGGAAGAAATTTTTATACCTCCGTCCTTTCAGTGCACCTGTGCAGTGGTCAGGAATGATAACCACTAGTGGAGGTCGCACAAGGTGTGGCCTACTGTCGATAGTGGCCAACAATCGATTGTTTTGATACAATCGAAGCGATTGAGGAGTTGTGATAATGTATTACCAGAATCCCAACTGTGAATTTTCTGGAGACATTGTTCAGCTGGCATTCGTAAAAATTAATGAGCATGTGGGCAAATTGGGAATTCCAGGAGCAATATTACCCCTTTGTTGAAAAAAAACATCAAAACTATCGATTGCTGGAAATAACAATCAGTTGTTGCAATCGACAATTGGGCACCCGAGGTTCCACGCTCGCGCTTCATTTGTTTGTTGTGCAGTCCTTTTTTGGCTAGTCAACTTATAACTGATGATTGGCCGTGATGCCAATGTGTTTACCCGCGTCAGGTCATGTGAGGTGAAACTGCACGTGACGTGAGGACAGTGTGTTTCCACCTATAAAACCTACAGATGAAAGCTCAATGTTTTGACCTGTGACCGTTGAGATGTCAGGATCGCTGCCGTGCTATGATTTTAAAATATCCAGTTTTGGGTTCTCATAATGCTAGAAATGATGAGTAACTTCCTCAGCATACTAACTAAAATAAATTACAATGGATGAAACTGTCATGTGCAGTTACAGTTAGTAGTCTTGGGGGACTATTCAGAGGTAGTGTAGAGGAGTGAAAAAACATCAAAATGAACAATAATGACTTCATTATCATAAACACAACACAATAATGACACTTTTTTTCTTCATTTTTCCATTTAAATACAAAAATCATTACAAAACAAATAAAGCTAATCGTTTGATAGGATGAAATCGTTAAATGATGGTAAACTCCATGAAGTACACAAGTTACACGTTTTACAAATTATTTACAAAGAACCACAAGTCACAGTGATCAAGTCTTTTTGTTTCAACCAGAAAAATTCGTGATTCGGACGTCAGTTTTACGACGGATGTCATTTTTGTGGGTCCCAGTTGGTTTACGAGTAGTCGTCAGGGTCGCTTTCATCGGCATTCGACTGCAATTGAAGTTTGGTGGCTTCCTGCATTTCCAACCACTGTTGTTGTTCTTCTCGAGCTTGTTGTTCTCCTCGCCTAAAAGAAAATCAAGATGGCATTAAACCTAGCTGTAGTAGTGCGAAATGATGACAACTAAGCGCAAGATTGTTTTCAACACTTTCAGTGCGGATCATGTCAATATGACAGCATGAAGAGTTTCATCTCTGGCGGGTGTGGTCATATGACATGATGGGCCTCATGCTGCTCGCTCACTCTTTATTGCTTCGTACAAACTACTGCAACCTTCTACCACAGCTGTGCGACTTTTTTTCGACTTAGAAGTTCCATACCTTTCCCCTAGAATGCGCCGTTTTTCCTCCGAGTTCTTGGGAGGAGTCCAGACGTCAAATTCTACATTAGCCTTCTCTTTCCATTCCTAAATTATTGTAACTGCCCATTGCACAAGATGCACTCGAAATCGCAACTATTGAATTTTGTTGTTGAATTAATTTATTTTATTTAAGCTGTTTTATTTTACTGTGACTCCTTAAAAAGTGAAATCTAATTAGTAAGATTCCTGAAGTTATTTTATAATTTCTGAATTGTCCAGTCGAATTTCAGACAAAATTATCTCCCGCCGGAGGCCAAAGTAGGTTGTTCTAGTCCCGCATTGAGAGTGTTAAGCATGAAGAATTAATAGAAAATCACACTATTTTATTGTTTTTAATTTATTTATTTTTAATTTTTTTTTTAATTTAGTTTTTTAATTTTATTGTTTTAATCATCATCTTTACTTTGTCCCCTTATTACAATGTTCCTGACTTGAATGTGTCATTGAATACAGTGATTTCAACACGCTATATCGAAAGACTCCTTTGCCAGGTGGCGTCAGAGTTGTTATTCAGCTCTGCCGCCAACATAAATCGGGATGGTATTTCCTTAAGGTATTTACAGCTGAACTAAACGGAATGTCGAACTGAAAATTGGAACAGAAACGTTTTCAAGTGTGCTAAATTTTAATATGACGTCGAAAATACGAAATTCTGGCACATGCAACAACCCCATTGTCGTCAAAATGAACTTACGAGTAGATTTTTAAGGTATGAACATTTTGCAATGCTTTTTGTCTCCAGTCAAAATATCAGGAGAGCCTGAGTTTCCCATGCAATTAACACACTTGAGCAACACTATAGATGTACCAAGATTGTGATTTTCTAAAAATAATTACTAAAATAGGCAATATTACTTTTGCAAACAGTTCTTGCTGCTGCCTGAGTAGCTCTTCTTCAGGTATGCCAAGGTTTTCCAGTCGGGTGCTCTGCCTTCTCCTTTTGGCTGCTACCGCTTTGCAGTCTCTCAGAACTGCCTCAGCATCAGCTTTGTAGTCACTGAATCCCAAGCTGTCCAGAGCTGAGGAAGGAAAAATACATTGTAGATTCGAGAAGTTCCTTCTAGAAGCAATTCAATTTCTCTTGCTCCAATTTTATCTATACTAATTTGCAAAGACGATTTCAAAGTGATTCTTAAATGCACATCAAGTAGATACAACATTTTTTGCTCTTATATTCTCCAGACATCACGGGTTTGACACGATCTCACCAGCGTAGATAAACTTAGCAAATATTGAAATTAAATCCGTTACACAAAAGAATTTCATCTATGGTTAGACCAGAGGTAATGCGTTTCGAAAATAGCGACAGCTTTTGATTTGAAGATAACGCACGAATCAGAGAACCAAACCACTTAGAAGGGTGGTGGTGGTTTAAATCGTAATGAGAGCTAGATGAACCGTGATAACGCGCTCCTTTATCCTCTCACGAGAATCAATTCAACTGACCCGCGTAGGTCTAGGCTGGTCTGCCAAAAGTTGATGTGTCAGTTTTTACCGATTTTCAGATTTTTTGCTTTTATAAGTCGATTCTAGCAAGCTTTTTGGTCTGGCAAATTATGATATGGTAGAAACGGCTGGAAATACAAAAAACAACGACTGGCATAATGAGGTAAGTCCAAAAAGCTTGCTAGAATCGACTTATACAGCAAAAAAATCTGAAAATCGGTAAAAACTGACACATCAACTTTTGGCAGACCAGCCAATGGGGTATTTCGGTGGGTCGGAAATTCAGGTTTTTGACCTCAAATTTGGATTCAGCACCCTTGAAAACCTCTACACTCCAACTTTTAGCCCAATGATACTATAACATGTGGTAGAAAAATTAAATAAAGAGATCACACGTTTGAAAAAAAGGCGGGCTGCCATAAATGCACACACACTACGCCGCGCGCGTGTGTGAGTAGTATTTTGTAGTATCCAAGAGGTCCTCCAAGGGTTTCATCTCTTCTCTGTGCATGGATACTTTTTTCAAAGACAGTTGGCTAGCTACGTCACGGTTGGCTAGCTACGTCACACCATTCAAATCTTCAACTTTCCTTAGCTTCTCTGATTTTTTAAAAACATTTTGTCGACGAACAGACCTGATTACCGTTATTCCTGAGCCATACTCAGATAATTTTTTTTTTTAAATTGACTGAAATTACCCATTGGCTCTAATGGTTTACTCCTCACTTTTTGTTTCACTTTGCGCTATTTTTCTCACTCTTGAAAACACAATGACAACAAATTTGTATCATCACATTAAAACTAATTTAGGGACAAATTATCGCAACAAGAAATTTAACTTCAAAATTTGAAAATTAAATTTTGATGCCAAAAATGGCATCTAAAATGCTGTCAATGAGAGCCAAAAATGATATCAATAAGTTATCGATTTTGCGACACATTTATGCTATAAACAGTTTATTTCCAAACCAGACTGAACAGTATCCGTTGACTTGTTTTTTAACTAGGTGGTATCTGTAGAGGAGGTGGCAACTCCTGCTAGGAGCGCTGGTGGTAAAAGTAGTTTCTCAAACGTCCAATATACCTAGATCTGATTAAAATTACCTTGGAGAGATCACATCAACTTCTTTCGAGTGTCTTTGATAATTTTCAACATTAATTAATTATGTTGTTGAGTTGGACGATATGTCTTCTGTCTGAAATGAGATACATGTCGAAAAGCCCCTTTTTTCTATTACAAAAAGGACCCAAGAAACCCAGAGTCATTTCACCCACCAACAGAAAAAATGTAAAAAGTTGGTATTCATAAAAAGTTGATGTGATCTCTCCAAGGCAATTTTAATCAGAGTGTTTGGACTTCCCCCCTATACTTGGTGGGAGACCAAAGTTAGTTCCCTCGCCGACTGCAGTTGGTCCTGAGTTCCGTCGCTAGGCTGCCAAGCCCACTTCAAGCTAAATTAGTTCTATTCATGTAATCATTAGGTAGTTGTATTCCGTAATAATGAACAAGCATTAGATCTATAGGAATCAGTTTATAAAGTAGAGCAATTAACGAGTAATCAGTGACTCAAATGTGCGGAGTTGAGATACGAGTAAGTGGCCGCTCAGAGTCTTGGGGTACAACCACTCATCGCCATCTTGTGCTACGAATTAACATTGTTAAAACCGGCTATGATGTTATCGTAGTTCATCCTTAGTTGTTTAACACATTGGACGTGGATCGCATCTAAGTCATGCAAACCTGGGATCCTTGTGGCAGGCAGCGTCAATGTCATGCAAACACCTTTCACAAAGGTCCAACAATGTCTGCTCCTATTCTTTTGTTCTCCGTTTTCGCTCTTTTCCTTTTCTAGCTGTTTTTAGTGATAGATAAACTATTTATGAGCTTAACGGTTCAATCCAAAGATGAATTGGTCGATGTTGAAGGCCATGAGCAGTTATCAAAGTGACACCTTATCTTTGCGCGCTTCATGAAAAAAATGTCTCCGCAACAGTGGACTATAGCGTTTTTTCCCGCGTTCAACGTGTTAATACAAAAAGTTGTGAAAACGATTAATCCGTGTTCGTTTATCCCGAGGAATCAACACAGAGCACTCTATTGGACGTATTAGAAACTATTTTTACCACCACCACGCAGGGAGTTGTCACCTCCTCTATGGATACCGCCTAGTTGATTTTGGTTTATTATTTTCAATAATAAGCCTTTGGAATCGAGCAAGAAAAAAAAAATTGTAACCCCCCTCAAAATTTGATGTTTTACGTTTCAAGGTACGTAGAATACGAAAATCGAATAAAAAAATTTCCGTCCGTCCGCCGTACGCGGCACTTTTCTTAGCAACAGTGGACCGATTTGGTTCAAATTTGGTATATGGGCTACATTTGGGGTCTAGTTGTGCCGCGAAGCTTTTGGTTGATGTAGGTCACTTCTAAGGGGTGAAAATTAAGGGTTGAAATGTTCAAGAGTGCCCTAGCTCGAAAACTCTCGAAATAAAGGTATCGTTTTTTCACCAATTTTAAATAGTATTGAATTTTTAAAAATTTTTGAGACCACCCGGAGCTCTGTAGGACAAACCGTTCGGTCCCTACGAGTACTTGAAGGTTTTCCTTCGATAAAACAGAATCATGAGTGTGAATCGCAAAAGAGGTCTAATCTCCGTTCAAATGTTATCGGACTAAAATGAGATCGCTGTTCATTTCTTCGATTTGTATACAGTTTTGCCTTCTGCGTAACCAGTAATCAAATTTCCATATCAAGCTTTCTATTTTTCCAATCGAGTGTAAAGCGTTTAGTTCTTTCTAATAAACTTGATTGTGAAGGTGTGAAGCCAGTATGGTGTGGTAGGTAGTACCTAGCTGGTAGGTAAAAAAAGTTGGTAGGTAAAAAAAATGTTGGTGGGTAAAAAACGCTGCAAATCATTGCTCAAAGGCTTCTTCACTCTTCAGATCACTGATCAGCTGAGTGAGCTCCGAAGCCATTTTCAATCCTTTTGAATGGAAGTGCTCTTCCAGGCGTCTCCAGCATTCGAGGAGATCTTCTTCACTCTTCAGATCACTGATCAGCTGAGTGAGCTCCAAAGCCATTTTTACTCCTATTGAATGGAAGTGCTCTTCCAGGCGTTTCCAGCATTCGAGAAGATCTTCTTCACTCTTCAGATCACTGATCAGCTGAATGAGCTCCAAAACCATTTTTACTCCTATTGAATGGAAGTGCTCTTCCAGGCGTCTCCAGCATTCGAGGAGATCTTCTTCACTCTTCAGATCACTGATCAGCTGAGTGAGCTCCGAAGCCGTTTTCAATCCTATTGAACGCAGGAAGCTGAAATTTGAGAGGGAAGGTCAAGGGAGAATACAGATGGTGGTAGATGCTATTGATGGAGAACCAGTGATCTATACAGAAAATAATAAACCTTTGAGCAATGATTTGCAGCGTTTTTTACTGGTGACTAACCTCCAAATCGAATTAATTCTGTAGCTCATAAGTTTTGTGAAAATCCATTGAATCCATTTTTTTTAATTAGTAATCCATGGAGAGGGATGCACAATATTCTGGCATTTCTTTCACACCCAATTTCTCGACACTTTTTCAACAAACAGACCCAACTATTGTTGTCTATAAGAAATACTATATTCTTGAAAACAATGAATAAAACGAATGAAATTCAGTCGTGAAATGTATCTATACGGCATGGATGTTCATGGGAACAGAGGCGGTCTATCCTCTGTCCAGTACAGTACAGTATCCAGTACAGTATCCACCCTTTATAATATCATTATGAAATCAATGTTACTGACATGCATTGTGAAGTTTTTATGGACAAATTTTCGAACGCATCTGAATCAATATTACTGAACTAACCCTTCATTTTCAAGTATGTCCTTCTTTTACAACATCACTACATCAATATCAGATCATTCTTGTGAGACATGGAAGGTGGATTTCCTCGTACCTTTCAAAACGTGTTCAGCGTTGATGGTTTTCTTTTTGCTCTGATTGCAAATTTCATTGGCCTCCGAGGCGATGAGGTGGATAAACTCGGTGCAGCAGTTCAAGATTAGCTCGCGAGACTCATTGGCAACCCGGACGTTAGGGATCAGCTCTTTGATCATCTTGTTGATGGATGCGCGAGGAAGAGTCAACTCGTCCTCTTCACCAGGGGGGTTCCCAGATGACGACATAGCACGTTCCATCTCGGATATCTCCAGCTCTACAACAACCACCAAGTAATTAGCTGTTGATTTTATGATGATAATAATCTTTATTTGTGAACCTGATACAGGTATGAATGCGTCGTAACAAATATCGGTATAATATAGACAATTATAAGCAACAAAATTTCACGATGCGTAGCTATTTACATACATTATTTTGAACATATAAAAAACTGTTAGTAACTCGTGTGTCAGGAACTTTTAGGTACGTCAGAAACTTGTGAGTCTGACTCATGCACAATCATAATGCAAATGAGAGGGGCAGCCCAGCCGGGCCCGGACCTACCCACCAAGGCGGTTCCCGGGGCCACCTATTTGAAGGCAAGCATTTTGAATTTTGTATTGGTATGAAGTTAATTCCCTGAAGAGATGGATGAGTTGGCCGTCAGAAAGCAGTTGTATCAGTACTCCACAGTTCTCAATCGTCTTCTCTGGACAGCAACGGAATATCAATACTTATTAGTTTTCTTGGATAATTTTAATTGAAAAAAAAAAAATCAACCTAGTGACACAAGTATATTGAGGTAGGAGATCGATCCCCGTTCGGGGGAAGTTAATTTTTGATGATTCAACATTATTTCGATAATAAACTTATTATTAGTGTACTTGTACACCTTCAGAATTGAACAAGCAAAAAATTTGACTCGTCAAAATTCGATGGTTTACATTTTAAGGTATGTGAAATCCAAAACTCGAATGAAAATCTTTTCGTCCATCCCAGTTTTCATGAACAGATTTAGATGAAATTTGGTATATCGCACAGTACTGTGACTATGTGTAAAAAATAGAAAAAACGAACGTCTATTAGTATTGGAAAGGAGTGCAAGAACCTATCCCCAGATAGATTTTGAGCATGTTAAGTAGGTTTCCTGACCTCACAAGCCTCTTACGGATCAACAAAGGGCAAGTTCCGCGATCATTTATGTTAATAACTCATTTCACCCAAAACGCTAACGATACAGCCTGCTCATTATGAGTGCGGATACCGTCATGTCAACAAGTTGGGTCTTATTGCTCTTCATGACGAGTCACGGCATAAGTATGTGCTTTATTCACGTTTTTTAATAATTTTTGAAGTATGAATTTCCCCTAAGCACTCGGTAAAATCGTGACATAATAATAATAATAATTCCCAATTTTTCTTCTCAAACCTTAACATTAAATAGTGAATTTCTCAAAAAGAGGAGACATGAGGAATTAGAGCACTTGATGAATGTTTTCTGGCACTATCCCTTGACTCAATCCCGTTGGAATTTGCCACGACTAGCCGCGACTTTTTTTTCTATGAAATTTTCGATACGAATAGAAAGCTTTTTGAAAAATTAAAGTCGCGGGAAAGTGTGGAGAGGAAAAAAAAACCACATCCACGCATTTTTTATATCAACAGAATAGAACAGAAGAGATTATGAAGTCATCAACCAGTATCTGATTAGGGATAACTTCATTGACACGACCACCATCCACAAAACTGATACCTAATGCTGTACCAAGCACATCTAACGCTATGGAACTGAGTTGTGGAAGCGCTCAGCAGCGCTAATGACAGAGATTAGATTCATCATTCAGTGTAATGCACTTCTAAAGACATCTAATTATTACCTATGTTTCGGTACCTAAACTTTTGTAAAATCAGTGAAATGTTACTTTTTTTATTCAAAATTTCAATATTTTTAATAAACTCCTTTTAATATTATTTATTGTGCAATTATCTTTCCTTAAATTATGAAGTAGTATGAAATCCATGATCAGAGCAACTTTCTCTAACAGAACTCTCCATAAATTGATTTTTGATCACTTGATCCATAAACTCACAGTTTCGGCTCTATTTTGGATCTAGTTGTGCCCAAAAGCTTCTTGCTATTATCAGTCACGTCTAAGAAGAAAAACATTAATTTTCAAAACGTCCTAGGTAGATGGAATACTTTTGAGATGCAGGTGCTAGTTTTCCTTTAGTTTAAAATAAGTACGATCATTAAGAATTTATTGACTCTAACCAGAGCTCTGCAGGCCCAACCGTTCGCTAATGAGGATAATTAAAAACCTAATAAACCAAAGTTCCATATAACTTATTTTTCTTCAATTTAAAAAAAAGTGTTCAATTTTTAGAAACGAATGAAACCACCAAGACTATCAATCACCTATCGTTAAACGAGCAATTATTGTGAAATTTATCAGAATGTACCCATGTGATAGTATCCCTGTGGGCTAGTACAAGAGGACCCTCATACCCCTCTTCCCACCAACCCAAGGTCCATAGAAGGGTCGGAAGAATGTTCTTTGCAGATGGGTGATCTTTACAGAAAAATAATAAACCGTTGTGTAATGATTTGCAGCGTTTTTCGTTATTTGATCGGAAGAAAGGTAGGTAGGTACTTAGCCAGTGTAGGGGTAAACCAAGTTGAAAATTTTAGGTATTATATCGACACCTGAGCGCCCAAAGGGCCAAACTGCTTTCGGAACTACTTACTATTCTAAAACGCAAGCGATTGTAGCGAGGCCAGTGTATATGAAGTCAACTAGGTTTTTTTTGTAATTGGTCCGAAAATCTAAGTAAGATTGAATTCCAAACCATTTTTGAATAAAGGCCCTTCGGACTTCTGCCATTGAAACCGATTTCAGTTTGGCCCTTTGTACAAGAAAAAGCAGTTTGGCCCTTTGGGCGCTCAGGTGTCGATATTATTATTATTATTATTACTAATTTTGGGCCAAGAGTGGATAATACTCTGTAGTTTAGCTTTTTAAGACAGTACTATACCTTCTTAAAAAGCCGATGAGCTTAATAAGTCGAGCTCCTGGGAATCTGTACCTAATGGTCTATTATTATGGTTAAGCTAAGAATTGTATTTCTCAGGATGTGTTCAACTGAAGCTGTAACTTGTACTTCATACTTCAGGTATGACAATACTACTTGAAAGAACCTACAATAATTATTATAACCACTACTTATAAGACGAAATGTGAATTATTTTGATGGAAGAATGCCGTCATCTACAACGGGTACTTCAACTACTATCAGGGATAGTCAGCACCCAGGGGCATACAAATAACCAACGTACGTAGCGGGAGAACTACATTTAAACGCCGCAATAAATCACATTAAGTAAATGAACTTACGTACTTAATAACTGCGTCCTACGTGAGTACTGCTATCGTGGGTACTACTATGTTACCTACTCATTGTATATTGTGTATACAGTAAGTATACTTACATCGGATGATCGAATCGCTGGCCAGATAGACACCTATGACAGACGAGCTCGACTCACACAGGAATGGCACTCATTAACCATTTGACACGATCGAACAATAACTTGATCAAATTATTAAAAACAAATTGAATTATATCGCCCAACAACTCCGAATTGGGTATTACAATTATGGTTTCTAGGTGCACAACTACAAAGATCCCTACACAGGTGAACATTCACGTCAGAAAATTGGGAGGGTCTAGCTCTCGCCCGTTCAGGTCCGAAACGGAGTTAGAGTTGGGAAAATCGATTTTTTCATATCGATTTTAAGCTTAATGTTGTCATGTTTTTAACAAGTTCAAATCAACTGGAAGCAAGAAGTAGCGAAGGTATAATTTTTCGGTGTAAGTTATCTACATGGTGCATTGACAGTTTTGCAGGTGTATCAGGTTTTTGAAGAGTGAGGTGTCCGATAATAAATCGATTACACTATCTATCTGGAGGCAAGATTCATTTAACGATGTTGATTTTATTTTTTCCAGTTTTTCGTGCTAAGTGAAGGAAGATTAGTAAATATTTAGTAAAATTATTACATTAGTAAACGTAGCTAATCATCACTGGTTTCACTGAGGTGTAGCACTCAAGATAAGGGTTAGGACCTCCACGGGCGATTTGTAGATTCTCCAGTTCTAAATGGAAGATGGCATGGGGTGGAAAAAAGATGGCTCATGGAAGTAAACTGACGGTTGGATAGTGAAAACTTTAAGCTCCGCCTTCTAGGGGCTCAGGAGCGATTTCCACAAATAGACGATTAGGTACCTACCTACAATTACTTTTCGTTTGGTGTCTGAGAAAAGCTCGAGTAATGAGCAGCTGGCTACAGAATTTCAAATGCGCTGGTGGTTTCATTCGTTTCTAAAAATAGAACACTATCTTAAGTTGATGAAACATACAGTAGGCACCTAATGCAGGTGGTTGGTCCCACAGAGCTTTGGGTGGTATCAGTAAACTTTTTAAAATCGTTGCTATTTTAATAATTAAAAACAATAATACATAGACCTGTTGTATATCTAGAGTTATTCACTAGGGCGTTTTGAAAAAAAAAAAAATTCCCCACTTTTTTATCCTTAGAATCGACTGACAGCAATCAAAGTTTTCGACAACTAGTCCCCAAATGGAGCCGATATTCCAAATTTCATCAAAATGGACAAAGGACGTACGGAAAAATGTTTATTCGATTTGAAAACGCGAACCACCAAATTCTGAGGGGGTTTCAAAAGAAATTGTTCTTTCTTGTGCGATTCCAAATGTTCATTATTGAAAATTAATTTTAAAAATACCTACTAACCCCCCCCCCCCCCCCCCCCAAAAAAAAAACATATAAAACATGAGCAGATTATGGACACAGCTTACAACCCTTGAGGGCTTTATGATTCTTAAAACCAAGTTTACCAAGCTTAACTTCAGGTTTTGACTGTTTAATTCTGTTAGGTGCCTAGGTACTTCCTTGATGGTTAGTATGTGTAATGACTCATACTTTTAACTGTGTAGTTCTCCAATAAAGGTCGAGGAAAACCCTGAGTGACTCACCATGCACGGTAGGTAAGGTGAGGTACGGGGAACAGTGACATCAGTTGACGTCACCTTTTTCCACCCTCCTCTTACCTTGTCAAGTCCATATAAAAGGAGGACTCAGGGCTTCCCCTTCAGGCATTCGTCTTCGAAAACTCGACTTGTTTATTTCTCGATCTACCTCGCCTCTTCTCTGAAGCCCACCGTTCATCAGAGGGTCTCGGTATGCGATAAAGCTCATCGCGCCGGCTTCTGCTCCCATTTACCCTAGTCGTCGTCTGCCTCCAACTAGGTATAGGTAAATGTGGTGCATCCCCCGGGTCGGCGAGCAATCGCGCCTAGGAATGTATCCGAGCTGGCGATCTTAACACTCTTGCACACGGTCTGCGGTCACCCGCGCCGGGCATCGAGTGTTGTCCCGTCCTTTGTCTTCGTTGAGTAGGAACCAATCAAATCGACAATCCGAAGGAAGCCGATCGCCTTCACGCTCCGACACGCAGTCATAACATTGGTGACCCCGCACGTTTTTGGTTTGCTATTCAACACGAAGCTAACTCGAGGATTATGGACCCACCGCTACCGCCGCCCCGCACCGGACTTC
The DNA here is from genome assembly GCA_009739505.2 of Apolygus lucorum. Taxonomy (NCBI): domain Eukaryota; kingdom Metazoa; phylum Arthropoda; class Insecta; order Hemiptera; family Miridae; genus Apolygus; species Apolygus lucorum. The sequence goes on along the minus strand of CM019178.2, from coordinate 14,966,381 downwards.
GCCGAGGCCACGAAGGTCTCAATCCCGCTCACGCTTCCGCCGTTCTACCGAGAGGATCCCCGGCTGTGGTTTATACAGCTCGACGCGGCTTTCACCGGCGCGCATGTAAACACGCAGCGCGCTCGCTTCACCCGGACCATCCCTCTACTGGCCTACGATGTGGCAGTTCAAGCGGCGGACTTAACACAAGCCCAGCTTGTGACACCATACGACGACCTCAAACAACGGCTCATCGAAATCTTCGAGCCGTCTCGGCATGCGAGGATCACGGCACTCACCGAGCATCGGCCACTGGGGGACCTCAAGCCTTCCCAGCTTTTACGCCAAATGCGCCATCATCTGGGGGACCTCACGCCTAACGACATCCTAAAAGCATTTTGGATCAAGGCGCTACCCATCGCGGTCCAAATGTCCATTGCTCCGTGGATGGATAAAACGCCAGAATTCCTCGCGCCGATCGCAGATGCTACGCACGAAATACGTAGCGCCGCAGCGGTTCATCAAATCGAACCGGACTGTAATACTGAGGCGGTAGCTACGAAGCGACCTCCGAGACGAAATAGCCCCGCACGACAGTACCAGCGACCTCGTCCGCAATCTCCGACTCAACAAAAAGGTATGTGCTGGTACCATTTTAAATACCGCGACAAGGCGACTAAATGTCGACAGCCTTGCTCATTCAAAAAGGTACGATGGCAGGAAAACTAGCGGGCCCGCCTGTTTACAAGGCGGGCGCCCCTTTCCAAGACATTTCCAACCGACTATTCGTCAAATGTCATAAAAACAATATACCTTTTTTGATCGATACGGGGGCTAGCATCTCAATTCTTCCGAACTCTTTAGTTCATCGGAAGAACAAAACATCCGACTACCTACTTTTCGCCGCGAACGGCACCGCCATAACGACCTATGGTAATTTTACAACGAAGGTTTATCTACAAAACGACATATACGAATGGACTTTTGTAGTTGCGGACGTAAAACGACCCATTATCGGAGCTGATTTTCTCGGATATTTTGGCTTACACGTTGACCTGAAAAATCGATCATTATTCAACCCTAATTCGCAAAATCCAATACGAGGGTACGTCAACACGGTCAATTCCGGCGTCACTACCGAACCTACTCCGCCGACCTTCGTCAACATGCTCGACAAATACCGACCGGAGAAGCGATCTTCATCCCATCTCTCCACGATAAAGCACTTCATTGAAACCAGAGGTCCGCCGGTCACAGCGAAAAGTAGACGTCTTCACCCCGAACAACTCCGTCAGACAAAAGAGCACTTCAAACAGCTCATCAACGACGGAATTATCCAACCCTCGAAATCACCTTGGGCCAGTCCTCTGCACGCGGTACCTAAACCAAATGGTACTTGGCGCTTTTGCGGTGATTATCGTCGGCTCAACGAACGCACGGTCGGAGATCAATACGCCGTTCCGCATCTTCGAGATTTTTCGTCTCATTTACACGGATGCACGATTTTCTCCACGCTCGATATTTCGCGTGCGTTTCACCATATCGACGTGAACCCTCAGGACATTCCGAAAACAGCGATTATAACGCCATTTGGACTGTACGAATACAGAAAAATGAATTTCGGATTAAAAAACGCTGCACAGTCGTGGCAGCGATATATGGACCAAATCCTTCGAGACTTCGACTTTGTCTTTTGTTTCCTAGACGACGTCTTAATCGCGTCTCGAAACATTAAGGAACATGAACGCCATGTTAAAGCGGTCCTTAACGTTTTCACTGCGGAGGGTCTCACGGTAAACAAGGAAAAATGCGTCCTTGCCAAAAAAGAAGTGACTTGTCTTGGTCACATAGTCAACGAGACTGGGATACGTCCGGTACCTAAAAAGGTGGACAATCTCACGACATTCCCTCTTCCGACTACTGTCACCGACCTACGCAGGTTTCTGGGGATGTTAAATTTTTACAGACGGCACATTCCGAACGCGGCTATACACCAACAGCCGTTAATAAATGCGATTCCACAGCCTTCCAAAAAGAAGGACCGGCGCACGATTGAATGGACGGAAGAAATGAAATACGCATTCAATAAATGCAAAAACGATTTGCAAAATGCAACTACGCTGGCTCATCCTTCTCCGAAAGGTCGACTCTCCATTACTACGGATGCCTCGGACGTCGGAATTGGCGCGGTGTTACAACAGGAGGTCAACAACGAGACGTCACCCCTAGGATTTTTCTCTAAAACTTTATCAACAGCTCAACAGAAGTACTCCACTTTCGATAAGGAGCTTCTGGCTATTTACGAAAGTGTAAAGCATTTCAGAGACTTCGTAGAGGGACGTACTTTTCATATTGTGACTGACCACAAACCGCTCACCACGTCGCTCCATCAAGACCGAAAAACGGCCTCGCCTCGTCGTATTAGGCAAATGGAGTTTATCAGCCAATTCACGACTGATATCCGATATACACCGGGCACCTCCAACGTAGTCGCTGACACATTATCTCGGCCTTCGCTCGAACTTCACGAGCTCACGACTTTTCCGTCCGGAAAAGATATTTTCCTAAATCAACAGACCGATGAATCACCCGAGTTCCGCAACCTTATTTCGACCGGGCGTCTCGAAGAAACCCAGGTACCTGCGCTCGACCTCTCACTGTGGTGTGATACGACATCGGACATGCCTCGCCCGTTTGTTCCTAAACGACTTCGCCGCAAATTAATTGAACACTATCATTCATTTAGTCATCCAGGAATACGCGCAACACGAGACCTAATTCGCGCGAAACTTTTTTGGCCTCGAATGAACACGGAAATACGGGAATATGTACAGGCATGCGCCAAATGTTCGAAATTCAAAGAATTCCGCCACCCTCAAATTCGCCCAGCAGAATTTGACGATTCGCTTCCCTTCGAAGAATTAAACGTTGATCTCGTGGGGCCTCTTCCGGATTCGCAAGGTTATAAATATCTGTTAACCCTAATCGACAGGCATACCAGCTGGCCGGAATGTATCCCATTACGAACAATAACTACAAAGGCGGTTACTGACGGCATCCTTAACAATTGGATAGCGCGATTCGGTTGTCCATTAACGATTATTACCGATCAAGGCAGGCAATTTGAGAGTGCAGAATTCTCCGAATTCCTAAAAAAATTCGGCATCAAACGCAATCGCACAACGGCCTACCATCCCGAATCGAACGGAAAAATCGAGCGATGGCATAGGGATTTAAAAAACGCCCTACGTACTGCTACTTCCTCGCCATCATGGTCTAAGGATCTTCCGACCATTTTATTAGGGCTCCGCACTACCATTCGGTATTCGGACGGTTACAGCGCCGCCGAACGTACTTTTCGTGCGCCCCTCCGCCTCCCTGCTGACCTATTTCCGCCTCAACCGACGGAATATCACCGACCGCCCGCAAAACCCTCAACGGACAAACGCCCACGGGTTTTCCCCGATTCATTCCAAAACGCAAAAAGAATGTTTTTGCGAGAAGAAGGGCTTCGGAAAGGCTTGAACCCCCTCTACTCCGGCCCCTACGAAGTGGTTAACAAAGGAGAGCGAACGGCCACGCTGCTTATTGACGGCTCCCAGGTAACAGTTTCCCTGAGTAGGTGTCGCCCAGCTTTCGGTATTTCCCCCACCACAACAGGGAAGGATTTACCTGAGGTGCCTCCGGACACAAGCCTACTCGACTCATTCGACGGTAAGCACTCAGGCGAACATGGACCTCCTGTTCACCAAGGAGGAATTGGAAAAAATTTTCCGACCTGCACAGCCACTTCGAAGACTGGAAAACCCTCCGCCAGCAAAATCTCCTCCGCCACCGACCACATGGAACTCCACTCAGCCATCAGTAAATCCGCCGACACGACAACGGAATTTCCAGGAAAATATTCCTACGCAGAGGCCCTCCGACGAAACGCTTCATCAGCAAAATTTAACACGACCAAAAAGGCCCAAGTTTTCAGTCACAACGACCGCCGACTATAAGACGATATTTCACCCGTCTTCTCCGCATGATAATAAGAAGTGGAAGCTCTACCCTATCGATGTCCCGAAATTTAAGAAAAGGGCTAATACAATCATCGCATATTTTAAAGCAAAACGTTCAAACCACTTCGACGAATATATACCGAAGTGTGTTGCAAATCAGGAAATAGGAGACATGAATAATCTACAAAACGTCGAGACGATCATTAACGACACAATTCGATCCCTTTTACCTCCGAACCCTTCCGACACTCCTATTTCCTTCCCACAAAGACCCGGGCCGAAGCCTCGCCGTCGTAGAGGGCGTCAAGCCCGAGCGAGACTCCTCAAACTTCGGTCCGGGCAATTTTTACTGCTTGAAATTACATTCTCCAAAAGGAGAATGCATCGGAGCCTACCTACGAGGCCCCGCTGGGCCCCACGCTACGCCCGCAGACAGCGTGGCGCCCAGACCTTCGGCGCGCTGGTTTTTACGATACGGCACGACGAAATCACGAGCCTCCGCGTCTTCGCATCAGTTCAACACTTCTCGTATACCCTCGATGTTATTCAAATTTATTTTTTCATTGTTCTTTAACCAATCTGTTAAATGTTATCAACCATATTGTTCCTTATCTATACTTATCAAACAATTTCTATTTTTTCCCTTTATTGTACGAACTGGGGGACCTATGTAATGACTCATACTTTCAACTGTGTAGTTCTCCAATAAAGGTCGAGGGAAACCCTGAGTGACTCACCATGCACGGTAGGTAAGGTGAGGTACGGGGAACAGTGACATCAGTTGACGTCACCTTTTTCCACCCTCCTCTTACCTTGTCAAGTCCATATAAAAGGAGGACTCAGGGCTTCCCCTTCATGCATTCGTCTTCGAAAACCCGACTTGTTTATTTCTCGATCTACCTCGCCTCTTCTCTGAAGCCCACAGTTCATCGGAGGGTCTCGGTATGCGATAAAGCTCATCGCGCCGGCTTCTGCTCCCATTTACCCTAGTCGTCGTCTGCCTCCAACTAGGTATAGGTAAATGTGGTGCATCCCCGGGGTCGGCGAGCAATCGCGCCTAGGAATGTATCCGAGCTGGCGATCTTAACACTCTTGCACACGGTCTGCGGTTACCCGCGCTGGGCATCGAGTGTTGTCCCGTCCTTTGTCTTCGTTGAGTAGGAACCAATCAAATCGACAATCAGAAGGAAGCCGATCGCCTTCACGCGCCGACACGCAGTCATAACAGTATGCAACTAACTTACTTGTAAAATAATTTAAAAAAATGGAATTATTACCTTACCTCCTTATTATTACCTTTGAAATTATTTCTCATTGCACTCAGGATCACTAAAACGATGACTTGGAGAATCAACAAATGAAAACATGTTTTCATATCATTCTATCAGGAAGTAGGTACTTACTAACCCAATGTGAAATTTCGATGTTAGGAAGAATAAAATTTATTCAGTTATTTAGATATTTAATATCAGGAACAAGTAGGTACCTTTTTAGGGCTGTAGGTACCTATCTAGCAGATAACAGCGTTAATATTATTTTATTAATTGTTGGTTGATTGAGCTGTACAAAGGTAATCACCAGTCCTCGCAAAAGTGAATTTTTCGGCTCCTCCTTCAAATACCTATCCGTTTGCTTTAGGCAAGAAAGTTTAGGAAAGAACCGATAAATATCTTTCAAATGGCTTCGCTGTTTTTGTAGCAGAAATGAGTAATAAATAATTTATTTCCCAAAATTTTTGAGTAAGTACCTACCTATATACCTAGGTATTCAATAATTTGATTTAAATGACCAATATTTTTAAATTTTCTTCACATTTTTATATGATATGGAAAAAAGATGCTGGAGAACTCAGTTAAATACGAATAGAAGGCGTGGCCATCCCTCCCCCAGCATTTTCCTGAAACTGGTTACCATGGAAGAAGTATTCCATGCTGGTCACTGTGGCGCGTCCTCATGGTCTTATCAATCCTTGCCTACCATTTTGGTAAAGTTGGACAACGAAAACAATAACTTACTGCTGGTCTTGGTGTGAATCACTTTGTAGGATTCCTATTCTCCTACGTCATGCTGTCTTTTAGTCGTCAGTTATTCGTACAATGTACTTATTTTTCTTGTTAACTCAATGGATGGACTGAATGAAAAATAACTCTTCAATACCCAGCTGTTAGGTACTCGGTATCTGCGCTCCTCGCGTCACCGATGGCTTATCACGGGATTCATTACATTCCGCTCTTCCTGTTCATTCTTTTTCCTTTCACATTCTTGGGAACGTAAGTAAATACCTATTTATATCATGATGATTTATTTATCTTTGTCCTACGTTTTGATCTGCTTTGTTTTCAAATACCTGCAAACTATTTACTGAAGAGCACATAATCTCAGTGTTTTTCGTGCCAATTCGCCGATGTTGATGGACAGTTGGTTTATTTTTTGACAGAAACAGTTACCTACCTACATGAAAAACATGCATGTACAGAGGACGCGAATTGTTCACTTTTGATTCGGCAGATCAATAAATATTACATGTTTTTACAATGTTCGTTATCATACGAGCATTACAGCGTCTTACATAGACGATGTTGAACGGCGTAATGCATCTAATAATTTTAAGTCTGGGGTTTAGAATTGACAATGGTTTTGGGGATAGAATTTATAATTTAAGGTAATTTTGGAAGTTCACTGCTATTTGAGAGTGTTGTTGTGTGTGTTGGTAAGAATTTAGAATGAATGCATTTAAACTAGAATATCAGGAATACCAAATAGGCTTACTTTAAGAAATAGCATGAAATATAATTACCTGGAAGCGTAACTACGGCGGCTGGGAGATGAGGCTGCTTCTGTAGTATCTCAGATTTATAAGCCAGAAGGGCTACTTCGAAAAAAGACTGAGCTCAACTAGGCTCTAACCTGAAGGGTTTGAAACTGACTGAAAATGAACTGTACTCGATTGAGTGTAGAAAGCAAGTGAGTTTACTGGGCGTCTAATGTCGCTATTCGCTTATGGATAAGAATGTTATTATTAGACAGCTTCTCATGAATTAGTATAGAATTGTAGAGTGTCACTGCTGATGTGTATACAGGGTGTTTCACGAAAAGGTTACACCCCCCTTCATTTCCACAAAATGCAACGTAAAAAATTCCGACCAACGCAATTCTTCATGATTTTTTGTGAGGATCTCAGGAAAAATACTTTTGCGCAAAAAAGTTGCGCGCAATCGTGCGCAATTGACACTAACTTCATTTTTTCAAATGGAACCCCCCCTTTTTTATTACAGATTCGGATTCTACGTAAAATTTCATGAGAAATTCAAACCCACATCGATTTGTTTTATAGCGCGCAACCCGGCTTTTTGAACGCTCTAAGTTGCGCAACTCCACAATTGCGCAAAAATTAGGCTTTGGAGAACCCTTAGTGTGGCACTTGTTTTTTCATCACTTTTTAACGCTGAATCACAGGGTGTCATCTGTTTTGAGAAAAACCAAGATTTAAGAGGAAAAATCAACATTTCTTTCACCAAAAACATCAGTTTTTAGGTCGAAATCATGTTTATTTTTTATTTTCTCACCCCCTTTTGAACCACGGGCTTGGGGCCGTCTACGGTGGAGTTAAAAATAAAAACTGACAGCATGATCATGCTTGAACTGAATAAAATTACCTAAAAACTCATAACGATTTAAAAAGAGCGATTTTTTCACTAAAAACAACTGAATTTTTGGCCGCTATTTGGAAAAATTCCAGTAAAATTGAAAAACGAATGTCACCATGTGATTTGGCGTTAAAAAATTATGAAAAAACATGTGCCACACTTAGGGTTCTCCAAAATCTAATTTTTGTGCAATTGTGGAGTTGCGCAACTTAGAGCGTTCAGAAAGCCAGGTTGCGCGCAATAAAACAAATTGATGTGGGTATGAATTTCTCATGAAATTTGACGTATAATCCGAATCCGTAATAAAAAAGGGGGGTTTCCATTTGAAAAAATGAAGTTAGTGTCAATTGCGCACGATTGCGCGCAACTTTTTTGCGCAAAAGTATTTTTCCTGAGATCCTCACAAAAAATCATGAAGAATTGCGTTGGTCGGAATTTTTTACGCTGTATTTTGCGAAAATGAAGGGGGGTGTAACTTTTCCGTGAAACACCCTGTATATGAGTCCTATCTCAGAAAACTGTGTCACAACCTATTATCATTGGCCAATGAAACAATTTGTCACTCACGTGAACCAGGTGCCCGTAGGAAGCCTTTCTACGATGAGGGCGAAGTAAAGTTCTCAGGGGATGCGCGCCAGAAGTTGGGATCACTCAGAGCACAGACAGAGTCAAGGGAGCCGGGACGAACTCGCGACACTACCCTTTTACCGGGGGGAGAGTAAACGGTTGAATGTTCTGCTGGGGTAGACTCGCGCACAGACCACAATACCGCGTTACTGGGGAATACTGTGTACCAGAGGAGCGTAACAGAAAATGCGTACCAGGGGTTAGCGCACCAGGGGATCGGACAGCTGCCATATATACGCGGGCCTTATGCTCGACCATCCACAAGGATAGCTGAAGGGGAACTGAACTCAACCCTGGCAGCAATGGAGGTCCCTCGGTTTCTCCCCTCCACTTTCCAGGTTGGCCAACTGCAGCAAATGGTCTGGTCTGTGTGGGTCTGTCCTTGGTATGGTGGTGGACATCTCTCTTGGTTGCTTGTATGGATGTAGTATTATGGAATTTGTAAATGTTGTAATGGATGGAATAGGGGAGCCTGTGAGCATTTGCTCACATAATTATAATGCTTTCTACTTTAACTATTTATGTTAGCACCTGTATTTTGGTCTAGTGAACTTCAGGGATGTCACTTTGTGATTATAATCCAAACTACCTACACAATAATGAGTTGTAACAACTCGTCAGTTAACACATTCAACGCGGCTTGTCATCGTCCGTTTTTCTTTCAATGCATTTTGATAAACAGAGCGGTTGGATCGTCCTGTAAATTTCCAAGAACTTCGGTAGGCTGATGGATATCCAGAGGGCCAAGTTCGATACGGTTTCATTTCGAGAAAAATTTTCTCAGCATGAATACCATCCCACTTCCCACTCATACTCAACATGGGGGGGGGGGGGGGGGAAACTTCGTCTTTCTGGGCAACTTCTTCTGCCAATGGCTCGTGTTGAATGTTTTAACAGGCTGTCAACTACTCATCACTTTCAGGAGGTAGACAGCTGGTGAAAGCCTCATACCAACAACCAATGAAAATTACCTAAGGTAATTGAAGTTCATGTAGTTCATGAAGCTCATGTAGTTAGTGGTACCGAATATTTCGTCAAATACCGATTATTTGGCTTTTGTCGAGTGCCATTGAACAAACACCCTATCCACTCATTCGGGATTTTTTGCTAAATATCGAGGAAAGACCGAACACAGACAAATACACACGTTGGAACTGATGCTGGCTTCACATGGGACTGAAGAGGTTGGGAACGGCGAAGATGGATAGACGAGAAAACCAGTGGAGGGGGTAGGCGGAGTCGGTGGAAGGTTCACATGGATAGAATGGACGGAATGATAACCTTCCTCCTGGAAGCCAGCCCCCCCTAGTGCAACCTTCACTAGTGGTTATAGCGGAAGCTGGGTGACGGTATTGAAATTTCTTCCGCTGACAGACTTCCTGAAGTTCCTTCAAGATGGCGCCCATTCTCTGGAAAATCAGCCAATCAGATAGCGTTATTTGTTTCCATCTTTCTGTCATTCCAACCTTTCCATCCCATGTGAATCCAGCTTGAACATGCGAATGAGAATAATCCCTCCAACATGATTTATTTACAACTAATTATGAAGTTGTGGACTCAGAGCATGTTGTTACAAACTTTTTAATCTACCCACTCTCAGGTATAACGGAATCTCATTTTGTAATCTCCGGAAAACGTTGATTTAAAAAGTAATCATTGGTCAAGAAATTGGTGGAAACAGCCCTTAGTTGAACTGTTCTGTTACTATAATTTTTCCAATTTGCAACTTGAATTTTTTGGAAAATTTAAAGCTTTGACCTTTGTTAGATACCTGGCGGCAGTCGCCCTCGGTCATGTCGAACCCAACTTCCCCTACATCAGTGACGCTGCCACCTACTCTCCAGAAAGCTGTGTTTTTGGACAACTGATAAATTTGGGCGCCGTGCTTCGTAAGTTATTTCGATTCACTTCTTCCGCTTTTATATCTTCAAATATTATTGGTTGAATATAAATAGGCACTTACCTTAAGTTCTATAGTTTTGAAAGGAAAAGAAAATTATTTTAGGTATGTTTTTTTTATGAATTATTGGAATAGGAATAGTCTTAACAAGGATGGACGAAGCTGAAGTTATTCACGCTAAGATGCCATGTCCAGGGTGTCACTTGCCCACAAAATAAATTTCAGGAAGTAGAAGCCTATTGATGATATGAAGAGGTGAATCAATATCTGACGTTCGCCCATTTTTATGAAGTGAAATTTTAATGCCTAAGACGAATTTTATTGCCAACCTTACCCCAAATATCATTGGTATGAGTTTTCTATTGATGGGTTGAACCCTCCTTTACCAGGGAGTTCATGGCTACAGTTAGTTTATATAAATGATCTAGTCCCCCATAAAACTGAGTCTTCTCGGAAGAGAAGAAGGATTAAGAAATCTAAGCATAATTTCATTCAAAGTACAGTATAGTGTAATATACATCGGTACGTATATAAGTGGATTTTGCTTGAAGTCGAAAGCATGGACTATCGATATGATTTGAATAATCGAACCTTCTAACCTATCTAATGTCTAGCGCTTGGCCGCCATCATTGACCAATCCTCTTAGCTCTTTTACTCCTAGTTAGCCTTTTTTCAGTGTTTTCTCAAATATTTTAATGAAATCAACTCGAATTTCTTCACATCTTTTCAACAGTAGTAAATACCTCCCTGTGACCAGCTACCAAGGTTGGACTCCTTCAACTGCGTTCGATATTCTTTTGCATCTATTACAACTTCCTCGTATCAAACACTCATTTTATGTGATTTCACGAGCCACAAAACTAAGATTTAAGGATCATAAAAACGTACCTCCATCGTGTTTTTCTCGAACTTGGAAGGTCAACTCGGGTGCCAAAACTCCGGGTACTCCTTGGATAATCCGAGAGGACCGCAGGTTGATTGGTTCTTTTTCAAGGTAGCTAGAAACCTACTCAAAAAACTGAAAGACCATAATATAGATATTATCTAAGATAAGAGACTGGTCATTGATGGCCGACGCTCGCACCAGCCCAAAATTTCCTTAGGAAATCGCCGTAGCAATCATTTCAAAAATCGTTTATGTTCAGAATTGTTTGAACTATTTCTATTGGTAAATGTTGTTCTTTGGAAATTCGCACATTAACTTTTGCTGACTTAAATAGCGAAAAAATATATTTGGAATTCCCAGTCTGAAATGAATAAGGAACGGCTGTAATGTTACCTGCCACAGAGCCCAAAACCTTTCTTTTGAGTTAGTTTTCCTAAACGGCATCCATGTGTGTGGGCGCCTCAGCACTTGCTGCCTCTCAGATATTGAAGAGTCGGCCGTGAGCACTCATTTTTTATCACATATTCACTCTATTATTCATTTTTAGGACGTCCCACAGTAAGACTTGGGCGTCCTTATGCGATCGATCTGGGGTAAAGTTGGACAACACTCAACAGAAAAAAAATAACCACACAGTAATCCACACAGTAGTTATTTTAGACCATTCTGAATCCAAATCTGTGAAAAAAACCATAGGTGTATGTCTGTGTGTGTGTGTGTAACAAAATCTTGTGTACTCTGCCCAGGCCTTAGTTCTCAACCGATTTTCGTGGTTCTTTTTTTGTTCGTCGCGGAAAACTATCTAGTTGTGCACTACGGCGCCGGAATTTCGAATTTTGCCTTTTAAGGGGGGGAAAGGGGGGGGGGTTAATGCTTAAAAAACGTGCGTTTGCGTGCAAAATCTTGTAAACTCTGCCCAGGCCTCAATTTCCAACCGATTTGCGTGTTTCTTTTTTTGTTTGACTCAAATAACTTCCGAGTTGTACTTGATGTTACCAGAATACCAAAATTCGCAAGGGGAGGGGTGAGTGGGGGGATAATATTCACAAAATATCCGATTTTTCAATATTTCGGTTCCTTTTCTGCTTACTAATTGTGCCCAAGCTTTGAAATTGAGGAAAAATTCTCATTATACCTCCGTATTTTCATGAATTATTCTCTGTACCGCCATGGAACTAATAGTGGTGGCACCATGGTGCCAGGACACCATAAACCGCATATTTCGTGATTTTTTTTTGTGTTTCACCTTGAATACGGATGTGAACTTCGACGGACAGCCTACTAAAACTAACAGATGAAAGTTCAATGTTACGACGTATTTCCGCTTTGGTGCCAGACTGGTACCATTGGTGGTTGTGGTGATGGGGGGGGGGGGGTGAACTCTAATTCGCATGTTGGGTATCGTAGATCATGGATTTTAAAATGCTCTTCAGATTCGAGGCTCCCATGCCGCTAGAAATGTTAAGGTGGATAATGGTGGGGGGGGGGGGGGGGTCAGTATTTCTTGCCTAAAGTAATAGATAAATTACATCGAGTGAAACAGTTTTATTGCTTACCAACTGGTTAAACTGATCCAATACTTATTCAATGGGACGTCCCCTGGAATGCATGCATTACTAAACAATATGTTTTAAACAGTATGTTACACTTGAATTCGACCAAAAATTAGTATTAGCGAGTCTTTAATGGCGCTAAATCCGTATTTGATGTCAACTTTTTAAAATTCTGATCCATTGTTTACCCTCATTTGGATTTCTTCAGAATTTTTTTATAGTAAGTACCTATTTAGTTTTAATGACGTGTATTTCAATGTTTCCAGTGAGCGTTCTGATATACGCCAGGTACTGCGAAGTGTGCCAGTACTATGAGCTCTACGCCATCCACCCCAAGGTCGTCAAACTCAACAAATTAGGATTGTGGTTTGGGTTGATCTCCGCTTTCGGACTCAGCATCGTCGCCAATTTCCAGGAGACCAACGTCAAATTCGTCCACTTGTTCGGTGCAACTACGTGTTTTGGAATGGGCACAGCTTACTTTTGGATTCAGGTCTGTAGGAAATTGATAACCTTCTTGGTTTTCGTTTAAAAATCGAAAAATATAACTATTTTAACATTAACGTGAAGTCCTTAGAGGGAGGGAGTACTAAGCTCGAAATAGTTCCCAACACCTACCTTTTGCCAACTATTCTGTTTCTTCTTCAAATTACTGATCTGAAGGACTGAAACTCTTCTGTGTATGAAGCCTGAAGATCAGAATGTATTTATCATGCGACAAACCAAACCAAACTTTGAACTTGTTTTGGTTCAGCAAATATATGTAGATCGACCCAACAAAACACACTACATACGCCAACTGATTGGGAATATGGTCAATGGGAATTCAACTCCTTTGCCGAGCTTTCGGTAAATTTATTACCTTCTTCAGGGCTTGAAGGACGTTTTACTCTGTGAGCATATCAAGCGTCTTTCAAGCCCTTGAGTTGGGGTCCAGTGGACCCCATTCCCAATCAGTTGACGTATTGTTTTGTTTCATTGTTAACGTACCTACCTCATTGGAGAGTTTGTCGTAACTATCAAATCTACTACAAGAATCAAGCGCTTTCTATGTAAGAACTTCATCACCAGGCCATCGAGAGAGAACCCCTTGCTTGATGAAGAAGTCCTAACATCGAAAGTGCTCGTCTTTGGACTCGACTTGCTAGTTGCGGTGGATTACGTTACGGTACGTTCAAAATAATTGTATCCCTATTATAGGGATAATAAGTTAATAAATACCTAGGTAAATATAGGTATATAATAACTGTAGGTCTACCACAGAAACTTTGCGTCCGCGTGGCGCCCCCTAGGTTGGGGATCTGCGAACTAACGATCGAGTCTACCTTCCATGGTGAAACCTTAACAGAGAAATTGGAGAGGTGAGAAATTTGATGTTCGTGTAGTGGCTGCGCTGTGAACGAAATGAGGTCTTGTGTGTGTTTTGAATCGTACGTGTTTATGGTCTTAGTTATTGTGTTCTCAAGTTGTTCCTCCCGAGTTATTCATCTATCAAATTTATTTCAACTGTTCATTATGAACAACCATCTAATAATACATCAAGAAAATCGTGCAGAAATCAACTTCACACACACATTGCGATTTAACGAGAGTAGAGTTACTTCTATTATTAATATTTTACAATTTTTGACAGTTTCACTCTTTCCGAATCGAATGAGACTGTATACAGTATTTTATGGGGCAATTACCTTGAGTAATTACTAATTTCATTATAATCACCAGGCGAATTTTATTTGTTTAGGTACTTACCTAATAATAAATCCAGAAAATCATAACAAACATATTAAGTTAAAACTCTATTTTCATAAGTACGAGTTTTAAAATAGAGCAACTTTGTTTCAATATTTAAAACATAATGCAAGCAATTAGTAGAATTAGGCTTCAAAACAGATTTGGAAATGCAAGAATTTCAAGCTGCAGTATGAGGGAAATCATGTCACTTTGAGGGGAGAAATTCCCGAAAAATTATCGTACGCACGGGAATCTGCTTGACGATGAGAGATAATTAGTTCTATGTTCTCCAGAAGAATGCGCCAAAGGGATACAAAGTTTCTGTGGCAGACCTGTAGCAGAATGTACTTACCAGTGTTACCCAGTAAGGGGAATATGCCTTCACTTATGAACCTGCCTGGATACCGATTTGAAAGTGTGAGTTCAAATGCCTCAGAGACATGATCTAACGAAGAGACGTCGAGTTACTCAATAGTCAGAACGAAAAGTTTTACGTAGAGTCATCGATCTAATATGTGATATAGGCGTATAGGCGATATATATTGTGGCGTCGCTTCAACGTAGAACTCTATGAAATGGACGACAACCCTCTTGCTTATACTCGTACTTACCATAATGGTGATTTCATGTTCTGTATAATCATTTTCAGGCAATCTGCTCGTATCACATGCAACCAATATCCAACAGTATTATGGTAGCTCATTTTCGAGTTGGCCTCAGCGTCGTCTCCACTATATTTTTCTTCGTCGCTACCATTTGTGGCATCCTATCACACATCCAGTACCACGGTAATATTTTTTTTTCGCATTATTTATCCAGAGCAGTGTTTATTTGTTCTGTTACAAAATGGTGTGATTGTTACCAGAGGGATTGTTGTATTTCGAATCTAATTAAATTACTGATATCTAATCTATTAGTTTTGCTAATTTACGCTCGGAGGGCACTGAACGAAGCCCCTATGCTGGTAACTCTAGTCTCGAAGGAAGATTTAGAAAGATATGCTGGAATTGAGGCGAGAGGTGAATGGAAAATTACATATAAAAAGGAAGGAACAGAGAACCAAGCAAAATATTTAGAGGCGTGCCCAACCTGCTCAACCAGGCTTTCTGTAAAGATCACCCTTCACTGAAAAAGCACGAGCTCAAGATGGCCCAGCGTTTGCGGCTGAATGCAGGTGTTACCCAATCTTATTTATATAAAATTGGCCCGGCGGAATCTCCAAATTGCAACACATGTAACGAAATTGACACCTCGCATGTCATTAACATATGTTAAGGCCCTGCAGGGATGAGGCCTAGAATTTCCCTGACGTATCTCCTGCGTGTCGTAAGAGGCGACTAAAAGGGGTCCTTCCTTCCTGTAACCTGAAGGGGTAATGCGATCACCCATCTCAGGTAAGTAGGAGCCGTGATTCCAGCTCCGGCTCTGAAGCGGGAGGAGAGTGCTGCCTGCAGCTCCGAGGGGGCTAGCCCTCAACAGGCCTGGCCCTCCAGGTTGAGGGTTGGGCATAGGGCTAACGACCCTATCCCGTAAAAAAACTCATTGTTACGAGACCTCGAAGGGGAGGCCCAGGTCCTTTAGAGAACTTCTTCTTCAGGTTCTTTAGAGAACTGTGCGGAAGAAGAAGAAGAAGAATGACATGCACAAAATATGACACGATACGACATCTATTCAACGAACTTTCAGAGATACATAGTGTAATGGTATGGTATGTTTATCACACCTACTTGATTATTTCAATCATGCAGAGTCGAAGGCAAAACACGGTGTCAGGTGTGAACGAAGACGAAGAAGGTGAGGGTAATGCCAACAGGTATCACTCTTTGATGGCACTACCAGACAAATTTGACCGGAGAAACCCAAATTTGGAAAATTGGCTGCGAAGATGGGAGAGATTGTTCACGTTATTTGAAAGAAAAAAACAGTTGGATGAGCTGACTCCTAGGATTCAACGGTTTAGAATGAGACTGCTTATATTCACTTACATCATGGAGCACGTCGCCGGTAAAGATGCCGTGCCAGATTTACTATCGCGAGCTCCACTGTCGACGGAATGTGTGGAGAGGAAAGATGAAGGAGGGATGGCCTCAGAAAGTCGAATGAATGTTTGGTGCCTATCAAAAATTCAAAAATGATTTGTGGATAAAGGGAGAGATGCTCATGTTGAAAAGAAGAGTCGTGGTACCACAAGCATTACAGAAGACATTTTGAACAGGATTCACGAAGGTCATGGAGGAGAAAAGAAGTCATTGTTGAGGGCAAGAGAAAAAAAAATCACACACATGATCAAAGAAAAAGTATCCAGATGTCAAGAATGCTTGGAGCAACGAGAACAGAAAAGTGAGCCTTTATTGACGTTGCATTACCTGAGAGGCCCTGGTGTACACTTGGAATGGTTTGCTTTAAAATTGCCAACAAGTGGTACATAGTGGTTGCCGATTACTTATCCCGATATATGGACGTACATTTACTAATGTCGGATCTCAATACGGCAGCCATAAAGAGATATCTCAAATCTTTATTTGCTAAATTTGGAATTCCCGAGACCGTAAGGAACGATAATGGTTCGAACTTCGTGAGCTTTGAAATGCAGCAATTTGCAAGAAAAATTGGGTTTTGAATCGTTACCTGTAGCCCATGATTTCCCCTAAGTAATGGATTTGCAGAATCGATGGTAAAAATAGTGTTGAGTCATCAAAAATTAACTTCCCTCGACCGGGGATCGATCTCCTATCGTTCCGATTCTGAATCAGAGCTCCTACCTATGAGCTAAGGAAGCGAATGGACATGAATGCGAAGAGGTCGCTGATCACAACAATAGCGAAGAAGTTAGTGTCAAAAGGAGATCGTGACCTTGGACTCTTGGCATACAGAACAACTCCGTTGGGACGTGGAGTGACTCCAGCGGAGTTGCTAATGAACCGAAAGTTGGGAGGGATTCTTCCAGTCGATCCAAGTTCGCTGGTACCTCAATGGCTAGGCCTGGAGGTCGTCCGAAAAGTTGATGAAGAGAGAAAAGAGCGACAAAGGGGGCATTTCAACAGTAGACACGCAGCTAGGGATCTGAAAACTTTAAAAGAGGGAGAAAAGGTATGAGTGCGAGATGTAAGGAAGTACGGAACAGTTGTGCAAGAGGTCAGTGGTGTACCCAGGAGGTACGAAGTAAAAACACACGATGGAGCCACACTATTCCGGAACTGAAAGCTTTTGGTGGCGGCATGCCGCGGCAGACTAAAGAGGGGAGATGTATGGTTCGTTATGGTATCATACCTACTTGATTATTTCAATCATGCCGAGATGGAGGCAAAACACATGTACCCTTCAATTACGACAGTATTATATACAATAGAAACCTAACAAAAAAGGTAATCTTCTCACTGACTCGGACATTAACATTTGAAGACAATCAAGTTTCAATCAGGACATACACATTTTCAAGATATAAAATTTCAAGACGCAAGGCCGTGACCCTTATTAATCTAGACCCCTAAAATCCTCCCTGTATGCTGGTACATGTACACGCGTACAAAACCGATATAACAAATTATTACTATTTTTTTTTACAGGTCATGACCCTACTAAGTGGTATCCGGGAGATGGCGGTTGGGTGCTTCATGTGATTAGCACTGCTTCAGAATGGATCGTCGCGATCTGTTTTTGTTTTTACATATTAACATTTAACTCCGAGTTCAGCGTCATGTCATTCTCTCATCCTCAGGTAACTGCTAAGGCATGAATGATTCACCAATCTTGGGTTATCCAGCAGGATAACCTGGTATTCACTGTAATTTTTGAACCGCTAAACTCTTCTCAGCTTAAAGCAATATGCTTAGTTGTAAAATCTGCCACGATGAATAAATTTTCGTTTACTAATTTGAGTGCAGAACAAGATCCACAAATTCCACAAACGGATTTCTCTTCAACATTAATTTTGCATTTAACATTGTATTTCTACGAAATGCAAAGTTTTGTTGCACACTTTTTAAACCAAGTATCCACACTTCTACAGTTAAACAGGTTCAAATTTTGAACATTTCCGAATAGTGGCCAGATGAATTCAAATCCATTTTCAGATTTTTTAGCTGCCACATATCTTTATTGTCCGAGGATGAATAGTTTATTAGCATATATGGAACATAAATGATTTCATGTGTGAGGGGAATAACTAGTGATGTCACAGTGGTTCTTGGTGAAATTCATGCTCCTCTTCTTCAAAAGATCTTCAATAGCCGAACCATGGAAATTAATACCTTCTAATCCTTAACTATGGAAATTAATATTTTCTGTCCTCATCAGTCAACAGCAAAGTGTCTCAACTTGAACCATTTTTGATGAAAATAGAGAAAGATTCAGTGTGGCCTCTGAAAACCACGTTATCTTTTCAGTATAGCCAATATAAACACCCTTAACTATTCTGTTTGTATCCATTTGTGACTGGTATTCTATTTATATTATCGTCAATCTTGTCACCATCTTGCCCACTCAGACACTATTTTACAGTATCTAATTTTTTTGTGACTGGGATTCTTATGGGACCAAAAGGTTTGGAATTATGGGAACACGAGAAAACCAGTGGAGGGGGTAGATGGAGTAGGCAGAAGGTTCACATGGATGGAATGGACGGAAAGGACAGAATGATAACCTTCCTCCTGGAATCCTTGCCTCCTAGTGCGACCTCCACTAGTGCTTATGGCCGTGAGTTTGGGGCTCGCCTCGAGGGCATATTTTCGGGTAAGCCGGTCGCAGTTTCCTCCTCATCCCAACCCCCTGGTGGTGAGGCCAATGGGAAGCCATGAGCGAAATCATCAGGACAAATTTTGATCTTCGCTTAGTAAGACAGCTGCAAAAAATTGGTTGTTTACTTTACTTACCTACTTACTAGTGGTTATCAGCGCGTGGAAAGCGAAAGATGGACGTATACCATTGTCCATATTTCGCTTTCCATGCGCTGATAACCACTAGTAAGTAAGTAAGTAAAGTAAGCAACTAATTTTTTTCAGGTTTGATTTTTGGACGTCATCAGCTGTCTTCCTAAGGGAAGATCAGAATTTGTTCTATCATGATGGCGGTCACCATTCTCCACTGGGAAAAATCAGCCAATCAGATTGCGTTATTTC
This sequence comes from Apolygus lucorum, assembly GCA_009739505.2. Lineage (NCBI taxonomy): Eukaryota > Metazoa > Arthropoda > Insecta > Hemiptera > Miridae > Apolygus > Apolygus lucorum. The sequence goes on along the minus strand of CM019178.2, from coordinate 14,946,936 downwards.
TTTCTGACGTTCCGCCCTTTCCGTCCCATGTGAATCCAGCTTAAGTCACTCAGATGGCGATTGATGTACTGTGACAAAATTTCCTGATTGATCTACAGTTGAGTACTCGCTTTTAGAACTCTTCATTCACAGAGAAGAGTTTTGGTGGTGTTTCCCAAGCAGTTTTGGCTGGGAGAAGGGTACCCGTTCCAAAATGTTGGAATCTAATAGATGCTGCAGCTGTGCACTCACAGAGTATGTGTTATGCTGTCTTTACTCCTTCGCGGCAGAGTCTACTCGTACATTGACCAGGCCTTGCCCATGTTGTTGAGATGGTCTCTCAGGGGAGGGCTTGTTGCAAAGGTTTTTTCGCTTCAAAGACAGCAGTGGATAATATGGTCTTATTTGGGAATGGTGACCAGCTGCTAGGCTTGCCTCTGTTTTGTAGTATTGCTCCTGCTCTTTTGTTATTCTCCAATTTCAGGACATTCAGAGTAATGAAACTCTCAGCAGTAACTACATAGTTATTCTCGATGAATATTCTCGTTTTCCAGATATATCTGGACACGTCGCATGTTTTGCTACCACAGCGAGAACCGGAGGAAACGAGCTGATCTCGTAAAGTGACGAGCTCTCCGCATTCCTCCTCCTCCGACACCAACGATATCTCCGAAGACGATGTCCCCAACGATGAAAACTCTCTACCGATCATCGAAATCGAAAATCACCCGGAAGATCCAATCATTCGCGTCGAGTCCTGTGACGTCAGGACTGATACCCCGGTAGACCAGTCAAGTACCAACTTAAAAGCAAAGTTATCATCTCTTTCATTATACATACTGATGGCCACGGCTGTAGAGGCTCTGAGCTCATTTGTTACTGCTCTCAATCATCTTTTGAACGTTTTTAATTGGGAAGTGGATTAGCGTCATAGGTAAACGAAAACCAACCTTATATATTGATGTTATCGTGCATTATTGTGGGCCAAATGAATTATTTTTGGAATTCGAATGAACGCATTATTTGAAAGACCCATCAGCCTTGTTCCAAGTATTGTGGCGCGCAATCGCACGTTGAAAAATTAATAGAAATGGTGAGCGTTTTTGCTAATTTGAGCCATCAGTTGTTAAGCTGGTATCTTGGCTTTGAAGTTGCAAACCTCATCTTTCAAACATTGGTAAAAATTATACCCTTCTGAACTCTTTCAACATGCAGTAGCTCCAAGCCTCCAGCGAACATGAAAAATATCAGTTTTTCATCTTCTGTTTATGTCATCAACTTAAGTGCTCCTGATCGAAATTGAACGGAACAGTTGGGTTACTTAAACAATGAAATTAATTTTAATTTATTATGTACGAATTTTAATTTATTTATGTACGAACTTTCCAAGCGTACTGAAGGTTGGTTTGTTACTCTTGAATTCCATATTTTTCGTGGGTTGTCCTCGATTTATGTAAGGATTAAGATTGTTCTTCTGAAGTTACGGTGCTATTATGGATCTAATCTTGGGATAGAAATTAATCACCTTCAGTAGTTACTATCTGAAAAGAACCTGCGCAGAATGGTTACCCACCACGCAGTATACAAGCAATCCGTAATTGCTCCTCAACACTTCCAAGAGATAACTCTAAATACCGATATTATTATTAATCAGAAAATTTTCCTGCATTTATTTTAAGTACTTACATTCTATGAATTATTTATTTAGCAGCTCAAACGTCTAAACCACACTGGTAGTGGATGGGGATACTAAAGCGTTTATCTCTAGCTTATGAAAATGAGTACCTGAGCTTATCTCATGTGATTCAAGGGAAAAACGCTTTACTATCCCTAGCGGAGGATACATGAACTAATGCTGCTGGTGTGGTTTAGACATTTGATTAGCACCCTGTCTCATCTCTATTCGACGCTTTTGCCGAAGAGAGGAATTTATGTGAAATTCAAAACTTGCGCTTAGAGTTGTTTGTTCCTCATTTTCGCAGCTGGTATTTGCCTTCAACCAATTTAGCCCTTTGCCAGTGTTTAATTCTTCAAACGCTGTTTTTATTATTGGTTTTATGCATTTTATGTGCAAGCCTACAAATCGCAACTACGTGGATTTTAAATTACACGATTTCGTATTTTTAAAGAAGTTTCGTTAATCTTCACCCTAGTATATTGTACAGTTATTGTGATCAAACGGGCCAAATATTTAATAAATTCACTGCCTGAGCACGAAGCTACCGTCGAACTTCTAAAACCGTCGATTTTTAAGTGCGGCAGCTCATTGAACGTTTGGTTTAGGAACTTCACCACACCCTGGTGGAAGTGAGCGAATGACACAACTGTCAGTGGGTTGTGTACCAGCAGAGAGCACTTAGCTGGATTGATGATATTGAGTACATAATGAGGAATTTCACCGATTTCTGTTTGCATTTTTCCTGAATAGTTAATGGTGTGGGATAGATGAAAATCGGGCTGATTTCGGAAAATAAGTCTCCTGTTATTTTTGGGAGACAATCAAAATTTTTAATTTCAAAACTAACCGGGAAAACAGACGTGCAGCGGGAACGCTCGCTGATTGGGCTGTTCGGATCGCCATCTCCTCCCAGTGTTGCCCATTGGGACGACGAAATCGTGTTTTCTAAGAGAAAAGTTGTCAAACAAAAACAGAGGAAACCTAATATTGTGTTTGCGTGTCGGCGAGTGAAGGAGCTGACCTTCTCGCTGCGGCGTTTGTTTCTTCTTTAACTCCTACTCAACTAAGAGAGTGTTCCCTAGCCTAACATGAAGTGCTGTCGCATCGGCGGTTCATAACCACACCGAGGTGCTAAGCACTGTGGAGGCAGCTAGCCCGTCAGCCTCGGCGGTTCATAACCACACCGACGGGAAGACGGGATATTTACCTATTGAGCCTAGTACTTCGAGGAGATCCTTGTTCGAGGAGAAGGTTTGAGAGCGAAATGACGAAGGCGATAGACTTGACTAGATTGGCATGAGGAAGCATCCCTGAGTGAGCTTATATACTCATTTCGTTAGCTCGGGAGAGAGAGAGGTGGAAGGGTGACGTCATGTCGGCGTATCCCCCGTACCTCGTCTCTCCCTAGTGGGTGGTGACTCACTCAGGGATCCTTCTGGTAGCTTCTTTATTTAAGAACTAATAATTGATGAAATGTGGGTCATTACACCTAATTTTCCCCATCTCGCTTTTTCTATTTTTTTCTTCAGTTTTTCGATTTCGAACTTTACTGTTTCATGAAATTTTGCATCTGGGGACTATGGATCTCTCGATCTCAGCGCTTCAAGCGGCCATAAATGAACTATTCCAGCATGACGTCATTTTCCCGGTTTTTTAAAACATTCGTATTTTCTACACTGTTTTGTTTATTCGTAAATTAGGAAGTACGGGCTGAAAGTTTGCCTTAGGGGGTTTTTAGAGGTGCTGAATTCGATTTTGGGGTCAAAAATAGGAAATTCCGACATGGTGAAATTCCTCATTGAGTATCGTGGACATCAACCGTACATTTGCCGACTCAAACATATGCAAATTCACATCTTCAGGGCGAAGTTCGTTCGGAAAGGCGAACTTCTTTTTGAGAAGAAAGAGCAATCTCACTATCAACGCTACCAACTTGTTATGATTTTCGTCCACCAGAAATCTAGATGAGGGATTCCATTTTGCTGCAACGCCGATGTAGGTACAGAACAGGAATACAGGATAATACGCGCAATCTTTTTGGTAAGGTAATGGTAATAATTACATGATTTCACGAACAGAGATGTCCAAAAACAGATTGAAAAAAAATATGAGAGTTCAGACAAGTACATGCCTCCAGTACACTGTGGTACTTATCAGTTCAAATCGGCGCGAAAATCAAATCCCACTTCTGACACCAGTGTAATACACCGATTTCACAAACAGATTTATTATGCCAAATAGCTTTACAAAATAGAGTCTCGAAAACTAGACTTTTTCGAAAAATCAACTCAACGCTTTTTTATAAAAGCGAACCAAAACGTAGTGTACCTCCTCAACTATCTTCGCTTTCGCACGGTGCCTTGTAGACTAGTTAATTTGCCTGTGTGCAATAAAATTTAGTTTTTAACACTTAATTCCAGAAAATACTTGCCTATCATTTAACGAAAATGTATTTTTGTATGTATATTTGTATGTGTGAGTGCCAATAATGTTTGTTTTTTGGCAATCTAATCGATGAGGTATCTGTGCGGTGTTTAAGACGTAAACAAGTATGGAAAAATTAGATTAGGTATCTGCAGTAAAATTGTACAACGTTTCTTGGAAGATAGCTAAGTAGGTTCTGAATTCTGTTCTACAACTTTATTTTATAATCCCATTTCAAGTTTTTATTATTTTCATCCAATGGTTCACCCTAATATTCTGAAAAGTGAAATAAGTTGTCTCGGTGATAATCAGTTTTATCTTAGTACACATCGCTTACTTCCAGAAACATGGAATGATATTCCCTAAGTATTATAACTGTCTTATAATCTTGGTTTCAAGCGTTCGTTAAAAAAAACTCGCCTTACTGCTTAGAGCCTTTGACTAAAATTCAATAAACATGGAACATGTTGCAGCCGCGCTTTTTGGTGGGGTAGGGATGGGGTGGACTAGTGGAGAATAACACCCACGTGACACACCCCTGTCACCCTCTCCGTGTCACGCCTCCCGCGTAACATTTTCGGGTGGTTAGTCCAAGGCTAAAGCATGTCCCATGCTTAAAAAGAATAGCTTGGGGTCTGATAGATTATGCTGGGTGCAGTATAGACCCTCATGTAGAAGAGAACAGAGAAGAGAACCTCACTTAGTTCATTTTGGAGGAGACCAACCACCCGAGTAGTTTAGAGCCTTCATGGTGCATGGAAGTGCTCGAGTTTTTCCATCTGAATGTTCAAATAAATTTGCTACTTGTGCCATGACCCTTGAGTTTAACGTATTATGTTTCAATATTTTTCAAAACTCTTGAATCCTCCCTATTTCTCATTGATTTGGAAATAGCGAGTGCAAGACACTTGAGACGCGTTGTTATCACGTGACAGAAAATTTGGGACATCTACTCAGAACTCTATCAGTATTAAATACTAATTAAACTTAACCGTATAAATTATAACGTAATGAACTTAAACATCACCACCGTATAAATTTTATACGGTGGTGATGTTTAAGTTTTAATACTGTCAAGGAACTATCCTGACCACTCAGAAAATCTCTATTCCTGAGAAGTTCGTCAAATGGTTCCAAAATCCAGTCAGAAAGTAACCTCGAACTCCCAAATTCCGCATTGAAAATGTAGCTGTCACTAGCAAATCACGATTTGAGTCAGTCTTCCCAACTAACCTCAAAATGTTACGATCCCAAATCCTGTCTAGCCATGAGATAAGCCCTTGATATCAAAGATAAATTCACGCCTGCTCTTGCGCAGAGGCTACATAAGGCGTGACCCAAGTTTTAACCCTTGGAAATGTATCAGAGTCAATGGGGTATTTCGGTGGGTCGGAAATTCAGGTTTTTGACCTCAAATTCGGATTCAGCACCCTTGAAAACCTATATACTCCAACTTTTAGCCCAATGATACTATAACAAGTGGTAGAAAAATTAATTAAAGAGATCACACGTTTGAAAAAGGCGGGCCCCTATAAATGAACACACACTAGGCAAGGACTACACCACGGACTACGCCGCGCGCCTGTGTGAGTGGTGTTTTGTAGTATCCAAGAGGTCCCCCAAGGGTTTCTGTGCATGGATACTTTTTTCCAAGACAGTTGGCTAGCTACGTCACGATTGGCTAGCTACGTCACACCATTCAAATCTTCAACTTTCCTTAGCTTCTCTGATTTTTTAAAAAAATTTTCTCGACGAACAGACCCAATTACCGTTATTTCTGAAAAAAAAACTTTTGAAAAAAAAATTTTAAAAAATTGACTGAAATACCCCATTGAACTCTCCTCTTACATAAATGTCCTTATAAATGTGACTGGATGGCGAGAAAGCAAAATATTTTAATCCACTTTTAAATCATGTCCGATAAAAAAAAAAAAATAGTTTGCATCTCTTAGCAGTACCTGAGGCACCTTCACACCCTGTAGTTTTTGTTGCTTAGTTTGTTGTCTGCAGCGCTTAATCTTGCAATATTGTCAACTCAACATCTGCGTCTTGCTCATTAACTTTTGTTATTTGACTGATTATGAATAATGAATGTACACTCTCTAATTGATACATTACTGGTGAGCTAGATTTAAAATGAAATATATTTTGTAAACAATATTTTTTCGTTATACTTGGTACTGGTGAAATGACGATGATTGAAGGCAGTGGTGATTATTAGAATTTTTAAACCGAAATATTTTTAGGTTGGTCATTTAAGACTGTGAATCTCATGAAGAGGTACCTACTAATTTTGGCCTTTAAGTCGAATAGATAATTCATGTGCTCATAGATTAAAATGCAGATACGCTAAGTGAATAAGTGTACCTATCTGTCTACTTATATTTTCTTAATGATTTATTTTAGGCCAGCTTTAATTCGGCTGTGTTTTTCATATTAAATTATATCTACATTGAACAAGATATTAAATGGGTTATTATTCGAATTATTTAGAGTTGATTAATCTACTCTGGTACCTATGTACCTACTCTGATTTTGAACCTAAAAATTTATTTTTTGTACTTTTAATTTTGGGTAATGTAAACTTTTAAAGTTGGGTAATGTTATATCTACCTAGTCAAGTGAATTTTATTTCTTGAAACATTGGTATAATTGTTTTGTCCCTAATTCAATGAAAACAAAAATGTTTTCTTGAGAATTGTGTTCAACTTCTTTTCCCTTCGATTTTCCTTTCAAAATTTTAATTTTCAATGACTCGCGTCATCTCCATAAGCTCTCTGAAGCATTAAAAAGTTTCTGTAAAAGATTTGTCCAATCTCACGCTAGTTCGCTACTCTTAGGGTCTGTTTGGAGAGGCAGTTCGGAACCAAACGGGAACTGAAAAGGGGAGGGGATAGAGGCGAATGGACTCCTCCGGGCTCCTTCAAACCCCACTGAACCATTCAGGACTGCCTCTCCGAACAGACCAATACTTTGTGTCCGTGACAATAATAAATGAAAAACAAAACACGAAATGGAAGCGTCACAAGAACAGCAGTAAAACCATTTTGGAGGATGATTGAGTAATGATTTTAAAAAGAGGTTATTCAGGAATGTTCACGCTAATAAATGAGTGCCAAATCAACCCTCTGCGTTTTACAGAGAGGCGCACAGTTCAAAAGTCCTGAAACTTTCTTATTATGGGTCTCTTGTACATAGTGAGAAAGGGAAAAGTTAATTTCAAATAAGGTTCCACGTAGGCCTAGTACCTTAGGTACTCATTTGCTGTCTTCAATAGGTAGGTACATTTTTCTACCGCTTCACTATCTCAGACTGATATGGACAACAGTAATTGGGACAAAGGTTCCTTCATTTCTCTTTCATGTTTTAATTTAATAGTTTGCTGTAGGTGTAGGATTCTCTAGTGGGATTAAGCTGGCAGAATCCTGGCTAACAATTTACAAGTAACTCGCAATATTAATACAGCCTTCTGAATTCATAGTTCAAATTTAATTGTGGAAATGGTATAGGTACCTACTTGCCTTGTTATTATCGATTCAGTTACAGAAAGCATAGTGCATCAACTGGTTTTACAGTCATCAGTGTTTCTGATTCATATTAGCCCTCAGTCTCGGTTGTTTTCATTACTTGGCGAAGAAGTGGAAGAACAAGGCAGTGGGTGCCTAGACCTAAGTATGTACATACCTAAGGTGGACAGCTTGACCGAAATTGGAGAAACTTGCCGACGAGTAAATGATACTATTAGGTCACAGCTCATGATTTGCTGTTAAAAAAACAAAAAACAAAGATAAGCATGTTGATATTGATGGAAACGAACAAGCTGATGAGGTAAATGTGGAGGCAATCTAGGCCCTCACTGCTTGAATACGCGACAAAACTATTAAATTTTTCCTGTTGCCTAGGAGATTGTAAGGAATCCTCAGAAATGAACAGAATACCGGAATTGTTGCTTCTGTGTTATATAACAAGGAGGAAGTGATATCAATTCTTGGAGTAGAGGGAAGTCTGAGGACAAAGGCATTATTTGAGACTGATCAGAAGGTAGCTGCAGTGTGTCATCAATGCCACGAAGGAAGAGTTGACTAACATGAAAACCACAACATAACATGAATACAAAATGAATTAACTGGAAAGTACAAGGGTGGGAAATGAAAACACGGCACTACAAGAACACTGTAAAATAGAACAAATCAGGACGACCGGTGTCTGCACAAGTCGAGGTCCGGTAAAGAACAAGAAGAAGTTGATGTTATGATTGTTCTGTTTGTAATGTGATTGTAATTTGTAAATTCCTCGTTATTTCGTTCAAATTTCGAAGTTTTCACCTTATATTTAAACTTTTTGGTGTTGTGAGTCGGTACCCAGGATCCTTGGTTTTATAAGTCGTGCTCGTGCGACGTGAACATTTTTGATTTCAGTGGACCAACTTCAGACCGGCACTCATGAATGAAGGTGTGTCACTACAATTCTACTTAAATTTCACGAAACTATTATCCTTGAAATGAAATTCATTTAGTATTTATTTACAGTATTTAATACTGTATAATACTAAATAAATAGGTACTTGTTTATCTTGGTAAGTAGGAACCTACCAATTTTGTTGACCTGGGAGTCTGGCTGGTAGTCAACCAATCAACCATTATTTTGGTTGGTTCGGAGCGTGTTACTTGGGAGGTAGTGGTAGTAGGTACTATACCTATGTACCTACCTACGGTCTACCTGTGAGAAAGAGAAACCCAACTACAAACAATTATCATTTCAGGTTTGATAGTGTCCATCGTGTTAGAGCGTCTTAAGACCTCTTGGTGATGAGAATAATTATTTATCCAATGGATTGATGAAAAAGAACCTACTACAGTCATAAACTAAAAGACTAGTTGGTTCTTCATGACCCCCATCAAAGTTAAGTGGGGTCTTCTGAGTCTGAATATCTTAACTGACGAATGACAGTCTGAGCCCCTCACTGATCAGCTGTACTACTAGTAGCTATATTCATCCCTGGTGGCCTCACCAAGAATGGCCACAATACGTGTTCCATTGGTTTTGTTCTTGATCACAACATTTTTCCAGATTTCATTCTACAATAAATGTACTTGAACAAAATACCGCTGGCGGCCGGATAGATCCCAACGGCAACTTTCTCTCTTTCTTTCTATCATCAAGGCCTGTTCCCAGCGCGATGAATTTGAGTTTGCTCCCTGTACGAATATTGGCCTGACTCGGGCCAGAAAACTATTCAAGAACCTGTTCCTCAATGGCTTGGAAAGCCAATACCATCCATGATATCCATGACCAGACTTTAGTTCTTGGCAGATTCCATGTAGTTCGAACGTCGCTGATAAGTAGATGCTGATTCTGAGACTCGACTGTTGAATTGAGTAGGTAATTCAACATTGCTGTGTATGTTCATAAGTAATTTAGCCCCTTTTATATAAATATGGTTCTAACTAATCTTACGGGTTTTTTTCCACAATGTAATGTTCATTTTTTCACAGAGGAAATCATTCGTAAGAGACTCCTCGTCGATGGAGATGGAACGGGTGACGAGCGGCGAATTAATCACCTTCTCAAGAAATTCATGAAGTGGTCGAGCAGAGAAGACGATGGACCCGAAGTGTGAGCTTGGATTTAGATGGCTATTAGTTATAACTGAATTTAATGGAAATCTGTTGGAATCATGACTTAACTCTAGTCCACACTCAACAGTCCACTGGTTAAACTGCCACACAATGGACAGAACTGTTTGAAAATCTCAAAAATTAACCAAGTTGTATTACTGAGAGAGTTCTTCAATATTCTTTGATTGTTGATTCTTCCTTCGACGTACATATTCATGTTCTATTTCACTGAACCATGACAGTTTAGCCAATTTCATTCAGTAGGGTTGATCGCGAATTCAAAGTTTGAAAGAATATATTCAATTATTAGACGAGAGTCATTTCCTGTTGCCTTGGTGAGAGAATTCCCTATGAATATGATCACACTCTTGGTCATCCGGTATCTCGTACCAAATGTGTTGGTACGTCTGTCTGTAGGAACAAACTGAGTAGACTGTGGTAGTGTTCAAGTCAAACATCACCCATGTTTTGTCAGTAGAAGGGCTAATACGCCCTATGTGGTGACACCAGTCCCAATCTACTACCAGGTTACTAGTAATCTACTACCCAATCCTACTAGTTTCAGGTTTCGATTGCTTATAATCTCTCTCTCTCTTAAGAGACTGTTTAAGTTGAAAAATAATTCCACAGGCAGCCCTAAATCAAAGACACATCTTCCGCTGAGATCAGCGATCTTTTCTGTATTCGTTTCCATGAAATTTAACGCAATGATGCGCGTTTCACAATGTGATGACCGGATGCTAGATCAAATAGAACTAGATCTCCAGAAACGGTCGGATCTGCATAAGAAGTGTTCAGCAAAGTCTTCTTTTGTTCGCACGGACACATCGATGTCAGCATTCCACGGTTGTCATAGTGTTCCGAAAGAATGTCCATCATTAGCCTTACAGTGTTGCGGCTGTTAGAGGTCAGCCATGAGGGCCTGTTTGGGGTAGTATGAGGTGAGCATTCTGATCTACCTCTACCTATCGGTTTCTGTAGACCATAGAATGAATGACATGTTTATTTTTACAATTTGTAAAGTATTAAACATAGATGATATCCTTTGGGTCATCAAGACCCGTCAGCAGAGGTTCCGTTGGTATTCTTAAATACAAGCATTCTTAAATTCTAATCACATTACTTACACAAATTATTGATGTATCATAGATCACACATTCACCCAATATCTTTTTCTTTTTTTTACGTGGAGAAAGGAACATGAAGTATATTTTTTAATTTTAGTTGTACTAACAACTTATAGTTATTTATTGATTCATGGTATTTACTATTTCATAATTCTACCATTATTATAGTATTATTATTATTAATTATTATGTAGTATTATTATTATTATTATTATTATTATTATTATTATTATTATTATTATTATTATTATTATTATTTACATTATTATTATTATTATTATTTATTATTATTATTATTGCCTTTTACCCATTTTTTTAAAAATATAGTTAAATTCTGCTACCAGGAATTGCGTGTATCCTCATCCATTTCGTACGAATATGCAGAGCGGTGACCAATCAGGTCCATTTAACTAATTCACAAAATTTACAAAATGCTCCATGGTCCCATTAACCTTCAGGTTACACAGCGAGCAAAGGAAGTTATTGCGGTTCCTTAACCATGGCTGCCAATTCCTCCTTCAACTGGGTAGCATCCTCTGATGCTCGCACTAGTCTCCTCCTAGTGGGGCCTGTCAGATTTTGGTACCAAAACTCTCTATTATCATGGCATCATAAGGATTCCTCTTTTCTACGTAGTCGACATTCCAATCGTTGTCGGTGAATCAGGTGGTATTGGGCGTTATTTGCCTGAGTCTCTGAGGGACTGCAAGAAGGATTCATTAATCCCTTCAAGTGCTTCGGATCAAAGGCTGCAATAGTGGTCATGGGTGATGCCTCAGAGAGCATCTCACTCCATACCCTCGCCCAGTCAGTATTCCTCCTTATCACTTCCAGAGCTGTTACTCGGGTTGTATCGGTTGTCTGGTTGCCGCAACACTTTTAATTGATATTTTCCATTGATCTCCAGCGTGTGTAGAAATACTGGCTCATGCTTGGTTTCGTTGTACACGATATAGTTTGGAGAGTTCATGGGTAGTCGAAGGACTGTAGACCATAGTGTATTAAAGTCTTGAGATTGCCAATTTTCAACCTTACTTCTTTACAAGCTTTGTTCGAGATGCCGGTTGGTGGTGAGGGTCCTATGAACGTTTTCTTGGAACCCTCTTTTTGACAGGATGTCGGAGTGTACGTTCCGTGCTTATTGGTTTGTCCAGTATACGTTTTGTGGAAATTTTATTATTTCCTAAAAATATATTGTTTGTATGTCTTCACGTTTCCCATCCCAGTTTTGAAGTAGTGATGGGATTTTGAAGTGTTTTGATGATTGCTTGACTCTCTGCAAAGATGTTGATTTTCTTGTTGCTTTGGCCTACCATTATCACTCAGTCTTCTTTTGTTTCCCTAGGCAAACTGTCCGTGATCAACTTCTCTCCCAAGTTGCCCAATGCGAGTACGCCTTCCTCAAATCCCGACTCACAGCGTCCATGACTGACTCAGAGCTAGAAAACTACGACAACCTCAGCAGCCACATCGACTCTGAAATCAGTAACATCAAAGAGGCGATTCTCTCCACTAAAGAAGACCTCAAAGAAGCAAAGATCATTCGCAAAAACCGACTCGAGTGCGAGGTTCTCATTAAAGTCATCAAGGAGCAGCCAGACCGAAAAGAAACGAATGAGAAGCTTTCTTACCTTAAAGACGAAATGTCTTCATTAGAAGTAAGTGTTTCCAATGTTTATTGCCGAAGTTCATTGCGTAATAAGTTTTTTGTTTAATGGGCTAAGTTTTTTACCACCAGCAGTAAGCATACGACTTTAATTAATCTTATTTTATTAGTGAACATTTAGAAAAAGTTCAACAATAGGTAGCTTATCTTTTCTTGATCTACTTTCTTTCAAGAATCGATCATCATGTATAGGAAATCCTTTTAGAAAATGAAAGAATCCCTTGTTGCAACATTACAACTTAGGACGCTTTTGCAATAATGTTCACAGCGAATTTTTTTTCAATAGATACCATGCTGCCTTTCTTATTCTTTAGTAAATGCAATTTGATTCATTCATCACTGTCATTGTACTGAGGAAACAAATACTATCATCAATCATACCATCATGAGACACCCCCCCCCCCCCTGTTACATCGTTAATTTTTTCTTATGCATCGGTTTTTGCGCTTTGAATGGGGATGGCTAGTTCTCCGTGGAAAACTGAAATAAATGCTCAGAAATGTATAGAAAACTGTTCTATTATTACAATATTAAGGGGACACATATTATGTCGATTTTCTGTCCGAACGCTCACACATTTTTTTTTCTCCAAAATTTATATAAATTATCAACTGATCTTAAACTACGACCCGTGAACGCTTTCTTTTTTTCTTCTTGAAAATCCGCATAGATCTCGGCGTTTTCAATTGAAAACTTCACCACAACACGACACAGGACGAGCTAAAAAGCCAAGTAAACCTTAACACAAGTTATCATTGAGATTTCGGTGCTAAAAGATGTTTTCTATTCAATATACATGTCGCTGTTGAACTATCGAGAGATGATACCGTAATTCCATTGGTCAGGAACAGCCATTCAAAAATTCGCTCTCCTGTGAAATTTCGTTTTTGAGCTTATTTGATCCTTTTTCTCAGGAACTACTCATCTGATTGGAACCTAATTTTCAGAGGATGTTCTTCTAGTACGTACCTTTAATGGGGTATTTCAGTCAATTTAAAAAAAAATTCAAAAGAGCATGGGTCAGGAATAACGGTAATTGGGTCTGTTCGTCGAGAAAATGTTTAGAAGAAATTAGGGAAGCTAATGAAAAACGCTGCAAATTATTACACAATGGTTTATTATTTTTATATAGATCACTCGTCTGCAAAGCCACCAACCATCCAACATGAAGAAAAACATCGATCGCATTTCGGTCAGCTAAAATTTGAACGGAGATTAGGCCTCCTTTGCGATTCACACTCGTGTTTCTGATTTATCGTACGTAAAAAACCTTAAATTGTCGTAGGGAGCGAACGGTTTTGTCCTACAGAGCTCCTGGTGGTCTCAAAAAATTGTAAAAATTCAATACTATTTAAAATTTGTGAAAAAATAATACTTACCTTTATTTCGAGAGTTTTCGAGCTAGGGCACTCTTGAAATTTTCAACCCTTAATTTTCACCCCTTAGAAGTGACTGACATCAACCAAAAGCTTCGCGGCACAACTAGACCCCAAATGGAGCCCATATACCAAATTTGAACCAAATTGGTCCAGTGTTGCTGTGCTGAAAAGTGCCGCGTACGGCGGACGGACGGAAAATTTTTGACATGGATATGTCTTAGTTCTGGGGGTCATTCCAAAATTGTCGACACACAAACAATGCAACGTTTTTTAACCTTGAAAAGGTTTTAGCGATGGGACCCCCCGCCGTAAAACGACAGGAAAAAGCGACAGGAAAGTAGCGCTATGATTTATCATATGCTTGACGACAAATATGCTTGACAACCTGATGTTATTATGAATAAGGAGGTATCTTAAATATTACAGTGGAAGAAATATAAAGAGGGAGAGGGAGCAAAAACCTTTTCAAGGTATGTCACATTTTAGCCATTAGGCTCTAAGCGGAAATCATCCGGGGGTGCAGGGGGCGAAGCCCCCGCCGAGGCGCGCAGCGCCGAGTTTTCTGATGCTGTTGAACGTAGGAAGCTGAAATTTGAGAGGCAGGGTCAATCGATACATACTTCAATACATCATCAAAGTTGATGATCAGCTGAGTGAGCTCCAAGGCCATTTCCTCTCCTGTTGAACGAAGGAACTAACTTCCTCATTTTCCACCCCTCAAAAATCGTTCACCACTCATTGGAAAGCTCTCAATTTATTAAACATGGTACATGGTCCCTAATATGAATGTACCTGTACGGAAAGCTGAATTATGCGCATGTTTACGAACATATGATCGTGAGTAACAAATGAGATGTCAACATGATCGTGAGAGGAAAATAGGTATCGTCATCCAACATATCCCTTTGAAGCGTTACGGAGGCAGGGTCAATAGAAAATGCTGAAGGCGCCTGAGTGGTCACTGATCAGCTGAGTGAGCTCCGAGGCCATTTTCTCTCCTGTTGAACGCAGGAAGCTGAAATTTGAGAGGGCAGGGTCAATGGAGAATGCTGAAGGCGCCTGAGTGGTCATTGATCAGCTGAGTGAGCTCATCATTTAAATTGCCATCATAAGACATATCCATGCGGATGTATCTGCATGCAGTGTAGATACTTTTGGAACTGCAGTAGTTACAATTTATTCGATTTTCGGATTCTACGTAGTACCTTGAAACGTAAAACATGAAATTTTGAGGGTGGGTTAAAATTTTTTTTTCTTGCTCGATTCCAAAGGCTTTTTATTGAAAATAATAAACCAATATACAGGGTGTCTACAAAACAGCTGTAAGGAATTCAAGGGGTCGATTCTACAACTAATTTCCAACAAAAAATGTCTCTTAGAAATTTTTTTTAAACGCCTCTTAACCGACTTTTTTCAATTTCAAGTTTTTTTTCGTGTTTTCGACCTTACACCATTAAAACGGTCCTAACTCTCTTAAATTACACTCAAAATTAAAAATAAGGATACCGTTGGAAAGAGTGTCAAATTTCCTATCTCCCTGATACCAAATAACAAATTTTCAGTTGAATTACACGGGGAATAAAGCAACCTAAAAAGTAAACTTAGAAAATTTTCGAAAAATTCCCTTTTTTCAACGCCTATAAATCTCCAAATTACCAGGTAAAGTTCTGTTGCCGGAAAGCCTAAAAACTGCGCCAGAATCTCAGCTTTCCAATGGTATAATCAAAACATATTCTACAACCGAATTTAGGGGAGAAAATCCTGTTTGAACGCGGAAAAACGTGCATTTTTTCAACGAAATCAGTGCTCTGGCCTCCTGTTTCCGGAGGCCTCGAGGTCTACTGCGGCGCCGACCCACCCACTGCTATCGTCCGACCCCTCAGATCGACTAAGCGGAGCGCCGATTTCGTTGAACAAATGCACGTTTTTCCGCGTTCAAACACGAAATTCTCTCCTAAATTAGGTTGTAAAATATGTTTTGATTATACCATTGGAAAGCTGAGATTCTGGCGCAGTTTTTAGGCTTTCCGACAACAGAACTTTACCTGGTAATTTGGAGATTTATAGGCGTTGAAAAACGGGAATTTTTCGAAAATTTACTAAGTTCACTTTAGGTTGCTTTATTGCCCGTGTAATTCAACTAAAAATTTGTTATTTGGTATCAGGGAGATAGGAAATTTGACGCTCTTTCCAATGGTATCCTTATTTTTAATTTTTGAGTGTAATTTAAGAGAGTTATGACCGTTTTAATGGTGTAAGGTCGAAAACACGAAAAAAACTTGAAAGTGAAAAAAAGTCGGTTGAAGAGGCGTTTAAAAAAACTTCTAAGAGACACTTTTTGTTGGAAATTAGTTGTAGAATCGACCCCTTGAATTCCTTACAGCTGTTTTGTAGACACCCTGTATAATAATAAACCAATAAAAAAAATATAAAAAAAAATAAATAAATAAACCAATATATGAGTGTAGACAGCCAATGAAAGTACATTCGATGCGTTCTGTTAAGGTTTGATTAATTTAACAATAATGATAACAAAAGTACAAATACAAAATTAACAGTACTGCAGTACATAACAGTATTATGATATTTAGGTAGGTATCATGAAGGATAGATTACCTGTAAAGGAATCGAAAGAATAAGCCTTTCAATGGCTCATGTTGTTCTATCGAATCTCTCGTCCACACTGACGATCTACAATCATAAAGGGATTGTCGTCCACGGATAATGAGGAATTTCACCGAATTCTGTTTGCATTTTTCCTGAATAGTTAATGGTGTGGGATAGATGAAAATCGGGCTGATTTCGGAAAATAAGTCTCCTGTTATTTTTGGGAGACGATCAAAATTTTTTATTTCAAAACTAACCGGGAAAACGGACGTGCAGCGGGAACGCTCGCTGATTGGGCTGTTCGGATCGCCATCTCCTCCCAGTGTTGCCCATTGGGACGACGAAATCGTGTTTTCTAAGAGAAAAGTTATCAAACAAAAACAGGGAAAACCTAATTTTCCCCATCTTGCTTTTTCTATTTTTTTCTTCAGTTTTTCGATTTCGAACTTTACTGTTTTGTGAAATTTTGCATCTGGGGACTATAGATTTCTCGATCTCAGCGCTTCAAGCGGCCATAAATGAACTATTCCAGGATGACGTCATTTTCCCGCGTTTTTTTAACATTCGTATTTTCTAAACTGTTTTGTTTATTCGTAAATTAGGAAGTCCGAGCTGAAAGTTTGCCTTCGGCGGTTTTTCGAAGTGCTGAATCCGATTTTGGGGTCAAAAATAGGAAATTCCGACATGGTGAAATTCCTCATTATAGTCTTATCTATAGGATATAGTTCAAAGGCTAGTAAGTAAAGTAGCTTGTGGGCGATAATGCGAGTGGCTTGAATAAAACGTGTTTTATAAATATACTAATTTTATCCTATGATTTACAATTCTCTCTCTTCAGCAAGGTCTGATAGTCAAATGAATTTTCTATAATACTTTTATGAACTCTATTTAGCATATTTTCTCGTAAGTTATTATAAATTGAACATGACCTTTGTATAAGGACCTCTCCTCTCTCTCATCGTTGCCAAATTGTGATGTAGGAATGCTAATACAAATGGTGCTTCTTGTGCAGGAACGCTATGAGGCTCTAGAAAGGAAGCTGGACATGCGCAGAAAGCAGTTCTACGTCATGTTCACGTCGCTCCATTGTCTCCAATCCCTCCTGGGATCTGACGCTTCGGATCCGATTGTGGACGCTATGGACGTCTCCACCGATTCCGACGTAATCATCACCGACGCTGTTTAAACGCGCGGTTCGAGATCATTGAACCCCCTACAAAAACAAGGCCAGGTTGGTTCCGAATGACACTTCGCAAGAATCGTGTAGGTGCTTGTAAATATTTCAAGTATTTGGTGGTTTTCATCTGTGTGTTGTCAAACTTATTTTGAGACTCGCACGCCCTCATTAAAATCATGTATTTTCAATGTTGGGCAATGCAAGCAATTGTTGTATACATTTTACATTTCGTTGGAGGATGATCTAGTTTTTGTAATAAACTGATTTTCGTAGAGTTTTGGAATTTGGTGTTATTATTTATTTCCCACAAATCTACATAAAGGGAACTACTTAATATGATTGAAAATATGACAAAATAAATTGTCACATCTAAATTCGTGAGAAGGTACCTACAAGAAGTTCATAATGATAAGGAGGTATATTGTGTAAGAATACAACACTTGTTCGTACCTACTTGTTCTGTACATCAAACACTAAATCCAAATCTAAATTTCAGAACATTAAAAATCAATGTTAGCATCGGACCGTGTTCCCTCGTGGACTTCCTCGTGGAAAGTAGTAAGTTATTATCTAGAGCTATCTAACTCTGAATTTCCTCGCATTTCGCTAGAGTTACGCTTGTAGACCAGCTATTGATGTGCGCATTCTCGCTCATTGTAGGCTATTAATATGGTTTCGTCGTCAGAGATGGTTAGACTGTCTAAGGGAGTGTCTACTTTATGAGAAATAACCGATCTCAACATCCCGCCAAGGATTTTTCCAAATTTCATTCTTCTTTCCCACAAAATTGGGTTTATAGGCAGATTCTGCTGACTAAGGTAGAGTAGCCCTTGTAGCTAGTGTAGCCCTAGGAGAGATCATTCACGAGCTGACAGATTGTACTAAGTCCTTTCAGATTCCTTCTGCTCAAATGAAGAGTTTCCATTCAAACAGGCTCATAATGTCCACTTGGATTTTTTTTTCGGGAAATTGAGGAAAACAAATTTTCCCGTCTAGGGTTCCCAAATTTTGCTTCCGAGTCTACCAAGGTAGCGGAAGCTTTGTTTTCACTTTTCAAGGACGAAAAAAAAAGTTCTCCAAAATCAAAATTTTCACTCGCGTTTTGGACCTTTCTGAACAATTTTGGTTCCGTGTCTGTATGTCTGTGTGTCTGTCTGTCTGTCATGAATTCCTTGTAACGCGCATAACTATACGAAGTTATCGTCCGATTTCTATGAAATTTTCAGGGATTGTGTGGGTTGGTGTGTAGACGGTCCCCTATGAAAATCATCATCCTCGGAATGACAGTAGCTACTGCGCATGCGCAAACATGAATTCCTTGTAACGGCCTTAACTTCTACATTTTCCATCCGAATTCAATGAAATTTTCATGGATGTTACAGATTAGTTTTTAGATGGTCCCTTACGAAAATCATCACCTTCCGACTGATAGTAGCTACCGCGCATGCGCAAACGTGAAGGTTGTAGATGGTCCCCAATGAAAGACAAGGCCTTAAAATTTACAGAAGCCTCTGCGCACGCGCATACGTAAAATCCTTTTAACAGCCATAACATTTACATTTTCATCCGAATTTGATGAAATTTTCTAGGATTGACCAGATTAGCGTGTAGATGGTCCCCTATGAGGGTAGTGAAAGGTACTTAAAGATTGGTGTTTTCAGATTAACTACTATGCATCGGATCATCTATATAATCGGGTTATGGATACGAGGAAGCTATGTGCTACACCCACTTGGCAGACGTTTTCAAATAATTTGTTGATGATATAGTCGATTGAAAGATTTCAAAATTTCAAGAATTTCAAAATTTTGGCATGCATTTGAGGAAGACACGGCTATTTCTAATTTTGATAGAACCCATTTGACGAAAAACACCCGATATGAGCCATTAAAAAAAAAAAAACAAGTTTCGGCTTGTTGAAAGAAAAATCTCATTTTCTTTTTATTTAATATAAATTTATTTTAAAGATTTGAAAAAAAAGTTCATCTTTAAGGAAAAATTGAGGAGGTATGGTACTAGGTATTTAAGTTCCTGTTTACAACTCTTGAGGTGGTAGGCCTTATTTCAAAGATTCATGTTGCCGCTTCACAAGCCGTCTGTTTACCTTTCTTAACCCCTTAACGATCCCTGATCCAAACTCTTCTCTATTGTGTCCGCCTGAACCTGCTCCCCTCCATGTCGTTCAATCCTTCAAACAGTCTTCACCAAGCTCTCGTTGTGTTCTGCGGCTGTTGTGTTCGACGAAGAATCGGATGCACTCTACCCAAATCCCGAGGATGAAGTAAGTTTCAAGCGACTTCTTCTGGCATCTCCGACACTTTCCATCCGGAGGACCAAATTTAATGATTTTCTCCATTTTGCAGCTGCTGATTTGCAGGCATTGGTTTCCCCTCTAAACTGCTCTCGTCTGCTCTACTCTCGTCTACTCTACTCTGTTCATCTCTTCTCGCAAATTTTCCACTCTTCTCTTCCATCTCTCCCCTGGACTTCCCATCCCTTCACGATCGGGTCAAATCTTTTAAATTTACTGTTAATTTAATCTATAACGGCAGAATTTAAGAAATTAACGGCACCCTAGGGATTTTACTGACATAATAAATGAAGTGGTTTGCCCAATTATTATAGTTAAACCACATGTTTATTAGTTGAGAAGTAATTAAGTTACCAATATTCCAAATCATTCCTAATCATGTATTGAAGGCTTAATTGAATAAAGCTCAGTTTTGAGTTCATTATTTCAATTTATTCAATTAAGCCACACGATGGAAAAAGCATTGAAACCACGTCGTTTCGAAACACTCCCGGACGCTCCGTCAGCAAGTAAGGAATGGACTCACTGGCTAGCAACATTCGACAATTATCTTGAAGAATCGGAACCCACCATCCCGGAAGGGAAAAAGATGAAGGTACTCGTAAATTTCCTCTCTTATTCGGTTTATGAATTTGTTTCTGAATGCTCTACTTATGCAAATGCGATAGAAACTCTAAACAGTCTTTATATCAAGCCAAAAAATGAAGTCTTCGCGCGATTCAAGCTATTGACTAGGAAGCAGCAGGCTGACGAGTCAATAGACCAATACATCCAATCCTTGAAAGGTCTTAGTAGGGACTGTAACTTCAAAGCCGTCACAGCCGATGTCAATCGGGACGATATGATCAGAGATTCCTTCATAAACGGGCTAATATCTGTAGAGATACGCAAACGTCTTCTAGAAAATATTACTCTTTCCTTGGATGAGGCCATCGGGAAAGCTCGTGCAATTGAGTCTGGCGCCAAACATGCACAATACTATGCCGCTCAGCCTTCCATATCTGCATCTACAAACATACAAGACCCACTCGCTTTCACTGAGCATGCTGCTTCGATTTCGTTCGATAGACAAAAACCCAAAAGACAGGAAACTAGCAAGCAAGACTCTTGTTGGTTCTGTGGAAAGTCCCGACATGTACGTTCAGAATGCCCTGCTCGTGATGCTATATGCAAATCCTGCCAGAGAAAAGGTCATTTCGCCGTAGTCTGTCAGTCAAAGTCTAAAGGGAAAACTGCTTCTGCATTAATAGATAGCTATGAAGAGACAGCCGCAACACTCATTGCAGCCAATCCTGGCTTACTGCACAAGGCCGTAGTTAAGTGTAAATTAGGAAGGCGACTGCACGCGAATTGTCTCATAGATACCGGCAGCTCCAGCAGCTATATAAATCAAGATTTCGCACTTTTGCACAAAATGCCCATCGTTCCTGAAGCGAGTAGAGTATCGATGGCTTCGACGACTTGCTCAGCGAACATAAAAGGCTATATTATAACAGACTTGAACTTACTTGACCACTCCTACTCAAAACTGAAACTCTTTGTGTTACCAAATCTGTGTGCTGACGTCCTCCTTGGTCACGACGTATTCAAAAACCATGCTAGCTTAACTGTAGATTTCGGTGGACCTAAACCTCCCCTCCCAGGAAACATACTCCATCCTCATTCCCGCCGGATTCAAGCCCTACCAGTCGAGGAGAAGACGAATATTCGACAAGGGATCCTCCTATCGATTCGGATGATCCTCAAGTCGGTCATGGTCCTACTGAAGAGAATCCAAGTACTCCCTACAGTCGACCTATCAGAGAACGACGACAACCAGCATACTTGAAGGACTATGTGCTTTGATCTTCCTGGGAGGGGAGAATGAAGTGGTTTGCCCAATTAGTTAAACCACATGTTTATTAGTTGAGAAGTAATTAAGTTACCTACCAATATTCCAAATCATTCCTAATCATGTATTGAAGGCTTAATGAGGAATTTCACCGATTTCTGTTTGCATTTTTCCTGAATAGTTAATGGTGTGGGATAGATGAAAATCGGGCTGATTTCGGAAAATAAGTCTCCTGTTATTTTTGGGAGACAGTCAAAATGTTTAATTTCAAACTAACCGGGAAAACAGACGTGCAGCGGGAACGCTCGCTGATTGGGCTGTTCGGATCGCCGTCTCCTCCCAGTGTTGCCCATTGGTACGACAAAATCGTGTTTTCTAAGAGAAAAGTTATCAAACAAAAACAGGGGAAACCTAAATTTCCCGATCTCGCTTTTTCTATTTTTTTCTTCAGTTTTTCGATTTCGAACTTTACTGTTTCATGAAATTTTGCATCTGGGGACTATAGATTTCTCGATCTCAGCGCTTCAAGCGGCCATAAATGAACTATTCCAGCATGACGTCATTTTCCCGGTTTTTTTAAACATTCGTATTTTCTACACTGTTTTGTTTATTCGTAAATTAGGAAGTTCGGGCTGAAAGTTTGCCTTAGGGGGTTTTTAGAGGTGCTGATTCCGATTTTGGGGTCAAAAATAGGAAATTCCGACATGGTGAAATTCCTCATTGAATAAAGCTCAGTTTTGAGTTCATTATTTCAATAAGGAGCTCCTGTATATTATGCAGGACCTCCATAGGTATTATAATTATTTATTCTCTCGCCATGCTGCCCAAGCCAAGCATGCAAAATACGACAGAATAGCCGAAGATCTGAGAGGGTCTTTCACGCCACTCGTAGTTTCATGCGATGGAGCATTGCATAAAGAGTATGACGCTTTTCTCAAGAATGCCTCCCTACGCCTTGCCAACAAATGGTCCAAATCCTACGCTCAAGTGATGACGTGGACGCGAGTGAAAACTCAATTCTCCGTCCATCGAGCGGTTTCCATGAGGCTAAGAGGCCCAAGGAGTCCGAGGACGGAGCAGCAATTTGGCTCCCACAAGACTAACTCCTCACACATTTACGCTCGCGCGCTCGCAAAAATACCCCTTTGGCACTAATCAATTTCAATTTTCGGCAAACTTTTGGCATACCAATTTGAACTTTTGGCAACTCATTTTGAACTTTCGGCAAATCATTACGTTTCGACAACTGGAGTCCTTGTCCACCTTCATTCCTTCTACAATGTTCAATAAAGTGTTTTTTCTCTCTTTATTTATTCTTTTGGTAATTCATACAGCCCACATTATTTAAATACATAATTCAAACTAATTCGTTTACGATGGAAATCGGTTATTTCAATTATGAATACCCTTTCTACGCAACAATTCAGAATCCGTAAAAAACCCAAAAAGTGTAAAAAATGGATTGAAATCCGGTTGAAAGAAAACTAACCAAATAATCTATAGATTTATCAAAATAGAAATCTAATCTAATTTTAAAACGCTGCAAATTATTACACAAAGGTTTAAACAATATATAAAGATCACTCGTCTGCAAAGAACTCGGCTTTGCCATTATCACCACATACAAACGATAGGTACTACCTACCTACCACGTACCTACAGCGGTCGCATTTTGGTCAGATAAAATTTGAACGGAGATTAGGTCTATT
This sequence comes from Apolygus lucorum, assembly GCA_009739505.2. Classification (NCBI taxonomy): domain Eukaryota; kingdom Metazoa; phylum Arthropoda; class Insecta; order Hemiptera; family Miridae; genus Apolygus; species Apolygus lucorum. The sequence goes on along the minus strand of CM019178.2, from coordinate 14,923,430 downwards.
TGCGATTCACACTCGTGATTCTGATATATCCTAAGTACAACCCTTAAGTACTTGTAGGGAGCGAACGGTTTGTCCTACAGAGCTCCTTGTGGTCTCTAAAAATTCAATACTATTTGAAATTTGTGAAAAACGCTGCAAATTATTACACAATGGTTTATTATTTTCTATATAGATCACTCGTCTACGAAATCACCATCCATCCAAAAAAAAAAAAAAAAAAATCAAAAAAAAAATCGAAAAATATAAAAAAAAATCCAAATCACCAACCATCGATTGCATTTCGGTCAGCTCTAATTTGAAAGGAGATTAGGCCTCTTTTGCGATTCACACTCGTGTTTTTAATATACAGGGTGTCACCCTTACGGGCGCACCACCGGGCAGGGTTCGATTCTACTACTAATTTGCAACAAAAAATGTCTCTTAGCAATTTTGTTTTAGAGGCTTCGTTTTCGACTTATTTCATATTTAAGATTTTTTGTGTGTTTTCGACCTTACATCACTAAAATGGCTATAACTCCCTTAATTGATGGAGTAAATTCAAATTTGATTATATCATTGGAAAGAGCGTCAAATTTCCTATCTCCCTAATGGGGTTTTAGAAAATTTCAAATGAAACGAACGGGTGTAAAATAAACCAAAAGTAAAAAATTGGGAAAGTTTCGAAAATTTTCACTTTTTTCAAAGTTTGTTTCTCGAAACGTCGTGAACGGAAATTTCCATGCTGTAGGCCTAAAAGTTGCATGTGAATCCCAGCTTTCTAACGGTGTAGTCATTTTTTTAAAAACACCACTTATTCAGTTATAAAATGACGTTTTTAGGGCAGAAAACGATCATTTTAGGGTGTAAATCGGCGTTTTTCACCAGAAATGCTTTCCTACTTAATAAATCATTTGACATGAAATTTTGCGTACTTTTTGACGCTGAATCGAATGGTAACACTTTCCGATCTCCTCGACAAACAAATAGTACGTTTCAAGCCCTTTCACGGTTGAACAGGGTACAACAACTGAGTCCTCGACTCCCAATTTGTTATCTATCGAAAAGATAAAGCTTTCCGCAAATGATCGGGACGATATTTTCAAGACAGGGCAAAAATTAGGTAAGTCAACAAAGTGAAAGGAGTGCGAGTCATTAATAACCCAGACCTCCCTTAATGACAATTTTGGATAAAACGATTAACGAGATTGAGCCCTTCGCCCAACGGAAAGGGCTTGAAAGTACTAGGTATTTGTTTGTCGAGGAGATCGGAAAGTGATTCAGCGTCAAAATTACGTAAAATTTCATGTCAAATTATTTAACAAGTAGGAAAGCATTTCTGGTGAAAAACGCCGATTTACACCCTAAAATGATCGTTTTCTGCCCTAAAAACGTCATTTTATAACTGAATAAGTGGTGTTTTTAAAAAAATGACTACACCGTTAGAAAGCTGGGATTCACATGCAACTTTTAGGCCTACAGCATGGAAATTTCCGTTCACGACGTTTCGAGAAACAAACTTTGAAAAAAGTGAAAATTTTCGAAACTTTCCCAATTTTTTACTTTTGGTTTATTTTACACCCGTTCGTTTCATTTGAAAATTTCTAAACCCTATCAGGGAGATAGGAAATTTGACGCTCTTTCCAATGATATAATCAAATTTGAATTTACTCCATCAATTAAGGGAGTTATAGCCATTTTAATGATGTAAGGTCGAAAACACGAAAAAAATCTTAAATGTGAAATAAGTCGAAAACGAAGCCTCTAAAACAAAATTGCTAAGAGACATTTTTTGTTGCAAATTAGTAGTAGAATCGAACCCTGCCCGGTGGTGCGCCCGTAAGGGTGACACCCTGTATAACATATATTTCAATTTAAACCCTTAAATTTTCGTAGGGAGCGAACGGTTTGTCCTACAGAGCTCCGCGTGGTCTCAAAAAATTCTAAAAATTCTATAGAATCCTAAATTGAAGGAAAAACAATACCTTTATATCAAAATTTTTTGAGTTAGGGTGTTTTCAAAATTTTAAAATTGATTTTGGAACCCTTAGAAGTGACCTACATCAACCAAAAGCTTCGGGGCACAACTAGACCCCAAATGGAGCCTACATACCAAATTTCATCAAAATCGGTCAATGCTAAGTGGCAAAAGTGCCGCGTACGGCGGACGGACGGCCAAATTTTTATTCGATTTTTGGATTCTACGTAGCTTGAAACGCAAACCATCAAATTTTGAGGGGGTGTTAAAATTTTTTTTTCTTGGTCGATTCCAAAGGTTCATTATTGAAAATAATAAACAAAACGATACCTTTATTTCGAGTGTTTTAGAGCTAGGGCACTCTCGAAAGTTTAAACCCTTGTTTTTCAACCCTTAGAATGGACTGACATCCATCCAAAGCTCCAGGAGCCAGCTCGAAAAAGTGGTCGTATCATGCGGAGAACGTTAATATGCAAAAGATGATAGAGCTTCTTGGTCTGAACATCTTACAGCTTGTCTGCCATCTCAAAGCCGGGGGGTTCAGAAATGGCGGCCATTGGAAATTGCGGAAATTCGTCAAAATTGAAAGTACTTGTGGAGAGCTGAAAATTATGAGGGAGTTGCTACAAAGCGAGGACATACGAGAAATCAAAGTCTGCCGCTCCATACCGGGTGGGAACTACTGGCAGACGGTACTTGAAAATGGGCACATTTTCATTAAAAACGGAAACTTTTTGTGGACGTACGAAATTTTGGACATTGAAACTACTTGGTATAGAGAGACAAACAAACATAGTCTGCCACCCCATACCGGGTGGGAACTACTGGCAGACGGTACTTGAAAATTGGCTCATTTTGGTTGAAAACGGAAACTTTTTGTGGACGAACGAAATTTTGGACATTGAAACTACTTGGTATAGAGAGACAAACAAACATAGTCTGCCACCCCATACCGGGTGGGAACTACTGGCAGACGGTACTTGAAAATTGGCTCATTTTGGTTGAAAACGGAAACTTTTTGTGGACGTACGAAATTTTGGACATTGAAACTACTTGGTATAGAGAGACAAACAAACATAGTCTGCCACCCCATACCGGGTGGGAACTACTGGCAGACGGTACTTGAAAATTGGCTCATTTTGGTTGAAAACGGAAACTTTTTGTGGACGAACGAAATTTTGGACATTGAAACTACTTGGTATAGAGAGACAAACAAACATAGTCTGCCACCCCATACCGGGTGGGAACTACTGGCAGACGGTACTTGAAAATTGGCTCATTTTGGTTGAAAACGGAAACTTTTTGTGGACGTACGAAATTTTGGACATTGAAACTACTTGGTATAGAGAGACAAACAAACATAGTCTGCCACCCCATACCGGGTGGGAACTACTGGCAGACGGTACTTGAAAATTGGCTCATTTTGGTTGAAAACGGAAACTTTTTGTGGACGAACGAAATTTTGGACATTGAAACTACTTGGTATAGAGAGACAAACAAACATAGTCTGCCACCCCATACCGGGTGGGAACTACTGGCAGACGGTACTTGAAAATTGGCTCATTTTGGTTGAAAACGGAAACTTTTTGTGGACGTACGAAATTTTGGACATTGAAACTACTTGGTATAGAGAGACAAACAAACATAGTCTGCCACCCCATACCGGGTGGGAACTACTGGCAGACGGTACTTGAAAATTGGCTCATTTTGGTTGAAAACGGAAACTTTTTGTGGACGTACGAAATTTTGGACATTGAAACTACTTGGTATAGAGAGACAAACAAACATAGTCTGCCACCCCATACCGGGTGGGAACTACTGGCAGACGGTACTTGAAAATTGGCTCATTTTGGTTGAAAACGGAAACTTTTTGTGGACGTACGAAATTTTGGACATTGAAACTACTTGGTATAGAGAGACAAACAAACATAGTCTGCCACCCCATACCGGGTGGGAACTACTGGCAGACGGTACTTGAAAATTGGCTCATTTTGGTTGAAAACGGAAACTTTTTGTGGACGAACGAAATTTTGGACATTGAAACTACTTGGTATAGAGAGACAAACAAACATAGTCTGCCACCCCATACCGGGTGGGAACTACTGGCAGACGGTACTTGAAAATTGGCTCATTTTGGTTGAAAACGGAAACTTTTTGTGGACGTACGAAATTTTGGACATTGAAACTACTTGGTATAGAGAGACAAACAAACATAGTCTGCCACCCCATACCGGGTGGGAACTACTGGCAGACGGTACTTGAAAATTGGCTCATTTTGGTTGAAAACGGAAACTTTTTGTGGACGAACGAAATTTTGGACATTGAAACTACTTCGTATAGAGAGACAAACAAACATAGTCTGCCACCCCATACCGGGTGGGAACTACTGGCAGACGGTACTTGAAAATTGGCTCATTTTGTTTGAAAACGGAAACTTTTTGTGGACGTACGAAATTTTGGACATTGAAACTACTTGGTATAGAGAGACAAACAAACATAGTCTGCCGCTCCATACCGGGTGGGAACTACTGGCAGACGGTACTTGAAAATTGGCTCATTTTGTTTGAAAACGGAAACTTTTTGTGGACGAACGAAATTTTGGACATTGAAACTACTTGGTATAGAGAGACAAACAAACATAGTCTGCCACCCCATACCGGGTGGGAACTACTGGCAGACGGTACTTGAAAATTGGCTCATTTTGTTTGAAAACGGAAACTTTTTGTGGACGTACGAAATTTTGGACATTGAAACTACTTGGTATAGAGAGACAAACAAACATAGTCTGCCGCTCCATACCGGGTGGGAACTACTGGCAGACGGTACTTGAAAATTGGCTCATTTTGTTTGAAAACGGAAACTTTTTGTGGACGTACGAAATTTTGGACATTGAAACTACTTGGTATAGAGAGACAAACAAACATAGTCTGCCGCTCCATACCGGGTGGGAACTACTGGCAGACGGTACTTGAAAATTGGCTCATTTTGTTTGAAAACGGAAACTTTTTGTGGACGTACGAAATTTTGGACATTGAAACTACTTGGTATAGAGAGACAAACAAACATAGTCTGCCGCTCCATACCGGGTGGGAACTACTGGCAGACGGTACTTGAAAATTGGCTCATTTTGTTTGAAAACGGAAACTTTTTGTGGACGTACGAAATTTTGGACATTGAAACTACTTGGTATAGAGAGACAAACAAACATAGTCTGCCGCTCCATACCGGGTGGGAACTACTGGCAGACGGTACTTGAAAATTGGCTCATTTTGTTTGAAAACGGAAACTTTTTGTGGACGTACGAAATTTTGGACATTGAAACTACTTGGTATAGAGAGACAAACAAACATAGTCTGCCACCCCATACCGGGTGGGAACTACTGGCAGACGGTACTTGAAAATTGGCTCATTTTGTTTGAAAACGGAAACTTTTTGTGGACGTACGAAATTTTGGACATTGAAACTACTTGGTATAGAGAGACAAACAAACATAGTCTGCCACCCCATACCGAGTGGGAACTACTGGCAGACGGTACTTGAAAATTGGCTCATTTTGTTTGAAAACGGAAACTTTTTGTGGACGTACGAAATTTTGGACATTGAAACTACTTGGTATAGAGAGACAAACAAACATAGTCTGCCGCTCCATACCGGGTGGGAACTACTGGCAGACGGTACTTGAAAATTGGCTCATTTTGTTTGAAAACGGAAACTTTTTGTGGACGTACGAAATTTTGGACATTGAAACTACTTGGTATAGAGAGACAAACAAACATAGTCTGCCACCCCATACCGAGTGGGAACTACTGGCAGAAGGTACTTGAAAATTGGCTCATTTTGTTTGAAAACGGAAACTTTTTGTGGACGTACGAAATTTTGGACATTGAAACTACTTGGTATAGAGAGACAAACAAACATAGTCTGCCGCTCCATAGCGGGTGGGAACTACTGGCAGACGGTACTTGAAAATTGGCTCATTTTGGTTGAAAACGGAAACTTTTTGTGGACGAACGAAATTTTGGACATTGAAACTACTTGGTATAGAGAGACAAACAAACATAGTCTGCCACCCCATACCGGGTGGGAACTACTGGCAGACGGTACTTGAAAATGGGCACATTTTCATTAAAAACGGAAACTTTTTGTGGACGTACGAAATTTTGGACATTGAAACTAGAGAGACAAACAAACATAGTCTGCCACCCCCATACCGGGTGGGAACTACTGGCAGACGGTACTTGAAAATTGGCTCATTTTGTTTGAAAACGGAAACTTTTTGTGGACGAACGAATTTTTGGACATTGAAACTACTTGGTATAGAGAGACAAACAAACATGGTCTGCCGCCCCATACCGGGTGGGAACTACTGGCAGACGGTACTTGAAAATTGGCTCATTTTGTTTGAAAACGGAAACTTTTTGTGGACGAACGAAATTTTGGACATTGAAACTACTTGGTATAGAGAGGCAAACAAACATAGTCTGCCACCCCATACCGGGTGGGAACTACTGGCAGACGGTACTTGAAAATTGGCTCATTTTGTTTGAAAACGGAAACTTTTTGTGGACGAACGAAATTTTGGACATTGAAACTACTTGGTATAGAGAGACAAACAAACATGGTCTGCCGCCCCATACCGGGTGGGAACTACTGGCAGACGGTACTTGAAAATTGGCTCATTTTGTTTGAAAACGGAAACTTTTTGTGGACGAACGAAATTTTGGACATTGAAACTACTTGGTATAGAGAGACAAACAAACATAGTCTGCCACCCCATACCGGGTGGGAACTACTGGCAGACGGTACTTGAAAATTGGCTCATTTTGTTTGAAAACGGAAACTTTTTGTGGACGAACGAAATTTTGGACATTGAAACTACTTGGTATAGAGAGACAAACAAACATAGTCTGCCACCCCATACCGGGTGGGAACTACTGGCAGACGGTACTTGAAAATTGGCTCATTTTGTTTGAAAACGGAAACTTTTTGTGGACGAACGAAATTTTGGACATTGAAACTACTTGGTATAGAGAGACAAACAAACATGGTCTGCCGCCCCATACCGGGTGGGAACTACTGGCAGACGGTACTTGAAAATTGGCTCATTTTGTTTGAAAACGGAAACTTTTTGTGGACGAACGAAATTTTGGACATTGAAACTACTTGGTATAGAGAGACAAACAAACATAGTCTGCCACCCCATACCGGGTGGGAACTACTGGCAGACGGTACTTGAAAATTGGCTCATTTTGTTTGAAAACGGAAACTTTTTGTGGACGAACGAAATTTTGGACATTGAAACTACTTGGTATAGAGAGACAAACAAACATAGTCTGCCACCCCATACCGGGTGGGAACTACTGGCAGACGGTACTTGAAGATCGGCACTAGACGTAGAAAATGGCAGGACCGTTGGTTCATAATGGAACAGGTTGATGTTTGCTGTGTGATGATCAGGTATCTAGTAGGTGTGTACCTCCGCGTTGGTACCTACCTATTACAGTAACCCTGCACCCCGTCAATATCATTATCAATCATCATTTTTTCCTCATCCCTTTCGATTGTGGACAATTGATTTTGCAGCCAATTAGCACTCATTATAGGCAGGAAGGTACGAGTACCTAATTTGGTCAATAAATAGGTACCTACCTACCTACCTATTTGTAACAGGTATACTAATACCTGCAGAGCCTAAAACTCCAATTTGGGGTCTGTAATTATACCATATCTTGGTACCATCCATACGCCCTTTGTAGAGGGGGTTTCACATATTTTCCCCTATTTCTCTATTGTTCTGAAAGCCACTGAAATCCCTCAAAAGGGAAAAATCCCATCACGTGGCAACACTGCTACGATGTCATTAGTGCAGGGTGGGAGTATGGAAAATTCCACGCTTGTTTGGGGAAGAAAAGTCAAGAGTCAGTCAGTTCAACTATTGTTTTTGCATACGCACTTGGAGCTTCGATTCCATCCAGTCTCGCCTAGATACAGGTCTCAATACTACAGGTCAGTCCAACACATGATTATTATTTTGTAATATAATGGTACTCTCCCCTCTATCAATGTAGTACCTATCTAAAAATTGAGTAGGAATGCTAGTTTTGGTAGGTGTAGGTAAAAGACTTCCTTGAGTTACATGAGCTTCAGGTTTACTTTATTAGGTACTGAACTTGGTACCTTTATTTGTGTAGTCGGATTGGGATTGATTCAAATGCCCCTAATCTGCAATGCCATCCTAGTGTTAGAAGGGGCACAACTCTCTCAAGATGCCATAGGAATTATACTAAATTTCGCATGGTGGCTCCATTTCGACTCTAGCGTTGTTCCCCGGCATATAACAGCCCAGCTCACTGGTCTTCCAGAGTTTTGAAGCTTTAAAAATGGGTATAAGTGAGACCTGCTCAATAGCACAACAGCGGTCCCGTTTTCAAGATCGTGCTCATGTTTCGGGTCGTTTTCAATACAATTTTGGGTGCTTAGATAGTTTGGTGGGTGGGGTGGGGATGGAGGGAAGGGTGGGGGGGCGTGCTCTCGAGGTTGGTCGTATCACATGAGGAAGCTCACACACAGTGACCCAATAATTATTCCTTCCTGCTAAATTATTGTCGTTCTGAACCAAGTTCTCCGGATTGACTATGGATTTGCTTGAGAATGATAATTACCCCATGGGACAAGCAGATAATTTCTTTTTTCACATCATAAGACCGCATGGTAACATCTGGGTCTGGCCTGCTTGATGAGTGTCATTTTATGTACACTGCATTGGAGGGTGAGTGGATTTTCATGGCGCTTCAAGTACCTTCTTTTTCACTTAAACTGAAGCCTTGGAAGGAACAGGAACCCCCTGGGAGGTGCGGAGTCCATCATATTTCTTTGTTGAAGTGTTGAAAAACATCGTCTGGGCTGTCAGACCCAACGTTACCTAATATGTACCGAAAATTAGATGAGTACCGAAATTAGATAATAATGTACCGAAAATTAGATGAGTTTTTTGGGTAATGGCTGGTAATTTCGAGCCTTTGAGGTGCTGTACAGTTGAAAGAATTTAGGTTTTGCATGAATTGATGATTTTCTATAGAAAAAGACAAAAAAAAAAAAGAAAAGGAAAAACTAAATAAATAAAAAACTTTCCAGCATTCAGTTTTTCTTCCGCTAGGAAGCCAAAAAGAAGGGTAGGAGTTCGATGAAGACACTGATGAGGGAACCCAGGACAACAAAGACGAGACGAGACCCTCCAATAGAGACGAGACGAGACGACGAGGTTGGTCGTATCACATGAGGAAGCTCACACACAGTGACCCAATAATTATTCCTTCCTGCTAAATTATTGTCGTTCTGAACCAAGTTCTCCGGATTGACTATGGATTTGCTTGAGAATGATAATTACCCCATGGGACAAGCAGATAATTTCTTTTTTCACATCATAAGACCGCATGGTAACATCTGGGTCTGGCCTGCTTGATGAGTGTCATTTTATGTACACTGCATTGGAGGGTGAGTGGATTTTCATGGCGAGACGGCACGAGATGAGACAGCACAAGACGAGACGGCTCGAGACGAGACGAGACGAGACGAGACGGCACGAGACGGCACGAGACGAGACGGCACGAGACGAGACGGCACGAGACGAGACGGCTCGAGACGAGACGGCATGAGACGAGACGGCACGAGACGAGACGGCACGAGACGAGACGGCACGAGACGAGACGGCACGAGACGAGACGGCACAAGACAAGACGGCACGAGACCTCAATCACCTTGCACTACCCTCATAGGGGACCATCTACACGCCAACCGGCATGAGACAAGACGGCACGAGACAAGACGGCATGAGACGAGACGGCTCGAGACGAGACGAGACGAGACGAGACGGCACGAGACGGCACGAGACGAGACGGCACGAGACGAGATGGCTCGAGACGAGACGGCATGAGACGAGACGGCACGAGACAAGACGGCACGAGACGAGACGGCACGATACGAGACGGCACGAGACGAGACGGCACGAGATGAGACGGCACAAGACAAGACGGCACGAGACCTCAATCACCTTGCACTACCCTCATAGGGGACCATCTACACGCCAACCGGCATGAGACAAGACGGCACGAGACAAGACGGCATGAGACGAGACGGCACGAGACGAGACGAGACGCGACGAGACGAGACGGCACGAGACGAGACGGCACGAGACGAGACAGCACGAGACGAGACGGCACGAGACGGCAGGAGACGAGACTGCAGGAGACGAGACGGCACGAGACGAGACGGCAGGAGACGAGACGGCACGAGACGGCACAAGACGAGACGGCACGAGACCTCAATCACCTTGCACTACCCTCATAGGGGACCATCTACACGCCAACCCGCACAATCCCTGAAAATGTTATCAAAATAGGGTAGAAAATGTAGAAGTTATGGCTGTGACAAGGAATATCGTAGCGGCTACTATCAACGCGATGATTTTCTAGGGGACGATCTGCACCCCAATCCGCACAATCCCTGAAAATTTCATCGAAATCGGACAATAACTTCGTTTAGTTTTATGACAGACAGACACGGAGACAAAATTGTCCAGGAAGGTCTAAAACGTAAAACGCGAGTGGAAATTCTGATTTTGGAGAACTTTTTTTTAAATTTAAAAGTGAAAACAATGCTTCTTCTACCTTGGTAGAATGGTAGCAAAATGAAATAGGTATTATGGAGAAGTCACAATTTTAATGCAACTTTATATTCACAAGAGTGCAAGGAAATTTCAAGGTTTCATTTTTTGTGAGATTGTGAACCACAAATAAATCACGTTCTTAGTTTTCCCAAGGCATAACCTCAAGTCAAGAACCAAGATCACCTAGTGTCACATTATCAAGTAGACTCCAAATGGAGCCCATATACCAAATTTCATCAAAATCCGTCCATGGGAACTAAGGAATGTGCCGCGGACGGACGGAAAGTTTTGTATTCGATTTTCGAATTCTACGTAGTACTTAGAAACGTAGAAACGTAAAACATCAAATTTTGAAGGGGGGGAGGGTTAAATTTTTTTTGATTTAAAAATATTAAAGATGACATTAGAAGTTGTTGAGGAAATTTTGTATGGTAAAAAAAGAATACCTTTATTTCGAGTGTTTTCGAGCTAGGGCACTCTTGAAAGTTTAAACCCTTATTTTTCAACCCTTAGAAGTGACCGACATCAACCAATAGCTTAGGAGCACAACGACCGCAATTGGAGCCCATATACCAAATTTAATCAAAATCAGTCCATGGGAACTAAGGAAAGTGCCGCGTACGGCGGACGGACGGCCAAATTTTTATTCGATTTGTAGGACGTCCCACAGTAAGACTTGGGCGTCCTTATGCAATTGATCTGGGGTAAAGTTAGACAACACTCAACAGATAAAACCACACAGTAAACCGTTTTAGACAATTCTGAATCCAAATCCGCGAAAAAACCATAGATGTGTGTCTGTCTCTGTGTGTGTGTGTAGGTGTGCGCGTAGGTGGGTGTGTGTGTGTGAAATCTCGTGTCGTCTGCACAGGCCTTAGTTCTTATCCGAATTTCGTGGTTCTTTTTTGTTCTACGCGGAAAACTACCTAGTTGTGCACTACGTCGTCGGAATTAATGCTTAAAATACGTGCGTTTGCGGGCGTAATCTTGTAAACTCTGCCCAGGCCTCAATTTCCAATCGATTTGCGTGTTTCTTTTTTCGTTTAACTCAGAAATCTTCCAAATTGCTCGTTATTTCACCTGAGTATCCAAATTCGCAAGTGGAGGGGGCGAGTGGGGGATAATATTCACAAAATATCCGATTTTTCAATATTTCTGTTCCTTTATAGCTTAATAATTGTACCCAAGCTTTGAAATTGAGGAAAAATTCGCATTATACCTCCGGATATTCATGAATAATTATTATTCTCTGTACTCCATGAAACTAATAGTGGTGCCTCCTTGGTGCCAGGACACGATAAACCGCATGTTTCGTGGGTATTTTTGTGTTTCACCTTGAATACAGATGTGAACCTCGACGGACTGCCTACCAAAACTAATATATGAAAGTTCAACGTTACGACGCATTTCCGCGTTGGTGCCAGGCTGGCACCAATGGTTGTGGTGGTGGTGGTGTGGGGGGGGGGGGGGGGGGGGGGGGGTGAACTCGAATTCGCATGTTGGGTATCGTAGATCGTGGATTTTAAAATGCTCTTCAAATTCGGGGTTCCTATGCAGCTAGAAAGGTTATGGTTGATTAGGTGTGGGTGGAGGGGGGGAGGGAGAGTCCACTATTTCTTGTCTAAAGTACTAAATAAATTACATCGAGTGAAACATTTTTATCGCTTACCAAATGGTTTAAACTGATCTAATGCTTATCCAATGGGACGTCCCCTGGAATGCATGCATTACTTGACAATATGTTTTGGATTCTACGTACCTTGGCAACGTAAACCAATAAATTTTGAGGGAGTTTGATAATTTTGGTTTATTATTTTCAATAATAAGCCTTTGGAATCGAGCAAGAAAAAAACATTTTAACCCCCCTCAAAATTTGATGTTTTACGTTTCAAGGTACGTAGAATCCGAAAATCGAATAAAAAAATTTCCGTCCGTCCGCCGTACGCGGCACTTTTCTTAGCAACACTGATTTGGTATATGGGCTCCATTTGGGGTCTAGTTGTGCCGCGAAGCTTTTGGTTGATGTAGGTCACTTCTAAGGGGTGAAAATTAAGGGTTGAAATTTTTAAGAGTGCCCTAGCTCGAAAACTCTCAGAATAAAGGTATCGTTTTTTCACCAATTTTAAATAGTATTGAATTTTTAAAAATTTTTGAGACCACCCGGAGCTCTGTAGGACAAACCGTTCGGTCCCTACGAGTACTTGAAGGTGTTCCTTCGATAAAACAGAATCATGAGTGTGAATCGCAAAAAAGGTCTAATCGCCGTTCAAATTTTATCTGACTAAAATGCGATCGCTGTTCATTTCTGAGATTTGTATACAGTTTTGCCTTCTGCGTAACCAGTAATCAAATTTCCATACGAAGCTTTCTATTTTTCGAATTGAGTGTAAAGCGTTTAGTTCTTTTTAATAAACTTGATTGTGAAGGTAGTATGGTGTGGTAGGTAGTACCTACCAATAGTTGGTAGGTAAAAAAAAATGTTGGTAGGTAAAAAACGCTGCAAATGATCGCCCAAAGGTTTATTAATTTCTGTATAGATCACCCTTCTGTATAGATCACTGGTTCTCCATCAATAGCACCTACAACCATCTGTATTCTCCCTTGACCTTCCCTCTCAAATTTCATCTTCATGCGTTCAATAGGATTGAAAATGGCTTCGGAGCTCACTCAGCTGATCAGTGATCTGAAGAGTGAAGAAGATCTTCTCGAATGCTGGAGATGCCTGGAAGAGCACTGATCAGCTTGAACGCAGGAAGCTGAAATTCGAGAGGGAAGGTCAAGGGATAATACAGATGGTTGTAGGTGCTATTGATGGAGAACCAGTGATCTATACAGAAAATAATAAACCTTTGGGCAATAATTTGCAGCGTTTTTTCTTGGTCGATTCCAAAGTTTTATTATTGAAAATGATAAACCAAAAATCCGATTTTTGTTGAAAAGGTGGGAAGTCAAGGGTTCACAATATCTTTTAAGAACAGTTCAGAAACTAATTTTGTCCTTTTAAAATCGTATTTGGCCGCACAGTACAGTTTGCCAGCCCACTCGACTCCGAATGTCATTTTGACTGCCGTGGGCGAACCGTAGTTGAGTTAGCGGGCTTCCTCGAACATTCGTAATCATGACCGCTTAATACTCGCGGATGATATCATCAGCGGAGGGAGGCGGCAGATTGTGAAGTCCAAGAGGCTTCGGACTCGCGCAGTCCTCCCGCCCCCGTCGAACCTCGTCCTCCCGCCCCCGGCGAACCTCCCGCCTCCGAACCTCGCGCCTATATAACTCGCTTCGTCCGCCGCTCGCGCCCCACAGTTCGGCGTCTCTCCGACTCTTTCTTTCCGCCTGCTGTTCAGTCGGCACGAATCGTAAGGTAGGATTCCATCAACTCCCTCTACAATTATGATAAAATGATCTTCAAAATAAAGATTTATACTTAATAATAAAGTGTAAAATAAGTTTTATATAAAATGAAAATGCTGCACCATCAACCCTCCTCTTCAACATCGGTTAACTACACAATCCCATAAACAATGAAAGGCCTTGATTTAGGGATTTGACTCTGGCATCCGTTCTTAGCGATATCCCTTATGGAAGAAACACCATACTGAAGAATTGCTAAAATGCCAAACTATTAAAAACAGTTCACAATGAAGGAGTTTTATAGGAGATTTAACGCTGGTCACGCCTCCCCATTCTACGGATCTATGACTTCTACATTTTTTCCTAAAAAAAAAAAAAAAAAATGAAAATTGTTTTATACCCCAAAAAATTGAAAATGAGAGAACATGTAGGTATGGCAGAACAAGGTTGAAAAACGGTGCCTAAACTACATTGGATAACTCCTCTATAAGATCTTCGTGTAACAAACAACTAGACATGATTTTAGGTAATTTTAAAGGCCTAATTTTAACCCTTGAAGGATTTCGCTCAAGGGTACCGTTGAGTAAATTTTACACATTCGCCCAAAACTGGATTTCTCTTCATAAATTTATATACTAAAAGGATGAAATGAAACCACACACGTTTTCCATCATGGGTTATTTCATCATTAACCCTAATTGGACCTTGGTGTCACTAGTGTCACCGAAAACATCTCAGAAACTCCACAGATAATCCCTAAATGTCATCGGAGTAACCAAAATTAAATTGCAATTTTAAATGTAATGGGCAACATAATTTTTCTTAGGTATTGATAGTCTCAAAATACAGTTATGACAGAATTTTCTAAGAAAATCGATGTAAAAACTTAATACCTAATTTACAAAAAATGGTTCAGAAAATTCAGATCTGTCCATTACTTTTTAAATTCCAATTCAAATCTAGTTAATCTGGCGACACCGTGGGACAGCTTTGGAGTTCCCAAGATGTTTTCGGTGACACTAGTGACACCATGGACCAATCAGGGTTAATCATGAATTCGGTCAAAATATTAATATAGGAGTGATAATAATACAATAGTAATTATGCAATCAGACTTCAAATTCACAGCCCACAATAATGCCAAAATTATTAGATTGTCGAATTTGAAAAGTATAGTATTTAATGAGCATCAATACCTCTCTCCCCTAAGTAAAAAAATGCAGTTGATTACAATGCTCAACGTTGGCACTAAAAATAAATTCCCTTCCGAATTTCCAAATGACTCGGAAATTTTTTCCAAAGTACTGAACTCTCTCCAACACCCTAAATAAAAAATTAAAGAGAGCAAATAATTATTAGGAAAAAGTAATTAGCAGTCTACTTCAACAAAATAAAGTCAAAATTAAGCATTCTAACAAATCAACTAGCTGATTATGACACTTTCGGGAGTAGTTTTTTGCTGAATAACATAGGCGTTCATATTGGCTTGTTCATGCTATAGAATAAGCAGAGCATATATCGTAGTAAATCTCACACAAGAAGGGGGAATGGATGATATTGCTGAGTAAGATTGGCATATTGGAAAAAGCATGCCTTATTGTTGAGTAAAAATTACACAAGAAATTCACGTGGAAGGGTACTGTTGAGAAACTTATGTTGGAGGAGTGTTTTCTGCCCAAGGCAGATGCAGAACTAACTTGGGGGAGCACTGCTAAGAGGAATGCTCAGGCAGAAGGTTAGTTTTGGCATTATGAGTACACTTTACCCACAATATCCTTCTGGGGTTAAATGAGGGGGAAAAATAACTTTCATTTATAAAAGTGGCAAAACAATGTGTCTTCGGCGTTCAATTCCACTTTGATTTTCAATCCCACTTTTCTCCTTCAAAAGTTGAAAATTTAGCGATTTTCTTAAAGAATGAAATCCGTGAAATTTACTTAGAAGGGTATTGTTGAGTGATTTTTACTCATAGGGTTCTCAAAAATTATGTTGGAGGGGTGTTGTCTGCCCAAAGGCAGATGCAGAACTAACTTGGGGGAGCACTGTTAATAGGAGGACTCAGGCAGAAGGTTAGTTTTGGCATTATCACAAAAAGCTAACCAGTGATGAGTAAACTTTATCCACAATATCCTTCTGGGGTTAAATGAGGGGGAAAAATAACTTTCATTTATAAAAGTGGCAAAACAATGTGTCTTCGGCGTTCAATTCCACTTTGATTTTCAATCCCACTTTTCTCCTTCAAAAGTTGAAAATTTAGCGATTTTCTTAAAGAATGAAATCCGTGAAATTTACTTAGAAGGGTATTGTTGAGTGATTTTTACTCATAGGATTCTCAAAAATTATGTTGGAGGAGTGTTGTCTGCCCAAAGGCAGATGCAGAACTAACTAGGGGGAGCACTGCTAAGAGGAGGGCTCAGGCAGAAGGTTAGTTTCGGCATTATCACAAAAAGCTAACCAGCGATGAGTAAACTTTACACTCAATTCTAGGGTTAAATGAGGGGGGAAAAACAACTTTCATTTATAAAAGAGGTAAAACAAGGTGTCTTCGGTGTTCATTCCACTTTGATTTCCATTTTTCCCCTCCAAAAGTTAAAAATATGACTATTTCCTTAAAGATCGAAATCTCTAATTTTGGCGGATTAAGGCGAATCGTTGAGAACGAACTTCAAACGTTCAGAGATCACGCGGTTTCTAGAGATGACGAATGGTGAAGTTGAACGAGCAATTTCAATGAAAATTCTTCGATTTTATAGTTGGAGCTGAAATGTTCCTTGCATTATTTTCTTCTGTTACACATCATGAAGCATTCAGTGTAGACTGATGATATATTTTAAGAAAATATTAGGAGAATACCTTTCCATTGAGAGATTTTTTTAACAATTGGGTTTTGTCTTTAATTGTTAATAATCCATTTCGGCCCAGTTTTACCAAAATTTAGAAATTTGAAAATTTTAACTCCAAATATATTAGTTTTGCGAGAGTACAACAGAAAGCGTGACTTCCATTCTTCTTTCTTCAAAATTCGTTGTTGAAGATTTTTTAAACCTTTTCCCAAATGAGTAGAATTTTTTAAACCTTTTCCCAAATGAATAGAATTTCTTCTTTTTTGACCGACTTCTTAACCTCCGTAAGCGTGAAGTGGGAGGTTTCTCTTTCGGTGTGTTATGAGACGACGATTTTTTATTGTTGTATGTTTGGACACCTTGCATTTCTTTTTTCTGGTAACAATCTGCCTGATTATTTTTTGAATTGTGTTCATCCAGTATCCGCGGTGGTTCCGTTTCAAACGGATTTAATTTTGCAATGGTATTGGAACAACCCATTTGTATTATCCCTTATCTAAAAGAAAAAAAAAAACTCTAGGCGCTTGGAACAGCGACAATTTTAGGTATTCAAGGCGTAGATTACGTTCTTATACCTACTTACTACGTTGGAAAAAAATTTACATTTCCCTTCCTGGCCTGAATGATTGAATATCAGAGATGAACAACTCCTACAATTTCAGATGTGAGAGGAGTAGGTGAATCAAAATATTCGCAAAAAAGAGATAAAACTCCCACCTACCCCCAGAGCTGCTGTTCGTTTCATTCGGCGCAGAATTACAATAGTATTTTTGTAAAAACAAGATAAAACATTTTCAGATTCATTGATAAGTCTGAAAACGTTGGTAAATGTGAAAGTACTGAAAAATCTGGAATGTAATTTTGGTGTCAAATGTTTCGAAAAAGAAAAAGTCTACCAAATTGGGTGGGCAATAAGCTTCCTCTCACTCAGCTTCTCTATCGACTCTGTGGAAGGCAAATACGATACGGTCACTAGTCGAACCACTCTTCGCAAAGTTTCAACGAAATTTAGATTTTAAAGTTTCTGAAAACTAGAAATTTATCATAAAATCAATCAGACGAAAATTTCAGAAACTGTGATTTTTACTTTCCTCTTCAATTCTAACAGAACGGACTACATATCTTTTTTATTTGGATAACTTCTCTTTGCTTCCTGATAGCTCTAGTTACAAAATCAGGTGCCTTGTCAAAATATTGAAAATATTAGGATGTAGAGCAAACAGCAGCTTCAGTGAGATATGAGAAATACTACCCAAATGGTGCATTAATTTTTCATTTCAAATGAGGACCTATTTGGTTGGAAATCTCCTGGTGTTCAGTAAATGTGAGAAGATTGCAATGCTTCTAAGTGAGAAAGAAAGTGACGACGAAGAAAGTGAAAATATAAAAAACTATAGTGAGGAAAGTGGGTGTAGGTAGGTAGAAAGCATTCCCATTATACGGGACTGGTCTTTCAGCTCTTTCCTAGTGTGACGGGCCAGCGACATGATTTTTTCAGAGAGCTTTTATGCATAGACAAGTTCTTGGAAACGCCGTTCAATGGACGTGCATGAATACCCCGCGAGTGTCAGGGTGCACCGTTTGAAGTGTCTCTCGTCTTTATGGTGGCAAAATACTTCGTTCGTCGGTGTTAAAAAACGGAAAACTCGAACATTTCTAGGTACTACATGTTGCATCAAACAAACACATCCAGTGGTAGATAAGGACATTTTTTTTCGAAGGCGGATGCAAAGAGAAACTACTTTTCAAAAAATGAACTTTTGAATTTTTGTTATTGAAGAATAACTAGAAATACTGGTTGCTACAACTCGAAAAAACGAACGGAAAGTACAACTCGAAGAAACGAATAGCGATCGCATTTCGGTTAGTTGAAATTTCAGCGGACCTCTTTGGTGATTCACACTCGCGATTCTGATTTATCGTAAGTCCGACCCTTGAGTACTAGTAGGGAGCGCACGGTTGGTCCTACAGAGCTCCGGGTGGTCTCTAAAAATTCAATACTATTTCAAATTGGTGAAGAAACAATACCTTTATTTCGAGTGTTTTCGAGCTAGGGCACTCTTGAAAGTTTAAACCCTTAGAAGTGACTGACATCCATCCAAAGCTTCGGGCCTCAAGTAGACTCCAAATGGAGCCCATATACCAAATTTCATCAAAATCCGTCCATGGGAACTAAGGAATGTGCCGCAGACGGACGGAAAATTTTGTATTCGATTTTCGAATTCTACCTAGTACTTAGAAACGTAAAAACTTAAACCATCAAATTTTGAGGTCGGGTTAACATTTTTTTTCTTGCTCGATTCTAAATGTTCATTATTGAAAATAATAAAAAAAAGCAAAAGCAGTTCTCCACGAAAAACATGCTGCTTAGTTCCCCAATTCACACGATAAGAATATGAAGGATGACATTAAGAGTTGTTGGGGAAATTTTTTTATCTATTTCACTAAATCCAGAGGATATAATTATAAAATAAAAAAAAATAACAGAATGACAATGCAGAGCGCCTCATGCAGAGTCAAGGTGTTGGGGTCCCTAGACAGGAATTTCCCTGTGAACACAGGCCTACGTCAAGATGATCCACTGGCCACAACCCTTTTCAATTTTTCTTTAGAATGCGCTATTAGGGACATTCGCACTAACCCAGGTGGAACTATCCATAACCGGCTCACCCAAAACTTGGCATACGCAGATGATGTTGATATCATGGCACGAACAATACCTGCACTTTCAGGAGCAGTCGAGGAGTTTGAACGGGCAGCAAACCAAAGAGGCTTGAAGATAAACGAGAAAAATACTATGTACATGAAGACCTCCAGAAAACCTCCTCTGACGCAAACCACCTCTCGGATTGGGAATCAGGATTTCCCTGTCTGCCATGAATTCAAGTATCTGGGCGCCATGATAACGGAAGACCACGACGTAACAACTGAAATAAAAGCACGTATAGCAGTCGGTAACAGATGCTTCTGGGCAGTACAGAAGGCTCTGAAATTCCGAGGACTATCCCGTCGAAGTAAGATCACAATTTATAAGACCATTATGCGCCCAGTAGCCACGTACGGCTGTGAGACATGGGTCCTGACTTCCGCAAATGAAAGACTCCTCAACTGCTGGGAGCGCAAGATTTTACGTAAAATCTTTGGCCCCATTTACGAGAATGGAGAATGGCGAATCAGAAGGAATGATGAGCTGAGACACCTGTATGGAGAGCCCGATTTAGTGGCATTCATCAGGCGAGCCCGCTTCAGGTGGTTAGGCCACGTAGAAAGAATGCCTGAAGCGAGATATCCGCGAAAAGCCTTGTATGGGATGCCAGGTGGAAGAAGAATGAGAGGAAGACCACGTCTGCGTTGGCTGGAGGACGTAGAGGAGGACCTGATCCAGCTTGGAGTACGTAGATGGAGGACCCAAGCTCTGGACAGGAAGGAATGGAAATCCATTGTCGAGAAGGCCCTGGTTCTCAAAGGACCGTAGTCAATTAGAAAAAAAAGAGGATATAATTGGGATAGTAGATGGATCGATCGAATTGAGTACCCTTGCCATCGGCTTTTCTCTCATTCGAGTACATCAATTTTTTCAACATCAGCAGATTTTCTATAAAAACCGATAAGAAAATTGCCGCGTACGGCGGACGGACAGACTTTTTTTTTAATTCGGATTCTAAGTACCTTGAAACGTAAACCCACGAAATTTGAGGGGGGAGGGGAGTCATTTTTTTTCTTGGTCGATTCCAATGGTTCATTATTGAAAATAATAAACCAAAACCTTAACTTAATTTATGGTAACCTCATCCTCTACACACAGGCGAGATTGAACCGTAAAATATGATTCGAATTTGATTAAGCTGTCGATGACATTTATTGCTGCGTAATAATTTCTGTCATTAATATTTCAAAAAAGTCATTATAGGTACCTCATTTTATATAATATTCGTACTAAATTCCAATAGCCACAAGAAAGATCGAACATCAGTTCTACTATTTTGACAATGTTTTGGCATATTTATGTCAATAATAATATATAAATTCTTTAAATTATGTTGGCTATTTACGACGTAACATTTTTTGCGTTTCAAATACTGTCTGACCAGAAAAATTCCGTAAATTTTATATATTATTTTAAACTTAAAATTTCGTTGTATAGGTACGTTTCGTGAACACTGGTCTCCTATTTGTACTCGTTAAAATTTCTGATCAAATCATAGGTGGGTACTTATTTTAAAATAATCTTTATTACTTCCGAGTCTACCAAGGAAACATTGTTTTAATTTTTCGAGGTCGAAGAAAAATTTCCAGAATCAATATTTCGTATCACTTTTTCGACTAAAAAGTCAAGACTTGAAAGTTCACGTTTTAGACCTTCCTGAACAATTTTGGTTTCGTGCCTGTCTGTCGTGAAATCCTTGTAACGGGCAAAATTATACGAAGTAATTGCCCGATTTCGATGAAAATTTCAGGGATTTTGCTGGTTGGCATGTTGGTCCCCTATGAAAATCATTGACATCGGATTGATAATAGATGCCGCGTTGCGCGAAAGTAACAGCCGTAACTTCTATATTTTCCATCCGAATTTGATGAAATTTTCTGAGATTGTGCGGGTTGCCGTGCAGATATTTTCTATGAGGGAAGTGCATTTGTATAAATGTTTTGTAGTGCATAGAGATTAATGGTTTGAAAATTGATACTATGCATCGGATCATCTATAAAATTGGGTTATGCCAGGAAGTGCCACACCTACTTGGCAGAATTTTTGCTTCCTCACTACCGAAGGTAGGGAAGCTTTGTATTCGTGAAAGAAGTGAAAAAAAAATGTCCTCCAAAATCAAAATTTCCACTTGCTTTTTGCGTTTTAGAGCTTCCCGAACAATTTTGGTTCCGTGTCTGTCTGTCTGTCGGTCTGTCGGTCTGTCTGTGGTCAATCCTTGTCCCGGGCAAAACTATACTATCCGATTTTGATGAAATTTTCAGGGATTGTGCGGGTTAGGTCCTAGACGGTCCCCTATCAATTTCAGCACCTTCGGACCAATAGGAGCGAGTGCGCATGCGCAAACGTGAATTTCCTGGAACCTCGGTTTCTCGGTTTCTAATGAACCGATTTTGCTCAAATTTGGAGGTTAGTTAGAGACTAACTTCTAAGAGACACCTTATAAGTTTCAATCAAATTGGTCAAGCAATAGACGCTGCGCATGCGCGAACTTTAAATTTATTGTTACAACCAAAACTCCGCAACTATTCAACCAATTTCGATGAAATTTTCAGGGATTGTGCGGGTTAGGTCCTAGACGGTGGACCGCTAAATAAAGAATCATAATTTTTTCGCCAACTGATTCTATACGTCCATCTTACAATGAGTGAGGAAGCTATACTGCCCACCCAACTTGGCAGACGTTTTTTTATTCGAGTTGAAATTTTCCTACATAATCTAAAGCTATTAATTTCTACAAAAAATCCACTCAAAAACTGGACATTCTTTCTTCTGCGATATTCAATTCGATTTTGTGAACAACATAAGTTGTAGGTACTCCTTCCCTCTGCCCCCCTCCACATTACTGACGAAATATTCCCAACACACTCAAACATCTTCGCAGAGGAAAAGTTATTTTTGTTCCTGGGCGGCTCAGTTTCTCTTCATTTTCTCCTTGGCCGCAGTTCGTGTCTTATTCAAGGAGTTTACACAAAACGTCGTACATCAACCCGTCAACAGTCCGTTTCCTTCCTAACGCAGATGATAATATTTTATAAGAACATCGGTCTCTTCAAAATGTAACATTTCCAAGTCAAATTCAAGGTTTTCTAGATCGAATTCAAGCGTTTCGGAAACAATTCAACTCTTTCAAACAAATGTGAGATTTTTCTATATTTATACAAGGAGAGAAATATTTTTCATTGCAGATTCATTTTCCACGATGTACCTTATGGAAAAGTGACCTGCCATTAAAATGTTTACCAACTTCTGACAAATTCCCTAATAATGATGAAACTCATAGCATTAGTAGCAAATATGTATTTCGACCCAAAAAAGCACACTACGCTGGAATGGGGTTCACTGGAATCATTAATTCCTCATGGAAGAATTAACTCCTCATTTGCCGAGCTTTCGGTAAATTTATTACCTTCTTCAGGGCTCGAAGGACGTTTTACTCTTTAAGCATACCAAGCGTTAATTTGAAATTTGCTGGT
This sequence comes from Apolygus lucorum, assembly GCA_009739505.2. NCBI lineage: Eukaryota > Metazoa > Arthropoda > Insecta > Hemiptera > Miridae > Apolygus > Apolygus lucorum. The sequence continues at coordinate 14,900,434 of CM019178.2, read as the reverse complement.
GGACATGCCACCATGATTATTGAAGATTAAATTTTATGGTATTAAATGGAAAGTCTGCCTAGTGGGTGTGGCACGTAGCTTCCTTGTATCCATAACCCGATTGTACAGATGATCCGATGCAATGTAGTTAATCTCAAAACTTCTATCTCCAAGTACCTTGCACTACCTCCATAGAGGATTCTGCACGCCAACCCGCACAATCCCTGAAAATTTCATCGAAATCGGATGAAAATTGTAGAAATTATGGCTGCATCAAGGATTTCATAAGAGACACACAGACAGACAGACACGGAACCAAAATTGTTCAGAAACGTCTAAAACGTAAAACGCGAGTGGAAATTTTGATTTTGGAGAACATTTTTTTAAAGATTAAATTTCATGGTATAAAATGAAAAAAAAAAAAAAAATGAATTAAACAACTGTTTAATGTTTTTCCGAAAACTCGTGTTTCATTCATTTTTCATTTAATACCATAAAATTTAATCGTTAATCATTATGGTGGCATCTCCACCAGCACACTTCAAATTGACGATTGGTATGCTCACTGAGTAAACCAACCTTCGAGCCCTGAAGAAGGTAATAAATTTACCAAAAGCCCGGCAAAGAAGGAGTTGATAATTCCAATTCTATTCATAGCATTAGCTCTGAAAATGTTACCTACATCGGACGATGATCTCTATAGATACAAGGAATTAATCATAGTTCAGACACGAAACCCACATTGTTCAAGCAGCTTTGAAACTCAAAATAAGAGTAACTTTAATTTTATATTATCTACTTACCCACCAACTAAATAACTTCTGTCGAAATTGCGGATATCCATTTCAGTCTATTTCCACGAAAATGTTAATCAAGAACTGAATTTCGTCACGAAGGTACCCTCAACTCTGGGATCTCAAAAAGATCGGAGGTAGGTGGGTAATTTCTGCCGAAATCAATTCGCTTGTTTTCCTCGTACAACAATATTGAAAAATCCGGAAAGGGTACTCGGCTTATATTTTTTATTTTTAAATAACAGTACTGATCAATGAAAAACCCGTGGTCCATGCAGGTTGGTGATCTATTCAGAACAATGATAATAAATAGCCCATTTGCAGCTTTTTCGAACTACTTGACGGATACAAAGCTTTCCTACCTGGTGGTGAGTAAGTGAAATCGAGTATTGTGATGACCAAACGATGTCCTCTTATGGTAACTTCGGTGCATTAAGAAGTTCATGTTTCGTACGATGAATTCTTCAAATGCATCTAACACGCCTATTTGCTCAACGTACGGACTTCAAAGGTCCCATGGTAATTCAGCAAGTACCTGGCTAGTATTGGGAGTTGAAATTTATACTATCGTCAAGCTGGGTCAAAATCATATGTGCAGTCCTTGTTTTTGTATGGCCAAAAGTTGCTATAAACTAACATCTGCTCATCCGAATGTAAGTTAACCTGTGCCGGAAAGCCAACTCAGAAAACGTTTTAAGGAAAGTTTGAAAAGCGATCGAAGCGAATAAATGTATTTTCTTTGATTAAGAACAAAGAGAGGCGATTCAATTGTCTCATAAAGGGAGGAAATTCACTTATTAAATGAATGGAAAATGTTACTAAAGAATCGAGTACTGCCGAGTTTTTTTGAAGTAGGATGTTGGCATAACAATTAGCTTGGAATGAAGTAATTAGCGGTGAAGGGATTCTGATGAACAACAGTTGTTATTGTTAAGATCTTGTAAGTGTCGTTCCTTAGAGACCTTTTTTACTGTAACTCTACGGACAAATTTATCTCGAAGTTGGATTAAGGTGGGGGTTAAATTAAACAGACAAGGTTTGGTCATTTAGAGAAGAAATAGCTGTCTCGATAAAAAAAAGTAAGTTGGCACAGGTTTCACGTAGGAACTACCTTTTGTGGAATTAATTCGTACTGAAAGTAATAAATTCGTTTAGAACTCTGGTAGAGCTTGTAATTATACATACTTAAGAAGGAACTCGTTAATGGTATAGCCTACTAATTAATAGTCTACCCTTTGTAGTAAGTATAATGGGCTGTTGCAACATAATGACGTTAGGATACTTGATAATTCTATTGTAACCAAACATTGTGTGGCATCCACGAATAATAGAACTTGTGACAAAACAATAGAATGGAATTCTAACCATTGACCGATCTGCTTTATCGGGATACAAAATGCTCGTAATGTTTGCAAAGCAGGAACTTTGCTCATTAGTTGGTACCCTTCAGTTTCACAGAGACTCAATTTAAGATTTCAGCATTGGAGGTTGAGTAAAACCTAAATTAGCTGATCGGATATGTTATTCATTTCGCCTCACAAACATTGCTACTTCAATGAAAAGCCAACTGAGGATATCGTTGAATTAAATGACAACTGAGGATATCGTTGAATAGAGACGAAATGAGCCTCAGAACCTTTTCTCGCAAAATACATTTCGAGATCGTAACTGCATTCCAACAGAGGCTGAGAGTATTGTAGGTTGTCTAGGGAAAAACGCTGCAAATGATTACACAAAGGTTTATTATTTTTCTATATAGATTACTCGTCTGCAGAGAACACGGCTTTGCCATTGTTACCACCAACCAACTTGAAGAAAAACATCGATCGCATTTCGGTCAGCCAACATTTGAACGGGGATTAGGCCTCTTTTGCGATTCACATTCGTGTTTCTGATTTATCGTAAGTCCAACTCTTAAATTCACGTAGGGAACGAACGGTTTGTCCTACAGGGCTCCACGTGGTCTCAAAAAATTCTAAAAATTCTACACTATCTTAAATTGAAGGGAAAACAATACCTTCATACCAAAATTTTTTGAGTTAAGGCGTTTTCAAAATTTTAACCCTTATTTTTCAACCCTTAGAAGTGACCTACATCAACCAAAATCTTTCGGACACAACTAAACCCCAAATGGAGCCTACATATCAAATTTCATCAAAATCGGTCAATGCTAAATGGGGAAAGTGCCGCGTACGGCGGACGACGGACGGACGGCCAAATTTTTGTTCGATTGTTGGATTCTACGTACCTTGAAACGTAAACCAACAAATTTTGAGGGGGTGTTAAAAACATTTTTTTCTTGGTCGATTCCAAAGGTTTATTATTGAAAATAATAAACCAAAATCAGCCTCATAACTCATTCAGTTGACCGAAAATGGGCTTCCTACCCCATAACAATTAAACCAAATTCGAATGTTACTCTCACTTTCTTTACCTGATCCCTAAAACAGTGGTTTCGTGTCTGTGCTTGTTCTCGAACTTTAAGGAACAAAAGCCGTCCTGACATTTCGCTCAAAATCGAAGGATAGTTGGGTATTTAAATTTTCATCTTCCCTTGAGAATTGTGACCTCTTGTAGTCGTCGGTAATGTGTAATCCTTGTTCCAAGCATAACTTCAAAAATAGAGATCGTAACTGCATTCCAACAGAGGCTGAGAGTATTGTGCGTTGTCTAGGGAAGAAGTCAGCCTCATAACTTATTCGGTTGACCGAAAGTGAGTTTCATACCCCATAATATGTTACTCTTACTTTCTTTATCTGATCCCTAGAACAGTTAAGGTTTTTTTTTCTGTTTGGGCTTGTTCGCAAACTCCAAGGAACAAAAGCCGTTCTGATATTTCGCTCAAAATCGAAGGATAGTTGGGTACTTGAATTTTCATCTTCGCTTGAGAATTGTGACCTCTTGTAGTCGCCGCACAAGAGTAAATGAGTACTCCTTGTTACAAGCATAACTTCAGAAAACAAAATTTCATCCGATTTATTGAAATTTTCAGAAACAGATTGGATTGGGTCACACATACAGTGATGTTGATTAGAGATGGGTCGCTCATTAAAGATCCGGATCTTTGAGCCGGCTCTTTCAGAAGAGCGAGTGAACCACGGGTCAGCAAAAATGAACCGCGGCTCTTCGGATCTTTTGAGCTCAGTGCTGGTAGTGTTCGGTGAAGATCTGTTCTTCAAAAGAGCGAGTGAACTGCGGATCAGTAAAAATGACAAATGAATCGCAGTTCTTCGATCTTTGGATCTCTTGAGATCCAGTAAAATAAATTAATGGCGGCTCTTCGATCTTCGGTTTTTCTGAGAACGGCCGCTCTTCGTTCTTCTTTTGAGATCGGCAGTGTTCGGGAAAATTAGGACCTCCTTTTCGTCAGCTAACTGTTGCCAACCCGTACGATAATTCCGAGGGAAAATACGATATAAGTCTATCAAACAATACAATTTAGCGGAATTGTATCGTACCACCACATGCATTATTGTATTTTTGGTCGTAAACTTTACCGTATTTTTCCAGTGTTTTCTGTGACCCATTTTCTGATTCTTTCCGTTGTTTTTTCTCCCTGTTTGATTTTTACATCATGATTTTTTGTGAGGAGCTTTCTGATACAAGTTCAGAAGGCAAGCAAAAGCACATCCTTATCTTACCATTATTATCAATATTGAAGCTTACGTACTTATTGGTTCGTTTATTCTCTTTCAACTTGGTTACCTTAATGTTCTTTGTTGAATAACATGATATATCATCAAAATGTTATATTATGAAAATGTTATTACTACTAAGAAATTTTTTTTTTAATTGTGGTTTGTCATTAGAGGCATAAAAAATGCAGATTTCATATAAATAAATATTTTTACAAAAAAACTGTATTTTTATGTTTTACTTATTCATTGCTTTAATCGTGTTCATTTATTATTTTTCGTTGATTTTTTGAAGGATTTGTTGAGCATCTTTATTGAAAAAAGGCGCTTTTTGGGTTATTATTTTCAATAATGAACCATTGGAATCGAGCAACAGAGAAATTATTCCCTCTCGCCCTCAAAATTTCGTGGTTTAGGATTCAAGGAAGTGTAGAATCCAATAATCGAATAAACATTTTCAGGCAGAACTAAAATAAACCGTTGTGTAACAATTTGTAGCGTTTTTCATCGTATTTTCATCTCTACAATAAATTCGAGCTCGAAAGAGCCAAAAAGAGCCACTGATCCGTCGAAAAGATCCGGATCTTTTGAATGAGCGGAGCGCTCAGAGCCGTTCTTCTTGGTGAACCATTTTGCCCATCTCTAATGTTGATGTCCTACGTACGAGGAAGCTGTATACCATTCCCAACTGTTCAGCTGACTCTATGTTGCAACAAATCACCGTCCAAACCAACCAACATCTGACTTTGTTACGACCCTTAAATTAAACACCTAGTAAAAAAAAAAAATTCAAGTATGTTTTAATGAGAAGCTTGAAAAGTGATATAAGTGTTCACTACTTTCCTTGCAGGTTGGGATTTTGTGGAGTTAAGCATCAACTATGCATAGAAAAGATTATCTTCTTGAGATATTGAAATACGCGTTTTCAACTGTAAGTTGCACACTCTTTCTAGATCCGATTAACCTGAGCCATAAAGTGCATTCCCAAGGGAAATTTTTGTTTTCCACAGTGAGAATATTTTGTATCAGATCTAATGCTCCAGAAATGGTAGAATAATACATTAAATCCAAACTAATGCTCCAGTAGTTTCGGAAATTAGTCCACTATTGAAATTAGTACCACCCCCTGTTATTTCTTGTAGGTCTCCTCGATGAAACGTGAAACGAATTCTATTTCGAGAACTTACCCTAGTTAAAGAGCTTTGAAGTGAAGGCTTTAATTACAGAACTCCTCACGACAAATAAAAATTGAACTTTCCCTCTGTGAAATAACGTTGAGGTTTATTCACGACTGAAATAACTTTTCAACCGTCGTAATAATATTTAAGTACGATAATTTATATTTCACCGATCGAGACGGGGATTTTTTCATTCGTTTGATAAGGCTTTAGGTATTAGAAATATTTTCTCGTTATTTTTACTGATAATTTCAGAGCTGTTTGAAGTCAATGAGATAATTACTTGTTGGAAAAGAATAGACTCATTATCAATAATTTCAAGGATTTGCCGTCTGGTCCGGAGTACGGTGTGTAGGTAGCTAATTACAATCTTTAGATACTTTGATCAACGATTTAGTTTCATTCTTAAATCTTTATTTCAGTTTCAAGGCTTCAAAAAACCTGGTTTTTGATTTCAATAACCCCAAAAATCACGTCCAGCTTCCGTTAGTAATTACTTGTTCTACTGAAGCTGGCTGGGCATGTTCAAAGGTTTTCATTTTTGGCATGAACCATAATTATTCCACTGAAAATGTATGGTTATTAAAAAGCTTAGGTATATACTCAGTTGTAACGTAATTTAGTGAGTAGGATTCAATAATATTCGATAGTCGTGGAGGTCATACAGAGAAAAAAACTGGTTGTACTTGTCTCAAACCAAGGAATTCTGAATCGAGACCTATAATTATCAGAATCAATTTTAAAACATTAAAGGGAAAATACATGATTTGAATCTTATATCACTAATATATTCAAGCCAAGGAGTTTAATAACATTTACCCATAATTAAAAGTTCAACTTAATGAGAAAATTGACCGGATTTTTCAACAGTAGATTTGGAACAATTAGAAAATGGTAAACACTTCCCGCGAGGCTACTTAATCTGAGCGAAAAAGTAATCAGAAAAATGTAAGAGAAAGAGATGAGGGTTGATTGCGACCTCGTTTTCTTCAATACTCGCATTGATTGCTCAGGATTACTGAGGGATCGCGTGCAGGAAAAAGAACAAAAAATTCTTGGTATACTCGTGATCCCTCATTTGGATGATTAATCACGAACTCTTGAGAAGAAAGGAGTAAGTAGGAAGTGAATAGTAACTTGATAGTGGAACTGATTGAAATAATATAATGATAAGTTAGGAACTTCGAAACCTGAGCTTCGTACTGTGAGCTTTATATCTGTCCTGTATTTCAAAACAGTCAATGCTATGGTACTCCTGAAAGGGTTCTCAGGAGAAACACCATGACAAGGCAATTCATGACAAACCCAAAACTTGATAGAACCTATTCTAAAATTCCATGATCTCAACATTCATATGGCACCACAAATAATGCCATCATGACACCACGACGGTATCCTCTTGTTAGACATGTTGAATCATCTCTGAATTTCAAGGTGAGCTAAGCAACCCAAAACCTGATCGTCAATACGCTAGGACTCGGTTTCCTGCACCCGTTACTTGAAGTTAGAACTACAGAGCCATCAAAATGTTGAGATTTGATTTATATTTTCCAAATCTGATAACTTGAGATCTGATAGTTAGTTCTGATAGTTAGAAGGCAAATGAAATTATAAATATTGTGTATTGTGTAGATTCTGCTTTGTTGGTTGTGACTTGTAGTCTCGCAGAATTGTTTCTCAGCGCCGTACTTTTTCGTGCTTATACTCTCCAACTTCTTGGTTTTGTTGATATTGCCCATACTCATTGTACTGTCCATCTCCTTGGAAATCCATACACCAGTGGATACAAAATGTGTGAGCAGTCTTAATCATCACCTGATCTAAAATGATATCCCTTTAATCTCGAAATGGGTGGTGAAAACAAGTTTACCTCACAACTTTCAACCAGTGATAGGTGATGTCATTCGGGGAGGGATTTGCGGTAATATAGTCTAGTAGAGGGTTGTAGTGTCTCATCATGCTGAGGCTTATTTTTGCGTTATTCTTTTAAATTATTGCCTGAACTATTGGCAGGTAAGTCTAAATTATGGTGCAGAGTACCATTGCTCCATTGAGGTGGAGTAATCTAAAGAGCCTCGTTGAAACCTGTACCTTGTAGATATGCATTTTGCTTTACCCTTGTAAGTCTTTTCCCTAGTAGATGATGATTAGGGCTCGGCATTTTGCATATTTTTTTTTTGCGATATGCCCAAGCTGTAAGGAGCCCAAATATGCCATATTCAAGCCATTTTGTCGCTCCAAATTTAAATTTATCGTGCATATATTTGCATATATTCGCAGTTTTTTGGTATAAGTGCATATAATGGGCATTTCTTGACAAAAGTCATATTTTCCAGTTTTGTCAGCTATTTCCTCTAATGAGGAGGCGTTATCATGTTCCGGAAAAACAGGTGAAACCGTTCGAGAAAAATTAGAGTGTGTACTCAAACGAAATCCTGGCTGGAAAACTGTCGTTGTGTTGGCGAAAGTGTTGGAAGGCGACTCACCCAACACCAGCCATCAGGTCATACACTCCTCAAGAAGTGGCGTCTTTCAAATATCTACCAATTGTCTCAGCAGATGTGGAGCGGTCATTCTCCCGTTTGAAACTATTATTGCACGATTTGAGAAAATCTTTTACAACTGAAAATTTGGAAAAGCACTTGGTAGTACAAGCTAACATATTTTAACAATTAAATGTTTTGTCTAAAAACTGAGTAAAACTATTGTAAAAATTGTATAAAATGATTTTGTATAAAAATGTACATACAAAAAAATTGAATAAATACAAGTAACTATGTACTGAAAAGACTTTGTTTCCCACTTATTATTCAATTGTTCAACTATCTTGCGCATATTTTGAAGGCACATTTTCGGATTTTTTCGCTCATATGTACAAATGCTTATATTGGGCATCTACGTGCATATTTTGAGGTTTTATTTCGCATATATTGCCGAGCTCTAATGATGGTGATAGTTGAGAATGAATTCAGTATGTTATTGATAATTCAGAATGAAATCCTTAGGATAAATTATCACCATGTTACGTTCTCACAAGTGGTAATTTACTACCTTCCATCCCTTTGTTTCGGCATTGCCCTTGTGGGTATCTCGTCAACCTTTAAATTGTGGTTGAGTTGAATGTCTTTATCAGGACCCTAGTGGCTGTGCGAGCTTCTCACTTAAAGGATTCACGTAACCGCAAACTCGGATCCGATGGCCCTAGTTTCATCAACAATTGATCGGGAAGGGCAGAGGTGGTTTGCACTGGAAACCGCGTGACTCATAAAGGATTCCCATCACGGTTCACCTTTTCTGTACAAATAGTAAAGAGGTGTAGCTCAATAAGAAGATACCAATGAAGATAAATTGGTACCCTTTACCTATTAGGTGCTTCCCATAGCAAGTGGAAGATAGCACGCAGGACATTGTAAGCATATGGGAGACACGGTAATGGATAGATAAGGGATCTAGAAGGTTTATCATGAGAAGGAGCATTGCGAGAGAACTGCAGGTACAACCAGTGTATGTAAATTGATTTTTTAACTAGTTGTATTATATTACTAAGCTGGAATCACTATCAAATTGTAAATGAACCATGGCTCATTTACAATCAAATTATAAATGAATCATGGCTCAAAAATCACGAGAAAAATTCAAACAAACAGTAAAATATGTTAAATTTTATCTATACAGATAGACACAATGAAATTGACAATTAATGAACAGGTAAAAAATTGAGTTGACAAAATATATATTATACAGAATATGGATAACTGATAATATGATAACTGATCTATGACAAAAAATCCACTATGCCCACAAATTATACAATACTATTATTTAATACTATTATTTAATACAATACTATTTATTGATTCCTAATAACAGAATCAAGTAACTGAAATTCATCATTGGGTAGGAGGGTAACAAATTCCGTACCTACCCACCTACACCAAGATAAATGAATCAGATTATATTAAAAATTGTAATGAGTAGCATATAAAGCCAAATTTTCAACTAATGCTTTTGAGTGAATTAAAAAAAAAATAGCCTAAGTATATTGTAAAAAATCCATTCATTAAATAATAATAGACGCGGACTGTTCTATTTTACGTTTATTTTACGAGTCTATCGTTCTGAGAAACTGCTGATTATTTTAAATTTGTAAAAGATTGATAATTAAATTGTTGTACTCGATACTGTCATTGGATCCATTAACTCGCACTAACGTAATGAAGTTACTAACGTAACGTAAGTTAGTACTCTTACAAACTCGTAATGAAGAAGCCTCGCTTGGACAATTAAATATACATAGATGCCAACGCGAGATAGGCAATGACCCGCAATACCGAGCGGTCTTGAAGGAGGGATATATCCTGTACGCCGCGCCGAACCGCTCCCTTGCTTCTGTTCTAAATTTCTTACTGCCTTCCTTTAACGTGGAACCCATAAAAAGAGTTTATTTTACGCGTTGCGAAACTTTTTCACTCTGTTTTGTTTTGTGGCTGGACGGAAGGCTCAAAAGAAGAAAAAACAACAACAACAGTTAATTACAGAACATGGGTACTATTTTTCTAAATGTAAACTTATCGTAATAGAAGTATGTTCTTGAAGGATTAAACACCAATTTTATATAAATACCTATATTTTGTGACCGTGTGACCGACTCCAACAATCACAAACGGTTTGTCAGTGTCCTGCGCATTTATGGATTTTTCTCTTTTTAAACAAACAGAGCAGGTATTTAGTATGCACCTCCACATAATATAATAATTTATTGAATTGATGGAATTGTTACAGCACTAGATGACATTTTCTAAATAAATATTTATCTCTTTCCTCAACCCTTTTAGGTCGGGCGAATCCTGGTTTTTCAAAAACCATGCGAAAATGGTATTACTTCAGAAAGTAACTTTCATTACGTAATAGAACAAATTTCTGTATCGATGAATGTCACACTTATGCATATAAATATGGGGTCTTTGTTGAAAGCACATCATCTACTCTTTCTATCAGTTTTATTTCAAATTTTCCAAGGTTAAGTGGTTGAAACTCAAGATGGGACTTAGGAAATTTCATTGTGAGTTGATCAAAGGTGGTCTCTACTCAAGGCAAATATAAATCCGGTTAGCTAATCCGATTAGTCGTAATATTTAGAGAAATTACGGGGTATTATTTCATTGTTGTCAGAGGAGGTCATTAAGCATGTGGAAACGTGGAAAATACCTTGAAACATAATTTTTTCGCTACATTTGAATTTGATTTCGTAAACATAGAGCACCTACTCTATGATGTTTTGATGACCACTTACTTGGCAGGCACATTTGTATGATGTCTCTAGTTCATGTACGAACAATGTTTGATAATAATTATCAATAATAACAATAAATAATAATCATCACTATTATAGTGAATCAGACATAGAGACTAGACCTTTAGTGAATGTACGGAGTATCGATCTCTATCATCCGGAACCGACGCAAAAGAAATAAACGATGACACCACGCAAAACACGACTTACTGATCCGCGAACGAACGGTTCAATCGCGAGCCAAATGGGTAGGAATCGATGGTTTTGTAACTCACATGTAACCTGTAATGGATAGGCGCTGGTATTTCATAATATAATCATGAAGGTTCCGTAGAAGTAAGTCGAGGTTAATGAAATCTTGATAAAGTGATCAAAACAAAGTCACTTGGACGAGTTTCGTTGGTTGTAAGCGATAAATAGTGATCGATTATGCCATCGTTCGAAAGAAGCAAGCCTAAAATGAAACCAAACAAGTTTACAGATTTCCATCGCTATAAATGAATATGTAAGGGTTTATCAATATTCCGTACTGAACCAATTATTGGCATTCTATTACATGAACTTATGTTTGTTTGTTATGTGAACTCCCCAATTCCTACTTTCACACTATACCTACATCTGCAAACCACAATAAACCTTTTTTCTGTTTATTGCTCAGAATTTGCAAGCATCACGTGCTCTTTAGAATTGTGCTAGAAAACATCTCATAATTTAGCCCTTAAAAACTCACTCAGAAATGTTTTCGCCTATACAACATCGCATTGATATTTAATTTTTGCCAAATCTTCAGAGGGGCAAGTTTTTCAGTCTTGGAAAGCTTATTAAGTCTGAAATCGTGTTTTGCCTCAGCTGAAAAGCCAAAGTGCCAGATGAAAATTATATCCTAAGAATATTATTGCAACTGATTTATGCCCACAGAACCACCAAGTGTTCAACCGTGAACAATCTTTCAGCGAATTTTCAATGAAAAAATTTGCTTCCTATCTCGTTTGAAAATTTCCTAAGTGCCCAAAACGCGGTGGAAACCAGTTCAAAATCTAAGGAGAAGTACTAATAAAACTTTTTGTTCAAAGAGAAGTTGTGGAGCATCAAATTTCGGGTTCATAGATCGCTCAAATTGCGATGAAAAATGAAAAACGTTTTTCCAAGTTTCGTATTCAGGAGAAAGACAGTTTTTATCAAGACATAATTTGGTGTAATCGGGATCATCTGGCAACATGATGTCAGAAGAACACTACCTAAACCAGAACCCTGTAGGAAACTAGAAATTTTCCATCTATGAAAAAGACAGGCATCAATTAAAAAGGCATCCAGTCCAAAAAGGGAATTTTGGACTGGATTTTGGATTTTTCAATCTGCGGCAATCTGACATGTGCCATAGATGTGTCGTATGTATTTTGTATAAACAAAAAATGTCAATACTAATTAAAAATATAGTTATTTGCTGTTGAGATGTTTGCAATCCGAATGTTACTGTCAGAATTATGGACGTCAAAGAGCCACGAAAATACCGTTTAATTGCGCGATCGAATCGACTCAGACAATAACGGCGGGCGATCAAATGGATTTCACCGTATTTTTCGGTATTCCCTTTGAATAACTGCTATCCAATGAAATAGCCGGACGTCGCTACATCAGAGCTGAATTGAATGTCAGGGAGGAGAGTGAAGATGTCATGAATATTGTATACAAACAGTTGAATTCGCGGAGCGTGCTCCAAAGTTGTACTAGATAAACCTACCCACTTATTTTTTGAACAACGTCTACCTAGTGGGTTTGGCACATAGGTCGTTGAAAGAGTACTTGAGCACCAATACTCTCTCGTTCTCAACCTGTCACAAATTTGTAGGAACCCGCCATAGTATTAGCGATCCAACATTTAAATTATTAGAAAGATTGCAGTTCAATAGTATTTTGCTCATAGTATTTTTCAAACATTTGTTTACCTCATATTTGCATATCCAGTATTTTATAGAGGGAGGCTCACAATTAAACCAAAATTATTGTGGAATTTTAGTACATAAATGTTACTAAAAATTGAGTTATTGGATACCTGTTATAACCGAGTAATAATTACTTAATGAGATTTCAATAGCTGAAATTCCAATGGGGAGTGCGCCTTGATTTTTATTAGATTTTTAATCGAAAGTAGACTACATCCTGAGAATTGTGGCACCAACCGCGACCTTCTAGCGTGAGTAGATCTGTTTCTATGATTTTTCAAAGTTTCGACCGTTTATGACGTCACGCGCCCCTCTCGCCTGGGCGGGACCCCCCCCCAGCCCACTGTGACGTCATAAACGGTCGAAACTTTAAAAATTCATAGGAAAAGATTTACACACGCTAGAAGGTCGCGGTTGGTACCAAAATTCTCAGAATGAGGTCTAGTTTAGATTAAAAATAACAATAAACAGTTTGTCCGACCCATGCGCACACCCCATTCTTATTCGACAAGTCAGCTAAAATGTGATATCTTCAAGAATTCTCCTGAACAATAATTTTATCCCATAATCTCCCTTCCTTTCCATTCGGTCTGTCAGTTGGTACAGAATTCTGTGCTATATTCGCTCGTGGGATGAATTACCGGTATTCACCTGAGGCTATTTTGGATCAACTCGTCATGTCAATTAGACATCAAACTGCTTCCATTTCAATTAGGAACGCTTACCTTTCGAAGGTAAAACGCTCAAGTCATGATTGACATGATTGGAGTGTGTTGGACAGACGTGGTTTGTGGCCAGGCAGCAGGAACACACACTTGTCCATGTAGTTGATATATTATGTAGAGTCTTTTGGGATATCAATTACTCTCTGTCCCGTGTTTTATTTCTGGCCTCCGAGTTCGCTGCTCTGAATGAGGTTGCAGACATTAGCAAAGTTAAGAGAAGGGTCTCCCAATGCGGTACTGAAAACGTCTTATTGAATACTGTGGTCCCTATTCATCCCTTGTCTTGCTGATTCTATAGAGGCCGCCTAGTTGACAGGAGAAATTACAATTAAGCGCGTAGCCTACCTATATGAGGAACTGTCCCTTTGGAAAGCCTAAGGAAGGTCCCTTTCGATTTTGAACTTTGGTTCTCCAGTTACAATCTTTCTGGAAACACGAATAATACTCGAAGACCCCCTAGTTATTCATCATGCTCAATACAATGTGTGGTTGGTTTGGCTGATTGATGAATTGAACTGAAAATTTCTTTAGAATGTTGAAGAACATTTAATGTGGAGCTTGGTGGTTTTTGAACGTTCTTAATTTGACTAGTTAACCACCTCATTCAATTACTGACGCGATTTGAAGTAAGCAAAGCATTAGGAGTCCTAACTTCTTCAGGCTGTGAATTGTCCTCAGTTCTACCTACCTTCCTGGTGTACCCGTCTATTCGAAGCGCACCACAGGGGTGGAGGACTTCATCCTTCCAATACGGGAAGTTGCATCACTTAGAGTAAGAAAAAGGAAAGGCTTTCCGAACAAATATATTACTTTATTCAGCCATGAGGTGGCTCTTACCTCCAACGTTTCTTTTTTTTTTTTCAATCATATCACCGATCATCCTATCTGCAGTAGAATCACCAAGTAGCTCACGCTGCCGGTAAGGATCTGAAATGAAAAAATAACTTTGAAGGTAAAAGTGTTCACCAATTAATTTATAATGCAAAAATACGTTGTTGTTCTTTCAACAGTGGGTTTAATAGGTTAAGTTCTGTGATAACTTTGAAATTTGGAAGAAACCAAATTTACTCTCCCTGCTATCGACACAGAAGGACCTAACCACCTCTGCTCTGGTATATTTTGTTGTTGGGTTGTGTTTTGGTTGAAATTCGCCCTCATATCTGAATTTGCTCATCACTCAATAAATGAACAAAAAAATTGAAACATAACTCGTTAAATCCATTTTAAACTTTTAAAAGCATTAATCTAGTCCGGGAATACCTAGTTTCAAACTCCTTTGGTGGCACAAAGGCTGTAAAAATCTCCTCTTTTTTAAACTCTCTCAATTAGTAAACTTTTTGGAGGTTAATCATTCAATATGATCAATTTACTCGAAGATATTTCACTATTTTTGAATAATTTATGTATAATAATAATAATAATAATAAATTGGACCGAGAAAATTTGAAACCTTAGAATGCAACACCGAATTGAGTACAGTTAGTTTCATTACTTGTCAATTGATTAGGAGAAGAGTTTTTATTTCTGAAGACCTCATTCCCAATCAATTGACAAATAATTGTTTGTTGGATCGATCATCATATTTGCTGTTAGTTTTATTCATTGCATTGTATAGTTATATTCCGGATCAACTACATACAGTTGGTCACAAGTATGACGTGGGAATACTGAAGGTAGGTAGGGTAGAAATAATACCAATACACCATTCACGGGAGAAGGAGGATATAATTGAAATAATATTTGCTTACCGGGGCTAGGGTGAGACGGTGTGAGGAAAGTCAAAAAGGGAGAGAGTCGACGTGTTTTGTCTACGAGGGCTACGGGGAGAAGAAGGAAGGTTTTACCCCCCTCCCCACATCGTCTCTTACCCTTCAAGGTCATCCGTGATAAGTTCATATCACAATCCCCCACCGGCGAAAAGTTTGAGGCCACTGTTTGGGGAAGACGTTCACAGCAGAATTTGGAGGGTGTATCACCAGGAGAAAACCGTTCCCGGCCGCTGTCTGCACAAGTCCATTGCATAAAATAATGAGTTGAAAGAAAAAATAAAATAATGGCATTCCAGAATGGCTCAAAAGTAAAATGTGTATTATTGGAATAGACTGTGCTCAGCGAGAGAGATGGGTGAAAAACCTGGTGTCCCAAAATGAATGAAACTACTTAATGAATGAAACTACTACTTTTGACCCTCATTGATGCATGAAGTGCCTGGTTGTGATTAATTGGGGCCAGGGAATTGATGCCGGGTGGAGTGTGACGATGGGGATTGCCTTAAGATAATGTATTGTACTTAAAAAACACTTCAACTTATAAATAAGGGTTTCGGGATTTGGGCCAACGGCCATGTCAGCATTGGTGACGCACGCATCCGAGACATTACTAGCATCCCACCCCCAAAGTCTGCGAAAAAAGTTGCCCAGTTCCTAGGAGCTCTGGGTTTTTTCAGTTCTTTTATTCCCGACTTTTCTACAATTGCAACCCCCCTCAATGCTCTTCGAAAAAAGAACGTACCCTTCCTCTGGACCAACGAATGCTAAGTTGCCTACGAACTCCTCCGCAACAGGCTGCTAATCCCACCAATCCTGCAACTTCCAGATTGCAACCGACCCTTCCATGTTTTCGCGGATGCAAGTGGACTTGCCTTGGGATGCGTTTTGGCCCAGACAACTAGTGAAACAGACCCCACCCTACATGCAGTTTCCTACGCAGGACGCTCGCTAGAACCCCGCGAGAAAAAATTTTCCAGCTATGAACTTGAATTTGCAGCAGCCTTGTTTGCCATGCAGAAGTTTCAACACTACCCACTTCCACCTGTATACTGATGCCAAGACTGTTGCCACCCTAACTTCATTAAAAAATGCCTCCCTAAGGGTTTCACGCTGGGTAGCTGCTATCCTTCAATATAACTACACACTACACCACCTACAGAAATTGTTTAAGAAGCTGTGAAACGCAAAATGAGACTTTACATTTCAGTTTTGGTGGGCATTTCATTGCTTTGCTGCATTACCAATTTATCATTGGAAAAATATTTCACCGCTATAAGCTATGGTTTTATAATTAAAAGTAATTACCTCAGCACAACATACATTCTCTCTCGAAAATCATGCTAATCAATACACAAGCAGACGTCCTTGTTAGGTACGCGCTAAATTGTACATAAGAAGGTGGTTAGGGTATTAAGTAACGATTAGGAGAAGGGTCCCAAATATCGTGAACGAGACACGAATGTGTAATCGAATTAAATATCACGATGGTCAGTTAGCTGAGTGGAAGCTCGACAATGTGTAAATAGGAGAAGGCACGCCCACATGAACACATATTATTCCGTTCTGAGAGACACCAAACTTACCCAGTGCTACTCTCGAATGATGCAAGCTGACCGGCGATGGGTGCACTTCAAACGTAGGTACCTTCTCAATTAGACGTACGAGCCTATATGTGTTTATTATTGGCACATGGCACACGTTACAGGAGGTTGTTGTTCCTCCTGCCATCAAAATGTTTCTGTTTTTGCATCGTGCTCATTCCCCGCTATGGAGATCCCTACATCAGAGTCAATTCTTACCCTTGTGTTATCCGAGAAGTTTTTGTCTTTTCCAAAACTGGCTGATGCCAAACAGCTCAGCCAATCATCACGAAATTTGATAAATTCATATTCATGTATGAATTCATATACGTCAGAGACTATTGTTGCTCGTACACTGCTCGGGGAGTAAGTTAAACCTGACTAGGATCCGATTATTTCAAACAGCTCATCCGTGAATAATATTCTGTGCAACTTTTAAACGGCAAGGTTGATTTTGATGGGAATCAATGCGTTCTGTGTAATATTTGTTTTGAAACTCATCTGCAAAGAACACGGCTTTGCCATTGTCACTACCTATCAACCATAGTTACAACCTACCTACCACAAACCTACTTCACATTCAAGTTTCTTTGAAAGAAATAAACGCTTCACACTCAGTTCGAAGAAATAGAAGTTCTAATTATTAGGAAATTCGAATACTGGTTGCTAAAGAAGCAAAAATGAGTACAACTTGAAGAAACGAACAACGATCGCATTTTGGTCAGCTACAATTTGAACGAAGATTAGGCCTCTTTTGCGATTCACACTCGTGTTTCTGATTTATTGTAAGTCCGACCCTTGAGTCCTCATAAGGAGCGACCAAATTGTCCTAGAGACCTCCGCGTGGTCTCTAAAGATTCTAAAAATTCAATACTATTTAAAATTGGTGAAAATTCAAAACCTTTATTCGAGAGTTGTTGAGCTAGGGCACTCTTGATAATTTCAACCCTTCATTTTCACCCCTAAGAAGTTACTGACATCAACAAAAAGCAGGGGAGCACAACTAGACCCTAAATGGAGCCCTTAAATCAAATTTCATCAAAATCGGTCCATGGTAACTAAGGAAAGTGCCGCGTACGGCGGACGGATTTTTTATTCGATTTTCGGATTCCTACGTACCTTCAAACGTAAACCATCGAATTTTGAGAGGGGGTTAAAATTATTTTTCTTGGTAGATTCCAATGGTTAATTATTGAAAATAATAAACCAAAATAGGTACCAAAATAGGTACTTATGAGAAACCTACCAAGGGAGTTGAGCTGAACTAAACTATCATGGTTGTGAGGAGATTAATTACAGGTACAAAGGACTTGCCAGTGTTATTTACTACTGAATTGAAAAATCTTGCTACGGAGTTGTAGAAAATTAAGTTCTTTAGCTGTATCAGTCATTAGTGCAAGCTTCTTACGATGAAACTTATCATGAGACGGAGAGTACAAGGCACACCAGGGTCATATTATTTTTAACTTCATTTTCATCTCCAACAGTCAAGTTTTCACTTTTTATATTTTTCCCAAGTACTTTACAAGACACTATTTTTGATAGTACATACCAACCTAATTCATAAAATATACTAGGCTTATAATGTATATTTAGAACACAATTGACTCATCACATCGATACGTTAAAGCACAAAGGGGCTATGTCCATCCATCTTCCACATTAAACTTTTTTTTTCAGCTTCAGAAAAACTCAAATTTAACAAAACTATTAATAACCTTTTTGACGATTATAGCTCGAAAATTTCTTGAAGATAATAAAGAGTTTGGTGTAATAAGCCATTATTTTAGGAATTGTGCACTGGTGATAACTTCTTTTGCGTTTTACTCAAAACTCCGTTTTTGGAAATAGCCCCTTCGTGCTTTAAGGTATCGATATGGTCTATGACCCCCCCCTCTTAACCCATTATTACTGTTGTTATCTGAATTGACCATTAATTTCATGTTTGGGCAGCGTTGTAGGAACTAATTCAATTTGGAGAGAAGAACGAAATGAGGGTTCTTGTCAGGACATCATTTCTTTCAATTTCACGAGTGACCCTTGAGAAACCAATATTGGGAAGAGTTCCAAATTTTATTGATGGCATCAACCCCTGGAAAGTGTCCTCCAACTTTTTATTCCCAAGGGGCGGAGAAAAGGTCGTACCTGAGAGTCGCGAGAAATTTATGGTTTGCAAGCATCTTTTGAGATAATGTTACACAGTATACTAACGCTACCAAGAATAAAAACCGTACGGTGTGTAATGTCGATAGAAATTAATTTTTGAATATGACGAACTAATCAAAGTAGTATAACAAAAAATAAAATAAATCACACTTCAGCGCCAGCCCGAAGCTTACATTAAGAATATCAAGGGGCAGAGTTGAACTGTGTTTCAGTTAACTAAGAACTTGAATCTGCTTAAATAATTAAAATCAAACTTCGGATAAGTTTTATTAATCTATTAAAAAATGAACAAATCAAGAAAATTGGTACATTGGAACTCACTTTCTATCAGAGCCACTCAATAATTCGAAAGTGCGATATGGATGAAGAAATGAAGAATCGAATATATTTTCAAAATAAATTACGTATTAGTCAGGCTTCTTTGAAGAAGAATGTTATCACTCAAACCAAAGACTCTCACTTTCAAGTCGTTTTGGTGAGAAAATCAGAAATTAAATTCCTGATTGGTGTTTTCTAGAATTTTTTTTCTTGAACCCACGACACCATTATTAAGTACTCGCCTAGAAAAGGGAGAGAATGCTCCCACAGAGAGGCATTTTGATGTGTAGGAACGTGATCGGCATTACAATATGAGAACGAGATTAATGAATAATATACAGAAAGTGGCTATTGGGCATTTACGGAAATGTGACCATTAGACGTTTTGGTTAATCATCTATGCACTACTCAGAAAATAGGTAGGTACTCACTGGAATTCTCAGATAACAAAATAAATTTCTTGGTTTTGAAGTGGTTTGGAATACTTGAAGGTTCAACTACCCCATTAGTAAAATTGACTGGTCAGTACACTGTCTTATAATATAAGATTAATTAATATTATAAATTAAACGTAATTATTATTATAAATTAATATAAGAATGATAACATTACGTGATTATTAAATACATTATATTATAATGTATTTAATAATCACGTAATGTTATAATTCTTATATTAATTTATAATAATAATTACGTAGTAATGATTTATTGCTAGTTCACTCACAGACATGATGATGGGGTATCCTATGGGAATGAATCCACACCCAGTAAACCTGACGTTCTTTTTGAGCACCAGGAATGTGTAAATTGAGCGCTGGAAATAAGTGTAATTTTAAATGATGTTAGCAAATAATAGGTTCTACTTATCTAACATTCTCTGCATTGATAACCCTGATTAAAATTTTAAAGGAAAATAAATATTCCCCTGGGCTCAATGAAAATATACTATTTCCATACAAACCCCTTCCACCAACTCACTTGCCCTATATTTATATTTTCGTTTTCAATATATTGAAGTTCAAAATTCACATATATTTTAATATAACTAGTATTAGGCGTTTTCTAAAGGCTTAACTTGTTTTTATCAACAATTTAGATGAGATTTTAGATTTACCTCTGTCCAACAATATTGGCTTGTCATAGTCTTACGGAAAATTATTTCTCTTGATGCTTCGACCTGTTAACACCATGCAAAGATCAAAAAGTTGAAACAGGTTAAATATGAACATCGGAATATCAATGAGCGTGCCTATTTCCAGAGTTAATTCAATGTTTTCTGAAGGATGAATAATATACGTTCGTACCTTTCATCCATGAACGGAAATATGTAAATATATTGACTTTATGGAACGATTGAAGTGAAAGATAAATATTTATTCCTCTTGGGTTTCTAGTTTTCTTGAAATAAAGCATACCTACTGACACCGAGAGTTTAGATTTTGAAAATTAACAAGACCTACCTTTGAGGGCCATCATAGGGATCATTGAATAAATCATCGCTTTGAAGTTCAGTATTGCCGAATCTCGAAAACTTCAATAATTCATGTCTGATGCTTTGAAGGCCGTACGAAAGTGGAAAGAAAAATAACTGATGAAGTGAGTGCTTGAATAACTCAAAATGTCCATATATTTATTTGAATACATACTTATATTACTTATATTACATACATTGTTATTACTTGATAAAAGTTAATATGTTATTTTATAACCTTTTTGTAGTCTACAAAATCTGAAAAAGTAGGTTCCAAGGGAAGAATGAACTCAAACATTTTTTTTTGGGGAGTATTAAAATTGCTAAAAAGTTTACCTTTAATTGAAATGGATACGTATTTTGGCTGAGGGTCAAGGAATTTTCCGCTACACTTATTTCCGCCACACTTTTTCTTACCACAAAAAATGCAACGCTGCAACCAGTAAACAAAATCATAGCTACATATCGATAGCTATGAAGCAAGGTTCTCTAGAATATTGCGATATAATTATTAGGTACGATCGGAAAGTTTTTTTAAAAGTAATCGGTAGGTACATATCTTGTGTGTATTTTATTTCATCATTTTAATTTTCAAATTACACCTACAACAATGGACATATTCATGATCTTCCCACATATTCCCTCTCCTTCTTCTTCTTCTTCTTCTTCCGCTCTACAGTCCTGGGTGGACCTTAGTCTCTACAACCCATCGGCCGGAGATCCTCCTCCACATTGTTTTTCCATCTAAGGGAGAAATTTCTTCGTGTTTTTGATATAGATATGTCTTTTGCCGGGGGGTCAAGGAATTTTTTGCGACACTTTTTAGCCACAGAAAATGCAACGCGGATACCAGTAAACGGATAGCTACATATCGGTAGCTAAGAAGCAAGGTTCTCGAAAATACTTTAATATACCTATTACGTGCAATTAGAGATTTTTTTAAAGAAAAAATTCTGTTAATTCATAGAAACATTAAATAGGCAGGTACATATGGACATATCCGTGATCTATTGTTTTTCCCTCTAAGGGAGAAATTGATAGTAATTTACTGAATACATTTTCAAAATTTGTCTAGATATCGATAGATTGTTGAAAATATATGGTTACTGCCAAATGTGAAGGAGTGAAAACATTTTGATAGAGAATGTACCATGCATCATTTACCCTACAAGGCAGTGTAGCCAATCCATGAACTTTTTTTGACATTTTATGTCTTTACTATGGCACATAAATGAAAAATCGTCACGCGGGGATCGTTATGAGGGGAGCGTTACGAGGGGAGCGTTACGCGGAAATTTCTGATGATTTTCACGTACAACCAATCGTTCCTAGGGAAAACAAACTTCCTCATTTTCCACCCCACAAAAATCGTTCACCACTCATTGGAAAGCTCTCAATTTATTAAACATAAGACATAAAATGTCTCTCGTGGTTGCGTACTTGTACGAAAGCTGTATCCACCGTTTGTGTTTTTGAGTTCGCCGCATTTTCCAAGTGAATACTTTTTCACTTGGCCCTCTAAAAACGTTGAACTGAAAAAGGTTCTTTATCAAGTTCAAATTTCAACTCAGTTGGTGGCTCTACTTATCTGCTTGTACCACTTGGTACTTCTGGCTTTTCGGTGTTGAATTACAGCTTGAAAGTTGAACTAAAGATGTATTTTTTGGTGCATCTTCCATTGACATCTTTTTCTGCTCTAATTTTTATTTGTATTTTTGAAATTTTTTGAAATCGAGGTTAATAATTCAATAAAGTATAGAAGCGTTTTCAACAAATGAATTGAAACAAATCTGACTTGATTTATTTTAATTAACAGAGCTACGAAGGACCAATTTCATGATGAAGTGAGAGACATCATCTATAGCCATCACAATTTTAAGTTGTCGTAAAAAAGTTCAGAATCCCATTGTTGTAGTGAGATCGTATCCACATAACAACATTGTGCAATTACTATTTATGTCAGAAATGAACCGTGAACTTGGTGCTGTTTACTCCGTGGTCTTTTCCAAACCCGTGCAATACCTAACAACATGCAAGATAAGACCGTTGTAGAGAGTTGAAATGGAGCTTTTATGGAGAAGTCGCCTTGAAGTAATGCTCTACAAGTGGTTCCGGGGTGAGCCCTAAGCAGAGGGAGGGGTTTTATTTGGTTTGCACAAGCGGGTGAGTCCAACACTGGTCGGGTGGAACCTCCCCTTCACTCGTTTCCCCACTCCCTACAAAAAACATGGAGGATGTAACATCAACCAGATGACAAAAAAGTTGTTGATTTACGTCTTTGAGGATTTATTGGCAGTCTAGTTTTCTAATACAGTTTGCTTTGCGTGGAAATGTTTGAAGTGTAGCTCAGATTTTACTAATAGATTTAGACAAATATTTCACTCACCAGTTCCTGGCACTGTACACAAGTTCTTACTGCCACAAACATGAAAACGCCCGACATGTTGATGTACAAAAGTCTGCTGAACTGAAGCTGCCAAGGTTCCACTGAAACCGTTTTGATGATTCTGTACGTGAATAATAGAAAGTGGAGTGCAAACTTGATACATAACGTTGTCAGCTGAGGCGAATAGAAATCCGATATTCTCTGACCCTCTTCAATCAAACCCAGCTGAAGTCGTACAATGCTGGATATATTTGAGAAGTCTCTTTTGCTCAGGAATTTCAACTTTCGTGTCACTTCTGTGAGACACACGCAAAATTGTATTATGATGAACGAAACTATAGTTTCGTGCGCTATCATAAATGAGTTGGCAATACGTGATCTCCAGGAAGTATGGTACGTGATAGTAATCAAAAATGAGAATGTTTGGTAGACTATCATGAAACTCCCAAACAAACACCATTTATTCGAGATTCTGACACGATTGGCCTTTTCTATAATTTGAATGCTTCTCTTTTCAAAGCACATCTGCCACATATTTGCCAAGATGATGAAATTGGCTGACGTTCCGTTGAGGTAGACCGATATTGACATTATAATATAGTGATATTCTTTGAAGGATACTGCAAATTTCATTACATGAAGAGGAACACTCAAGCATGCCAAAAAAATCATGGAATACACCATCCAACCTTTAGAATACCCATCTGAACTACAAGGCAACACTCCCAAAATCCTGTTTAACCTCAAGAACAAAAATTGCGCCAGATTGCTCATTTTTCTGTTCAGAGTTACTCCAGGATAGAGCAAACCGAAAATGAAACTTTTCAGACATAAAATAATGATCTTCAGAAATGGACGGCTTAATGGATTGCCGTCTACACCTAAGCCAAAGCTGCCAGATCAGTCGGCGACAACAGCGAATGGAAAAATCAATATTTCAGCACATTTGAAAGTCAAGGAAGTGCGGCGTAAATATTTCAAAAGTGTTCTTTGCGTCTTTTCCGTCACTCAAAGGGTAGAATCGATAAGATTCCAACGTCGGATATCCAAGCCTCTGGGATATGGACGGGGACTTATTTTTACGTATGATGTTTTTGACGGTTTTCAATGAACAAGAAGTGTCTTATATTGAGATTAAAACCAGATACTAGATGTAGAACGCCTTCAAAACGACATTGTCCAGTTTATTGCTGTGCAGTAACGACCCTTATATTCACTCATAAACACAAAAACTGATTCAAGGTAGTTGAACACACAAGGTTATTTTTGATAAAGAGTTTGAGTCTGTTGTTTAATTTTTATTTGTCAGTACATGTTTCGGCGAAACATCATTGTCTTTTCCAGCTATAGATGAGTTCCAGAAGCAAATCCTCTTCTTCCATGCCAGGCTCTAAGGCAGTTCTGTTACGTAAATGGGTGAATGGAGTGACCATGTTGTTGATTAAGAGTTGGAGTCTATTGTTAAATTTTTATTTGTCAGTATATGTTTCGGCGAAGCATCGTCGCCTTCTTCTGCTATATACATGAGTTGGGTTATTTTTGGGTACAAAATTGATATTTAACGAAAACACAATTTTTGAGACCTACTTCTTATCACAGATCGAGTCGAATCAGTTTCACTATAATTCCCACTGTGACTAATGATAGCTGAATGCGCTCAGTTGAGAATCACCGTTGACCTGAAACTTAGGCACTGTACCGTCAAAACTTCAGTCAGGGTGGCTCTTTATAAAACGTTTATGCTCTTTGGGGTTGTTCAGATTGAGCCTTCTTTGCGTGTACTTTTGCTCCGTGGAGAGTGTGAGAGAGAAATTAAATTTTTTGTATTATTATTATAATCATCGCTGTTGCTTCTTATCATTTTGGTTTTTTTTCCAATAATAAACTAAAAAATAGATAGAGGTTAAAAAAAAAATGTAGCCTCCTCCCTCAAAGTTTTATGGTTTACTTTTCAAGGTATTACCTACCAATCATATTATTCGATATTTTTGGGATAGTTCAGATTCGATATTCGATATTCTGTGCATGTGCTTCGGTTCGATGGAGTGTGTGAGAGAGACATTTAATTTTTTCCTCTTTTTATTATCGTTAATTTTCTTTAAGAAATCCGCGGAGAGCTCCCACACAACATGCATTAGAAATTATTGATATTAATGTAGTTTCATATAAAATAAACGAAGCACGGACTCTAAGTACTAGAGGTACCTTCCACTCGAGTGTGGAAGACAAGAAATAATGTGTTGAACCGCCCTCGTGGACTTCCGGAGGAAAGTGGGTGATTAATGGCTCATAGCAAACCGGGAGGAACGACCAGAACAAAATAATATCAGCGTTCAGCGAAATAATGTTGGTACCCCAAATAATTTATCTTACCCATGGGCAAATGTATGCAAAAAAGTCTTGAAATTTAAAGGACGTGGGAGTCTGAAGTGAAGATTGCGAAGTAGTTCGGTTCCTTTTTAAGACTCTTGTTATCTACTAATAAAATTTGTTTCCACAAAGAATAAAACCGATTAATATAATTGATGTAATATATTTGTTTCAGGTATGTATCCATGAAGAATATGTGTTCCTACAAAAATAACAACGGTGAAAGAGGAACAGTAAGTAGACATAACCTGTACCTAATCTCATCGCTTAAGCAAATTTTCATAATTCAGCAATCGTAATTGGGTCGATACGATCATGTTATGGATGTTCCCTCTCGAGCAACTTTCTTCGTTAGATCGTGTGATACATGGCAAGTTTTCGGAGGTACACTATTTCGACCAGATTTCAGTGCTCTTTGCTACAGTCTCTTCAGCATACGTACTATAATACGTATCTGAATCAATCAATCAATTTTTATTGTAAGTACCAAAACAAGTGATGCAACCACTAATTCACATATCACTTATTTATAAAAGTAGAACGAAATAATTAGAATGACAGCATTTTAATAAGAAGAATAAACTTTTTAAACATAAACCAAATAGCATGAGCATATTACTAATACAAAAATATTCCTCTGCCAGCTGACGAGATAAAAATTGAATAACAGAAATGTGTAAGATTAAAGGTTACTATAATAAAAGAATAAAGTTCAACGCCAAATTATTTTGAAAATATCAGAGGGGGTGTACAGTTATGCGTCAACTAAATTAAATTTGACTTTTTCACTTGATTGCTTAGTTGGCAATTTACGAATACATTTTGGTAGAGAGATACAAGATTCCACTCCACTTTGGATTGGATTACATTTCTGACTAATAGTCAGTCGTGCTGCTGGAGGGCGCAAGTCATTACGATGCCTAGTGAAATGGCTGTGTATCTTTGCTGCAGTGCAAGTTATCTCTGCAGCTTTCAACATATCCCAACCCGAACAATGTCCTAATGGCTGAAGATTCAAAATGGCCATTTATTAGGAACCGGAGGAACCGGAGTTGAGCTAGTGATTCTAGTGATTCAGATTTCGTACGGGTGGTCAAAATTGTGTTATCTGCATACAGAAATATCCCGCACAAGTCATTTGCATTCAAAAGAAATCGTGTGGGACTCAGAGTTGAACCCTGCTTCACCGAATCCATTGAACCCGAAACCGATCCATTGTAGAATACTGTCTTACAACCATCCTCTCAAGATACCCCCGAAGGAAGAACGCTGTCTGGCCAAATCCATAATGCGCGAGCTTTGCCAATAACTGGTCTTGAGGTACAACATCGAAGGCCGTCGTCAGATTATCCCTGTTTTCTAAAATTGCCCACACTTTCATGACTAGAGAATTCGCCGCTCTCGATGTATTAAAGCCATATCAGAAACCGAACTGCTGAGAATGCTAAATAGAGCTCGCATTCAAAAAGTCTATTATCTGAACGAGAATCAAACGCTCAATTACCTTCACGAACAATCGGAGCTTCTGAGAGAGTAAAAATGGTAAAAGTAGCGAGTCTTCAGTTTTTTGATTTATTGTTTCGTGATTCCCACAGTTTACTTATTGATGTGATGATTTGGGACTGGTATTCTCCCATAGTAACCTATTAAATACCTATTTGCACTGACGCAAATCAGTTTCACCAAAATTTGGTATCATATTGATATTATGATACCAAAATTTGGTATCATATTTAATATCACATTGTTTGTTTGTGTTTCTATATGTTGCACATGGCAACATAAAGAATGAATACTGCAGTGTTTCTCAAAATGAACTCACCATGACCCTTAAGTTATAAAGATGCCGTAAGGCGAAATTGAAATAAACTAATAAAAAACAGAGGACTCGCCAGTTCTATGTTTCTCTCCCATCAACTTACCTCTCTCACTAACAGAAAGGCTACAACCAACACAATGATTGGAAGCTTCATTATTGGGCGACAGTCCTCAACAATTGAACACTTTCCTTTTTTGGAATTTATGTAACTGAGGTAAACATCAAGCACGTACATAATCTATCAAAGTTAAATCTGGATAGGTCGGGTACTTTACTGTATACCAATTTTACCTCGTTGCAAAACTCCGGCATGTCATTATACCGCCTGACATGACGTTGATAGGCTAAACGGAAACGCTTTTAGAGCCTCATGAATAAATTAAGGGCCACTTTTGTTTAAAAACTGCAACTCACCGAGTCACTGTCGAGCGATGGTCTTCCGTTTTTAGAAATGTAGAATTCATGGCGAAGTTATCATGAATAAATGTGCGTCTTTTGAATACTCGGAAGAAAATAAATATTGAAGTTAAAAAGTTTTATTTCCACAAGCTGTATTAATCCATTATTAAGGAGTTGGGCTCTTCATTTTTTAGATAATATTACTGGCTTGTTTTAAATTTCTAATGGATTCTTATACAATAGATCCAGCTCACGGAAGCTTATTTTATATACGACACTTTCAACTGATGTCTTCTAGCTATGTTAACAATATAGAATACGATCCTTTATAAATTGTTCAACCCTGGAAAAAGAGTGAGAATGAGAACTTGTATGGTTATTTGCCATTCTGTCATTTGAAATGACCTAAATGAGGTCTTTCCAAAAAGATGTATATGAGGGAAATCTGCAACAATGACCCAAAATAGGTATTGCAATTCAAACCTGACTGATTTAACGGAGGGTTAATCAATGGAGGGGTTTTTTCATGCCCCATTCCGAAAATAGTATGGTTGGGAGCTATTCGATAATGTGCATACATGTGAGAGACAGACGGCTGAAATACTGGAGGCTCCGTTGTTGCTCCAGTCGACTGAATTGAGTTGTTGTGTAGCGCACGGAAATCATAAGTGAGTGATACGCTCGGAATCTGCGGCAGTTCGGTCGTCAGTTTGTCAAATTGATCATACGGTGATGACGTGCGAAGTAAGATTGAAGGGTTTGTCCTGACAGGGGCGTTAACGAGGCGCGACGACCTGACTGATGACTCGGCTGACCGATAGCCCCTTCAACTCTCGCACAAGTGGGTTAACTTTGCACATAGAAGAGATTACCTTCCAAGTCTTAAGTATTCGTTCTTTCAGAATCGATTGATATTCTTTGAAGTGAATCAATTATGAAGTTGTTTGTGGTTAAACCTGTAATTTTCTTTCAACTTCTCTCCTGCTTAATCTGTCCTGCTCTCAAATCAGAGAATTTAGTTGACACCCATATAAATACCCAAATGTATGAAGATAGAGAAGAGTCTATTATAGATATATGATAGATATCACGTCCATTTATTTTTGCTTCTTAGCTTTGCTTAACCAGACTTGCTACATTCAACATGTGCTTTCAATAATGTACAATTTTACAATTGAAATTTCAGAAGATGTAGGGGTTGCTCCCAAGACAGCCTCCTATGAATTATTTACTTAGGAAGAATGTAGCAAATCAATTAGGTTAGTCATATTCATGCTATGCCTCTTCAGGCGTGTCTTGTAGCTCTAGTTTTAGGTCACTGCTCTTCTCCCTCTTCATCGTGTCTAATCCGTACTCAATGCCGCCCAGCATCTAATGCGGACGATCCAAGTCTTGATGATTTTTTGGAGTAGAACATAATGAAATGAATATTGCCAAATTGTTCTGTGATTTCCTTTCCTGTACTCAGCAGCCCTTCATGTACATCTATTTTGTCAACCTCTAACTCGAAAATCAGATTTATCTTGGAATGATTATTGACTCTCAGTTGTTCTTCATATTTTTGCCAGCTCAGTTTCTTGAAGCGTTGTTTTTTTCTAGGGATTTAACCAATTCGTCTGTTTTCGAGGTTCTATAAAAATTCTTGATCAGGTATTTCAGTCGACAACTGAAATTTGTTGTGCTCCAATAACATTTGAGATCAACTTTGCGCGTAACAGGAAGGTGATTCCTAATCAGCTATTCAGCATCTCTGGCCGACAAGAAGTAAGTAATTCTGACACCTGAACATCGCACATTCAATGGAAATTAATCGATGGCCATTGAAGGTTCGTTGGTGTAAAGAACGCGAACTGAAAATGTGGTCGAGATAGAACTGTGTACGAGCTGACAAGCAGCAAAGCGAAATCGCTTGTAACGGAGTTCGATCGGCGGATCTGCAGAGCACAGCTGACCTTTAGGC
The DNA here is from genome assembly GCA_009739505.2 of Apolygus lucorum. Lineage (NCBI taxonomy): Eukaryota > Metazoa > Arthropoda > Insecta > Hemiptera > Miridae > Apolygus > Apolygus lucorum. The sequence goes on along the minus strand of CM019178.2, from coordinate 14,870,647 downwards.
AGTAGCTGTAGAGTTCCGACAGATAACAGGATTCGGTCGGAAGGTGTGGGGTCTCCGGACTTGATTGATACGCGGAGGTGGTAGACTGTTGGAGGAACAATGGCAAAGTCATGCAGTTCAACAACACTCGAACACAATTTTGGGGCCCACATCGTGACAGAATCCCAGACTTCCTAAAGAACTGAAACATTCACGAAAACCGTCTATCAAGTTGGGTGGTCAGTTTAGCTTCCTCTTAAAGAATTGCGTGGACATAAAGACTGTACGATCGAGTTAATGATGTTTTTAAATGTTTAAACATCAAACTCGAGAAGTCTTTTTTCCCCTCTTTCCAACTCAGGGCGGTGAGGCAATGAGCGAAATCATCAGAACGAATTCTGATTTTCCTTTTGGAAGACAGCTGATGACGTCCGAGACGCCAGGAATTGCAGTCGGACGAAAATTCAACCTGAAATGGTTGTTTACTTTACTAATGTTAACCTTAACTGCAGAATCAATATTTAGGGACCAAAATATTGACGGCCGAGACAGTTATCAGCTCCTAAACGTATGGGCTAACAAGGTGACTTTTACAGGGTGTCTCAAAAATTCTTAACTCTCCTGCTGAAATCGTTACGTGACTAATATCTGTTTTGTATGTTCAAAAATGTACTTTTTTGTGTGAGGATCTCAAATATCGTATTTTTGTGCACGTGCGCACGCGCAAAACATGCTCAATGCGCAACCACTTTCTTATTTCAAATGGGAACCCCCATTTTTTATTGCAGACTCGAATTCTACGTAAAATTTCACGAATGTTTGACTCCTCTGTTGATTTTTTTACTGCTCGCAACCCGTCTCCCTGGGCGCAAACCAACGATTGCGCCCAAAATCGGATTGTTGAGACCACAAGTGTGGTGGAAATATTCAGAAACTCCAATACCGTGCTTTTGCTCTTTGATTAACATAGAATAATGCTTTCTGTCCTGTATTTTCAGTTACTTTTTTGTTTTAATTCAAACCCTAATATTCTTTAATTCCCTTAATTCTAATAGTCTTGTTGAAGAGTAATTTTCAGTTTCAGTTGATACCTTGTTACTAGAATAAATTTACCATTCATGTCAAAAGTCTACCATATTCTTACGTCTCATATGCTCGCAGAAATCGGGTGGAGTAAACGAAACAAAAATAATATTACTTCAATTTTTCAGTTGAGTCAATAAAACGGATGTGAAGTAACCCGTGGAACACAAAGCGTAAAACATTATGCTAACTTCGTTAATTTCCGGGAGACGAGCATTCAAAACCGAGGGTGGATAATGGAGTAGTTCAATATTAATGGGGACAGAGCAGGGTTTTTGGACCTACAGAAACACGGTTTATTGCGGTCATCTCCCCTTGATAACACAGAGTTTAGGTAGTGCGCCATCATATTTTCAAGAGTGTCAGAAGTGGAAAAAACCGCGTTGAAATCTATCTTGTAGATGTTGGCAAACCACCCTGTAAATCCTGGGAACTGCGGGTAACTACCTACGTCGAGGTGTCGCTTGGGTTTGTTGTAGATCTGCTGAATATGGATGAGACCTTTCCAAGTTGTATTTCCTTGGAAAATTCACCATGTTGTGCGAGTTTATGTACTTCGTTATTCTTCAGGAGTTTTAAATAAAATATTAAATACAGCCGGTCCTATAATGAGAAACTCTAGTGCGTCAGAATTTGGATTATCGACTTGAAATTCGTTCTGAAAATCTCCGATTACCAATCAACTCAGAAACTCTGCTCAGGCTGGCCTTGAAAAGAGTGAGAACATTCAAGTTACATCACAATCAGAGTGGAGGGTGTTCCCCAGTTAGGAGCGGGGATGGGTAATTTCTGAGATTTCTGCGGTATTAGTTTTCTCTCTTTCTCGATCACTGGACTCTCTATGTATAGCTCTCACTGAGGTACTTTAACTATAGATATAACTACGAAACCCATAACTATTGAATTTCATAACTATTGAGATGGTTTCTGTAAAATAAGAGAACCCTCCTTTTTCAAGAATTTCAGAAACATAAAAAATTGCGTTTGCATCTTTTGACATTCTTGAAATAAATAAATAATGAATAAATTTCATAACAATTGGGAATAACTATAAATAAATAAATAACTATATAATGAATAATTTCATAACTATTGGGATGGTTTCTATAAAATAAGAGAACCCTCCTTTTTCAAGAATTTCAGAAACATAAAAAATTGCGTTTGTATCTTTTGACATTCTTGAAATATGGTTTTAAATGTATGGGGTTAGTTTCGCTAGTTATAAGAATACAATTATTATCTACGTACCGTATTGGAGAATCCGTCGTAACAAGCAAGTCGAGTACAGGAGGCGAGCGCTTTCGATGTAAGGACCTCATCTTCAGGCCGCCAAGAGAGTACTCTCTCATAATTGTAATCTTGAAATGATTTATTACCAGCCCACAGTATTCGCAAAAAGTTCAATGTAATCAGATTATCGTGATCTACAAAAAGCATATTTCTCAAGGGTTGGTTCATATCATTTCTAGAATTATGAGTGCAACTGGAACTAAATGGAATTACTGGTAACCTGGACTGGTGACCACTCCTCGTACCACAATACCTTAACAGCAGTGTTAAGGTTTATCAGTTAAATTGACAACTGATATTTAAACTCCGGAATATAGAATATTGGGTATTTTCTTTTTGTATAGGTACAATTTGGCTGAGGGGGAGGGGTTACCACGTAAGTACAAAAAATGGAATTTTACAGGTTTTTAATTTTATTTCTAATTCAGGAATCCACAATAACTGATACTTAATCCTGCCATTTTTTCACGAAAGTATCCTAAACTGGAAATGACGTCTCGCCGCCAAAAGACGAGCAGCCGCTGCTGCGGTCTAGCGGCATTTGTGAAAAGTATGCTGTAGGTACCTCGTTTTTACCGCTCATTCCAAAATTTGACGGTTCTACTTTCCTGCCTCATTAAATTGTGAGGAGAAGAAACTTGTAATTGAATTTTTGTGTTTTGGAGCGACGAATCAAGCAGAATGGATTATTGTAGTGGAGATTGCCGCCTGCGGAACTTTTTACGAACGGAAAATTTTGCACTAGACGGCCGTAATTATTCGATTCGCACAAATTTCAAACCTCCACGATTCTATTATAAGTACCTACCTAAGTACAAGGTATGTACATTTCGATAGACCTTTGAAAATTCAAGAAATTTTATCAGTGTTTTATTATTTTGCTACCAGTACCAAAATTAAGTTCTGTGACAACTTCCATCTGACATAAATTGTATAGGTATTGATTTCATTAATTGAAAATAGAAAATATTGGATAATGCAGTTACAACTAATTAGCAACAACAACATAATTATTTTTCACGCAACTTAAAATCCGACTTTTTCACATTCATGCTTTATGAAACGACTATAGCGAATACCATAATTCATTAAGTAAGTTGAAATTTGAGGATACCTTTGAAAATTATGCACTAAATTTCCTTTCTCTCTGATGTTAATCCCAACTTTTTTAATAGTCAAACTATATTCCTGTACCTACTTAGAATTTTCACGAGAATGAAAAATTCCTATTTTTATCCCTATGCGGCTGTTTCTGGAGTTTTTTGTGTGTTCTTTTACGGACGAGCTGTAAATCAAGAAGCTGCGAATCAAAAAATTGCAACCGTTCTGGGCGAAATTTTCCTAGCAATACGTTCGTAAAAAAGTTACGCAGGCGGTAATCTTCACGATAATAATCCATTCTGCTTGATTCGTCACTCATAAATTCAATAACAGTTTTCTTCTCCTTACAATAAATTTAATAAGGCAGGAAACCGTCAAATAAACCGTCAAATTTTTAAATGAATAATAATGTAGGAATGAGCGTTAAAAACAAGGTACTTTTCACATATGCCGCTAGACCGCAGCAGCGGCTGCTCGTCTTTCGGCGGCGAGACGCAAGTGCTCGGAATGCCCCTCAAATCACACCTTAATGGTATATTCAATGGGTTTTTAAAAATTTTCGAGTTACCTTGTTACGTGCAGTCTAATTTCCGTACTTACTTGGTTACGAGCAACCAAGTTTTCAGACTTACCTGCTCACCCACCATACGAAAACCTACTTGCCTGGTTGAGCACAATTTAGTACACTGGGAAAAAGTAGGTAAACTCAGTTACCGGTCTGTGCTCGAAATAGAAATTTCGAGAATGAGAGTTAACCGAATAATCACTAAAGCCCCAGCCAATAGGAAGCATGGTAGCCTTACGCAGATAATCAAAAACGAAAGCTGACACAAAATAACGCCTATAGTGAAGATATCTCGATTTTCACCAAAAAACGACTTACCTGGTTTTTCCCCATCGCTTGCCATTTAAGATGTCCAAGTCGAATAAAAGTTGTACAATTGAGGACTGGGCTGCGCACACGATATCTCGTTGGAATTTTCACTTCTTAGAAAATTTTGAAAATTCGGCGGTACTCGTTTTGAACTACAAGAAAGATTTTTGAGTTTAACAAAAGTTAACCAGAAGAACATTAGGAAATTGAGTACTGTCTAGAGTTCACATTGGACATTGGAAGACAACAGTTGTAGCCGGTCTGCGTAAAGTACCTACCTTTACAGAGGGACCAGCAAACTCGAGTTTATATTCCATCACCTTTTGTTGTTCGGGTCTGCTCGCACAAGAGGACAAAGTTGTACAAATTCTACGCAACGCCAAGAACAAAAGACTTGACATTCCTTTAGAAAAAAAAACCCTCGAGGCTTAAGCCCGCGTTATACCTTCCGCTCGTATAAAAAAGCTGCTTCAATTCTACGTATCCAATGCAACGTTGGTTCTGCTAAAATCAGGGCGACATTTTGTTTCCTTTAAAAGCGGAACTTAACGAGTTGGTCGTTGCTTGTTATGCGGCTGAAGGAGCAAAGTTTCAGAGAATCAACGAAAATGTTCAAAGGCGTGGGAATAGAAACATCTGGCGAGGAAGAAATCTTTGTCTTGGAATATCTCCCGGGAACCAAGTACATCCTATGAAGATGCCCACATACTCGTACATCCTCCGGTTCCCATCTGGCAAATCACGTTTGAGCGTGTGTACATGCTTGTTTATCCGATGTTGACAAATTCAATAATTGAATATTGTTAAGAAATTCATCAAAATTGAACCATGATTTTGTTTATTTACCCGGGACAGTCAGACAGATCGAAACTGAGCCACGGTTGTTTAAAAAGCTCTGAACCGCTAAATTCGAATGGAACTGTTGATCTTGGAGGACCCACATTTTTGCTTCCGAGTCTACCAAGGTAGCGGAAGCTTTGTTTTCACTTTTCAAGGACGAAAAAACAAGTTCTCCAAAATCGAAATTTCCACTCGCGTTTTGCGTTTTAGACCTTTCTGAACAATTTTGGTTCCGTGTCTGTCTGTTTGTCTGTCTGTCTGTGTGTCTGTCATGAATTCCTTGTAACGCGCATAACTATACGAAGTTATTGTCCGATTACTATGAAATTTTCAGGGATTGTGCGGGTTGGTGTGTAGACGGTCCCCTATGAAAATCATCATCCCCGGACTGATAGAAGCGACTGCGCATGCGCAAACGTAAATTCCTTGTAACGGCCATAACTTCTACATTTTCCATCCGATTTCAACGAAATTTTCAGGGATGTTACAGACTAGTATTTAGAAGGTCCCCTATGAAAATCATCACCTTAGGACTGATAGTAGCCACTGTGAATGCGCAAACGTGAATTCCTTGTAACGACCATAACTTCCACATTTTCCACCCGATTTCGATGCCATTTTCAGGGATTATGTGGATTAGGTTGTAGATAGTCCCCTATGAAAATCATCATCCCCGGACTGATAGAAGCGACTGCGCATGTGCAAACGTGAATTCCTTGTAACAGCCGTAACTTCAACTGTCCCCCAGGGGTCGCGGGTTCGAATCCCAGCCGAGGCTAAGTTTTTTTTGATCCAATCACATAGGTACATCTACCCACTTAATTTTTCATCCGAATTTGATGAAATTTTCTAGGATTGTCCAGATTAGCGTGTAGATGGTCCCCTATGAGGGTAGTGGAAGGTACTAAGAGATTGGTGTTTTGAGATTAACAACTATGCATCGGATCATCTGTATAATCGGGTTATGGATACGAGGAAGCTATGTGCCACACCCACTTGGCAGACGTTTTTATCGTGTGGCGCGAACCCAAGTTTCCTATCTTCGAGAGTGGGGAGGTACAATAAAAGTGTGTCAATCATTTCCATGGCACTGAATTTGGTAAGTTAATGAGGGAGCTATACTGCCTACCCGACTTTGCTTTTCTAACCAGAGTAATTACGTACGTGTGATAATTACGTACACAAAGTCACACAGCGGCGACTCATCAATTAGTTCTTGTGATCAGCGATCTGAGAACAGCTCAAAATTATCCTAAGATGAGACAAAAGGCTAACGATGTTCCTCACCAGGTCAGGTGAGGCCGCGAAATTTGATATATGAAGAGAGTTGATAAAGCAATATAGTCCAATAATTATCACAAGGTGCTGCAGAGTCACGTCTGCGGCGATGGAGCATCTTGTAGGTAAATTTCTGGTAACCCTTATTCAGTTGCTAATTTATTTAACAGAGTAGCGCTACAAGAAGGGTAAAATGGATGTAGGTTGACAACGTATGGATAACGAAAACAACGTTGATGAATACGTTGTCTGTTTCCAAGAATGTAATGAGTTAGGAACTTTCAATTTCCCTAATCTTTTATGTTGTCATTTGTAACAAACAAGAACTAAGAGAAGTGTACGTAGAGAGTAGAGACAAAGCATGAAGCTCATAATTACAACTTCAGGTGGGAGACAACTTGAAAGAGGCGGAGAGAACTGAGTGGGGGAACAAATAAAATAACAGCAGTGAAAAAGTGGAAGGAACTCAGGCACCTCGTGAAGAGGCTTTTGCAGGAAAGGCACCGGAATTAATGTAAAATTTATAGGCCGTATAATTCTTAGGACTAACTCGAACAAATTCCTGTATCAACGTATTTTCCCAGATTCCATTTTGGTTCATTATTTTCAATAATTCAATAATGTATCAGGTTTACTATTCAAGCTACTATGTAGAATCAATACAATCAATTTAAAATAGTAATGAATTTTTAGAATCGAATAAGACCACCCAGAGCTCTGTAGGACAAACAATTCAGTCCCTTTGAGAACTTAAGGGTTGGACTTGCAATAAGTCAGAAACACAAGTGTGAATCGCAAAGGAGGCCTGATCTCCGTTCAAATTTTAGCTGTCCAAAATACGATCGTTGTTCGTTTCTTCGAGTTGTATTCAGTTTTGCGTCCTTAGCAACCAGTAATCACATTAAATGTGATTAAGAATTAAATCACATTAAAATTTAATGTGATTAGAAAACTTTTCTAATCAAGGCACCCAAAACTCTTTATTTCTGCGAATTGAGTGTGAAGCGTTCATTTCTTCAAATTGAACTTGATACTGAAGCAAAAATATGGTTGGTAGGTAGTGACAAGGGCAAAGCTTTGTTCTTTGCAGGCGAGTGATCTATACTGAAAAATAACAGACCTTTATGTAATAATTTGCAGCGTTTTTTCTTTAGAAAACTCTCACTGCTAAACCATTTTTATTCTTGTAAATACCCAAATTTTTATGTTACATGTAACTATCCAGTCTCTAATTTAATTAATGTCCACTACATCCAATCATTTTAGCGGTGTAATTTTATACATACAGCATTCAGGATGTTGAGTACACCTAATTGAAGCTATAGATGATACAGCTTTATCACTCACTCATTCGCTCTGATCAATCTCGGAGGCACTCCCTAGTGGTCCAATGAAGGTGTGTGCCAAATTCATGTTTCTCTTGATGAATAGAAGGTGTCTTAGCTCTAACACTAATTCAGCTGATCTGATTGGGTGTGTGTTTTCCCTCATATAACACTTAGTCCTGAGCATTAAGGAACTTCAACGGCGAGCAGAGTAACAATTGTATAACAATTATTGTTAAATTTGCAATTTGTTTTGCGATGAATTAAATTTTCATTATTCTGATCATCTCAAAATGTGAAAAACAAATTGTGAGGGAGGTTAACATCTTCATTTTTGTGGTCGATTCTGAAGATTTACTATTATAAACAAACAATAAAAATGAACAATCATCCACTTGGGATGAAAGCAATTTATTGCTTGCGAACCTTCTTACTTCAGCAAGTGATTTCCGAGTGTTTGGGACAAATTCTATTAAGTAAAATAAATTGGAATAACCTAATGTTGTTTGTTTACCTAATATGTATAGGAAACAACGGGGAAACCCAATTGAAAAATTGATAAAAGTCTAAGGGAGAATTTAGATGTAGAAATGAATGATAAAACTCTAATTGGCCTTGGGCTCTGAATAAAAAACCGAACTAAGGATGGAAAAATCCGAATTGAGGACAGGAAAATCTGATTGAAGACAGAATAATAACGAGCATTTTTTGAAATCCCCTCGTTACAATAGACAAAAGAGTGTAGCCCGTTGGTTTAATTGTAGTTCGTACAGCAAAGAAAAGCAACTGAGTGGCCCTGAATAGCAGAACACGAGGGACGAAGAGGGCCAAAGGGGAATTAAATAAAGAAGGAGAAAGTGGAGAGGGCTTGGGGTCGAGCTTAAGTGTTGTTGAGGAAGGAGCCACATTGTGTTTAGGGGTGTTCCGGCCTCCGCAGCCTGACCCTACCTACTACCTTCCTACTCATCCTACAGTCCTTCCCACTCTCTACACACCCTCACCCTTTCTATATACTCCCTCGCCTTCTCTTCTTCTCTCTACACTGCCTCTCGCTCGACACTCCCACCCATCACTTCATCCCCTTGGCGTGCGGGTGGCTCAGATTCTTTCGTTCTTTTTTTTCGGTGAGAAAATAGAAGACGCAAAAGCGAAAGAAGAGGATAAAAAACAAGGTGAAGAAGGATCTTTTGATATCCCTGAAAGGCCTTTTGTACGTCGGTCGTCCTGTGGATTCCACTAACGCAACGCCTTACGAATTTTCTGAAGGACATTTTCGGATACAACCAATGTCATAATTTTTTATCGTCGAGTCTTCAACTTCAATCCTTTCCCGTATGAAATAGGACATGAAACATCGACATACCGATTGTTATTGATATCTTGTTTTCAGAAGTATTCTCAGTGATGTTGTTTGTGAAAGAAATCCTTTCAGCTTCTAGTTTCCAGGAGAGAAGATGATGGGAGTTTAATCAGCCTATAACAACTATGTGAGACTATAAAAAAGTTGGTCGGGGTTGAAAGGACTTACAAGGGCTCAGTACTAGGGTTCTGGACTTTTTTGCCTGTATTTAACTTTGCAAAAACGACATGATTTTCGACCTTTCGATTGAATAGGCGTGGGTGATCTCAAAAAATACAAAATTAAATCCGAAAGTTGCCGCAGACAGATCAGACGCTCTTCTTACGCATCTTCATTCAACTTGTGGAGGTCCAACGCCACAACAGCTGGTTGCTATATGGGTCATTTTCCCAGAAAGGGCGAATCGTTGTCCAGAGAAGATTCCAAATGCACATTTATGGTTTGGGTGTCAAAAAAAATTCTCCATGAACTATCAACTTTGTTCTACTTTGGGCAATCAATAAACTATGCACTTATTCACGCTAAAATATAGAAATTAAAGTTTAAACTGCTAAATGTCCAGTAATCTGCCATGTCCGGACCCCTAGGTAGTCAACTTTGCTTGAACACTGTGAATCACCTATGAAAGCAGCGGCCTGAATTTGTAATGATTCTTTATTGCATATACCTGGACATGAAAAAATTGATTTGCAGATTTTTTTAGAAGCAAATAAAGCGAGCAGGAGGATAAATGTGCTTGTCCGGAGGTTTTTGTCTTTAATTTGCCTTTTTTGTGTTTTCGTATTTTGGCAGCTTTTTATCGTTTCCCACGGTTTTACTACCACTGTAAGAGGTGAGGTTAGTCGTTAGGTTATCAAAGAAAGCGGCGGGAAACGTATTCCCTCTGTGTGGAAGCGTGCGCAAGTGGAGTCAGTTGCGAAATTGTGGTGTCACAGTCACTGTCTGTCTTTCATCTGCCCTCTGTGAAACGGTAAGAAATCGATATTATTTTTCATTTTGGTTTCTAGTTCTAGTTCCTACTTAGCTGGTTCCAGCGATATGGTTACACTTCAGCAGAACAGCACCAGAACGCGGGAAAAGCTGAAAAACCTAAGTGCCACCCAGGAATTTGGTGTCTTTTTTTGTGTCTTTCATCTGCCGGTGACGGTGGCTTTTGGAGAGATGAAAGACTTTTTTCAAATTGTTAACAATTTAATGTATTTTCCGTTGCAATTTAAAAACTTTACATTTTTGGACCTCAAAACTGTATTCAGCAACCATAAAAATTCCCTGGTACCAAGTTTTGGCTCGAAAAACCGATAAATCGAGATTACTTGGCTACTTTCGGAAGTTTCTAGGTTGCTACCAGAAAAACCGTGTTCCACGTTGGTTTAACCCTTTTCTACACCTGCGTCCCGCCCTGGTTCAATTTTTGGAATAACTCCCAGTTCTCGCTACTCATGGAGATGGGGTTCCGAGTATTTTCCTTTACGCGGAAACCACGCCAATAGGTTTCTTTCGATAGGTTTTCTTCTTTAATTTTTAATTAATTAATTAAGCGTCCCACTGTGTGTTCTTTCGTCGAAATTCAATCAGTACGGTGTGAGGTTAATCCCTGATTATTGGCAGAACTTGAGTCGAACTTTAAGTTTTCTGAAATCTTGGGATACCGATTGTACTTTTCCAGGAAAATGACCCATTACATGACTGATTTTGTTTCCCTCGAAACTTACTTTCTCCTTTTCTCTAATTCTGTAATTTGAGTTCAACTCAATGAGAGTCTTGGATGTGTTTCAACATTGTAATATATTGGGGAGGAGTACAGGGATTTTTTAAAAATAATCTCCAAAATACCCAGTCTGACTATGAGTTCAAATTCAGAAGTGATAGGGAGGAGCCTATAATAAGGTGCATTCCATTAAAACAAGTTAGGTGGAACAATGAGACCAGATGGGGGTTAGTTTATGAAACTGATGAAGAAAGAATTATCAAATTGACTTATTGATTGTCATTTTTTTCAAATCGAATCTGCTTCTCAATCAGTGTATGCCATTGACGAGTCACTTACAAAAAGTCTGCCAAGTGGGTGTGGCACATAGCTTCCTCGTATCCATAACAAGATTGAATAGATGATCCGATGCATAGTAGTTAATCTCAAACCATCAATCTCCTTGCACTACCCACATAGGGGACTCTACACATTAACCGGCACAATCTCTGAATACTGTTAGAAAATGTAGAAGTTATGGCCGTTACAAGGATTTCACGTTTGCGCATGCGCACAAAATACTTTCAATTTGGGGTCATGATTTTGATACGGTGCCATCTCCACCCCAACTCGCATAATTCCTGCAAATTTTATCAAAATCAGACGGGAAATGTAAAAGTTATGGCTGTAACAAAGAAATATACATTTGCAGTGGCTACTATCAGTCTGTGGGCAATGATTTTCATAGGGGACCATCCACACGCCAACCCGCACAATCCCTGACAATTTCAATTAAATCGAACGAGAATTGTAGAAGTTATGGCTGTGGCAAGGATTTCACCTTTGCGCATGGGCAGTGGTCACTATCAGTCCGGAGATGATGATTTTCGTAGAGGACCATCTACATACCAATTCGCTCAATCCCTGAAAATTTAATCGAAATCGGATAAGAATTGTAGAAGTTATGGCTGTGGCAAGGATTTCATGACACACAGACAGACACGGAACCAAAATCGTTCAGGAAGGTCTGAAACGTAAAACGCGAGTGGAAATTTTGATTTTGTAAAAAAAAATTTCAACTTCGAAAAGTGAAAACAAAGCTCCTGCTATCTTGGTAGAATTGGAAGCAAAATTGGTTGAACTCTGAGTTTGCTACCTTTTTGAAGATGCCTGGTGCCAAGATGTGCTCTGAGAATATCACTGAGAGTTCATTGAGCCATCAACTATAACAAAGTTGGATGGATATTTTGAATTCGAGTTGATCACTAGAGAATCTTGGTTTTTCTTGCAAGTAATTGTTCAGAAACGTGTTGACCATCAAAGTGACTTTTATAAGGAAACGTGTTGCATCGATTTTTAAAAGGCGTTTAACAGCGTTATCCATAGCACACTGGTTAAAATTGTTGAAAGGGTTTGGATCTCATCGATATAACTGGAAGCAGGCATCTCAAGTCGGAGTGGATGGATTGGAGAGGTACCCATTCAGAAAGTAATACGACAGGGTACATTGTCCTCTCTGCTAATCAATCTACATGCTGAAAAACTCAGTTGGCGAGTGCGGCGAAGGAGTGAAATGAGTTCCTATACATCCCCTTGCAGCATACATCCGTACTCGTTGCTAAACCACCTCTGAGCTTCACTTACTGTTGAATAGAATTGACTAGGCCATTTGGCCTTAAAGACAATGGCCGTATCCACTAGTATGTCTGGTCTTAAAAATTGCGTAGAACCTGAATGCTCGGCTAAGGCATTGAAATAGCCTGGAGCGCCTTGCAAAACATGAAAGTTGTATTGTGCTCTCAGGACTTGAGTTTTTATAAAACGCTTGAGTGGTAATCAATTTGACGTCCTCTCAATATAAAAAAAATTAATTTCGTCTTAATTAGTCAAAGTTTCATCAAAACCGACTAAATAACTAGTTACCGGCATTACTAACTAAACTAACTAGTTTTGCTTCCGAGTCTACCAAGGTAGCGGAAGCTTTGTTTTCACTTTTCAAGGACGAAAAAAAAAGTTCTCCAAAACCAAAATTTTCACTCGCGTTTTGCGTTTTAGACCTTTCTAAACAATTTTGGTTCCGTGTCTGTCTGTCTGTGTGTCTGTCATGAATTCCTTGTAACGCGCATAATTATACGGAGTTACTGTCCGATTTCTATGAAATTTTCACGCGTTGTCTACACACGGTCCCCTATAAAAATCATCATCCTCGGACTGGTAGAAGCGACTGCGCATGCGCAAACGTGAATTCCTTGTAACAGCCATAACTTCTACATTTTCCATCCGATTTCAATGAAATTTTCAGGGATGTTACAGATTTTCCAGATTGGTGTTTAGATGGTCTCCTATGAAAATGATCACCCCCGGACTGATAGTAGCCGATGCGCATGCGCGAACGTGAATTGCTTGTAACAGCCATAACTTCCACATTTTCTACCCGATTTTGATGACATTTTCAGGGATTACGTGGATTAGGTTGTAGATGGTCTCCAATCTCCGGCGTCGGTGGTCTAGTAGACAGTGTACCCGACTGCGGTGATAGGATAAGAATCGTCTAGCGGGGATGCGAGTTCGAGTCTGGTCGCCAGCAGGAAGTTTTCTGTCTATTAGACGATCGGAATCTCTCGTTCCAACCCAGGGCGGTGATGTTTGGGAAGCCATGAGCGAAATCATCAGAACAAATTCTGATCTCCCCTTAGGGAGACAGCTGATGACGTCCGCGACGCCAAGAATGGCAGTCGGACGAAAATTCAACCTGAAATGGTTGCTTACTTTACTTTTTTACTTTACTACTGGTCTCCAATGAAAATCAAGGCCTTAAAATTTACAGTAGCTTCTGCGCATGCGCAAACGTAAAATCCATGTAACAACGTACATTTGTCTCGCTCGCGTGTGACGTGAGAATCTCAAATCCTATTCAACCAATCACCCCCTATAGATCAGTGAGCAGCGCTCTGGACTCCCACCCAGGAGTCCCAGTATCGACTCCCAGTCGAGCAAAGAAATTGTTTGATCCAATCACTACTCACTAACATTTTTGTTCGAATTTTATGAAATTTTCTAGGATTGTCCAGATTAGCTTGTAGATGGTCCCCTATGAGGGTAGTGAAAGGTACTTAGAGATTGGTGTTTTGAGATTAACTACTATGCATCGGATCATCTATACAGGGTGTCTACCATTTGGATGGACCAAACTTCAAGAATCGATTCTACAACTAATTTGCAACAAAAAATGTCTCCTAGCAATTTTTTCTTAACCCACTCAAAATTCTGTTTTTTCCACTTTAAAGTTTTTATTCGTATTTTCGACCTTGCAGCACTAAAATGGTCATAACTCTCTTATTTATCATGCTACTTCAAATCTGAGTACACCGTTGGACAGAGCGTTAAATTTCCTATCCATTTAGTGAGGATCTAAAAGCCATTTGTAAAAGTAAAAAAATAATTCAAAGTCAACATTTATAATTTTTTTCGAAAATCGACATTTTTTAGGCTAACGATTCCCCCGTAAAAAATACCGCTATCGTGGTGCACTCAACGGGAAAAACTACCCCAAGATCTCACCTTTCCAACGGTATGTCAGTTTCAAGGTCTAAGAGGAAAGCTTCTTTGAAAAAATTGAGTTTTATGCGAAAAAACGTGCTTTTTTAGGCATATTCCGCTAGAGAGTCGACCAAGTATTATTGCCTTCACTTTTCAAGGATGTAATAAGGTTACAAAAATCACAATTCTCTGTCATGTTGAACTAAATAAAAAGCACTGGTGATTATCTGAAAGGAAGTAAGTAAATTTGTAAAAACGGTTTGTTATTGATGGATATTAGTTGTAATGATAAGCTGTGAAGAGGAAAAAATGATAAGAATGGCTGTGGAAGATATATAGTATCCAGATGGATGTTACACAAATGGATGTGTGCTGAAAAGAAAATAATTATTTGTCTCTGAGTTAAAGTTGTGCTTTGAGAGATTAAAATCAAGGATTATACAGAGTTGGGGTTCACCTGGCTAGGTGATAAAACTGTTTGTGAAGAGATTATTATAATAAATGGAAACAGGTATGAACAGACACAGTAATTCAATGAGATATACAATGGAAGGTGTTGTGAGGTCAATCTATAATTAAACTCACAAAGGAATCATGAAAGCTTCACGCTCTGCTACCATGTAACAATACCGGATGAATTCCAGAATGAAATTCACCTTATTGCTCATAATTAGTCAGAGGAGGGTGTGACGACCCTACCCCTTCAGACCAGTGATTAGATTAATCAGCCGGCCCGAAGAGGATATCGATTCATATCTCTATGAATCGGATATCTCTACAGGCGTAGCTCCAACAAATCGGGAACTAACCAATTGGTTTGTCCCGTATAAAATGAAGAGTCGTCACAAGGATTGCAATAAAAAGTCCACTAAATAAAATTTCCACTCGTTTTTTACGTTTTGGACTTTCCTGAACAATTTTGGTACCGTGTCTGTCCATCTGGCAGTCGGTCTGTCTGTCTGAAAGTCCTACTAGATGGCAAAAGCAATACGAAGCTACTGTCCGATTTCGATGTAATTTTCGGCGGTGTTCTCCATGCAAATTAAATTGAACGCATTACATTTTCAAAATCAAATTCAAAAATTTTAATTTTTTTTAGAAATTACCATTTTTTAGGTTTATTTTTAACCTGGAATATGTTGTGCTATCGTGGGCCACTCAACGGAAAACCCGTTCATTTTGATTTTAAAAATGGAACTAAAATAAAATTGAAGAATAATAAGCAGAAAAAAATTGTCATTGTAACGTTGGTAGAAAGTGTTGGTAGGTACAATGATTTGTATTGTTAAAAAAAGTATTATTGTCAATGAAACTCTTCAAGTTATTCTTCTGCTACAAAAAGTCAATTTCATGATAATATCATGATAAAAATCAGTTTTCCGTTTAATTAGAATAAATATTATTTATTCTAATTAGACGAATAACTGATTTTTAACGTAGAAAAGATGCGATCCCGGGGTAGTTTCGGCCGTTGACTGGCCCCGCGACAGCGCTACTTATTACGGGCAAACAATAAAACAATTTTGAGAGGGGGTTAACTTTTTTCTTGCTCGATTCCAAAGGCTTGTAATTGAAAATAATAAACCAAAAAAATGATAATTTCTGAAGAAAAAAATTAAAACTTTTGAATTCGATTTTGAAAATTTAATGCGTTCAATTTAATTAGCATGGAGAACACCGCCGAAAATTACATCGAAATCGGACAGTGGCTTCGTATTGCTTTTGCCATCTACAAGGACTTTCAGACAGTCAGACCGATTGTCAGATGGACAGACACGGTACCAAAATTGTTCAGGAAGGTCCAAAACGTAAAATACAAGTGGAAAATTTTATTTAGTGGACTTTTTATTGCAATCCTTGAAAAGTGAAGGCAATAATACTTGGTCGTCTCTCTAGCGGAATATGCCTAAAAAAGCACGTTTTTTCGCATAAAACTCAATTTTTTCAAAGAAACTTTCCTCTTAGACCTTAAAACTGACATACCGTTGGAAAGGTGAGATCTTGGGGTAGTTTTTCCCGTTGAGTGCACCACGATAGCGGTATTTTTTACGGGGGAATCGTTAGCCTGAAAAATGTCGCTTTTCGAAAAAAATTATAAATGTTGACTTTGATTTATTTTTTTTACTTTTGCAAATGGCTTTTAAAAACTGGGTTTCCCACTAAATAGATAGGAAATTTAACGCTATGTCCAACGGTGTACTCAGATTCGAAGTAGCATGAGAAATAAGAGAGTTATGACCATTTTAGTGCTGCAAGGTCGAAAATACGAATAAAAACTTTAAAGTGGAAAAAAAAGAATTTTGAGTGGGTTAAGAAAAAATTGCTAGGAGACATTTTTTGTTGCAAATTAGTTGTAGAATTCTTGAAGTTTGGTCCATCCAAATGATAGACACCCTATAATCACCCTGTAATCGGGTTATGGATACGAGGAAGCTATGTGCCACACCCAATTGGCAGACGTTTTTATATTCTATAATTTGTTCGTGAATACGAAAGGAAATTGGGATTTTCTCTTGACATTTAAAAAAAAACTCGGAATCATAGAAATCCGTTTATTAAAAAAACACCCGGTGTTGCAACAGCGAGAAAAAAGAACGTCAACCTGGGAATATGACTGAAACATATTGAGTCGGACTGTTGACATGAAAGAGGAGAGTGTTGACTCAGTCGCCTCAAGCAGCGTTGAGGTCGTTCGTATCACGTTTGATGAAGAGAGGTGTGCGAAAGCTCCTATTGGCTCAGTGGAACTCCTTTCCGATAAAGGCAATAATGTAGAACGTATACATTATTCGCGACGAACTTTATGAGAATTTTCGACCTGTCTATACAACCCGCTCACCGCCTACAGTCTTTTCATATAACAGTGTTCCTATAACGATCATCGTGTGCGGGTAGATGATCAAGTAGAGGGGCGGTGCAATAGAAACGGTTTGCAAATTGTCAAAACCATCGTTGTCCTACGTATTTATCGTTTCAAAGTGGAGCAAATGGCATAGTTTTGCTTCGTCATTTCCTATAATGGACCTTTGAAATCGACTAAAGAAAAATGTTTACCCCCCCCCCCCCGCCCATCAAAATTTTCTGGTTTACGTTTCATGGTACGCGTAATCCGAAAATCGAATACGAATTTTATCGTACGCCGTACGAGGCACTTTCCTTAGTTACCATGGACCAATTTTGATGAAATTTGGTTCTAGTTTTGAGGCCTCATTTGGGTGTAGTTGTGCCCCGAAGCTTTTGGTTGATATCAGTCACTTCTAAGGATGAAAAATAAGGGCTGCAATTTTGAAAACGCCCTAGCTCAAAAACGTTCAATATAAATTTTGTAATCAATTTAAAATACTATTGAATTTTAGGACCGAATGAGACCAGCTAGAGCTCTGTAGGACCAATAGTTTGCTCCCCATGAGCACTCAAGGGTTGGGCTTAAGATAAATTAGAAACCCGAGTGTGAATCGCTGATGAGGCCTAATCTTTCCTCTTTTGTTAAATTATTTTTTACATTATTAAATACTTATGACATGTTACTTTTTATAGGACTATTTTTACTATTGTTTGATTTTATAACTGATTATTATTGACGATTGTTATATACATTTTATGCATAATGGCAATAAAACATATTCTAAAATCGCCGTTCAAATTTTAGCTGATCAAATGCGATCGTTGTTCGTTTCTTTGAATACATTACGTGTTGTATTCAATTGTGAGTCCTTAATAACCAGTAATCAAATTTAATAATGAAGGCACCCCAACTCTTTAATTCTTCGAATTGAGTGCGAAGCGTTTATTTCTTCATAATAAACTTGATTGTGAAAAAATGTTTGGTAGGGTAGAGACATTGGCAAAGCTGTGTTCTTTGCAGGCGAATGATCTATACAGAGAAACAATAAACCTTCGTGTAATAATTGCAGCATTTTTGCTTTCTCACCAACAAATATTTATATTCGTACACAAAATCAAATCCAACTTTTTGCTCAAATTCGCATTTTAAAGCTTTCTAACGCTTATTATGGTTCTACCTGTCGGTCTATCCTCGGATTTTCTGGAAATGAGCAGGTTAGTCCCTAGCCAGTCACAAAATTCATTGTGATCAGACGAAAGTAACGTGTGCATATCGCAAACGAAAATTTCTTGTAACTATGTCTTGTGAATTTCGGTAATATAAAATTTGGAACTGAATGAAATATATACCTTTGAGTTTACTGGAAGTGTTTAATGATTATGTGACTGAATTTACTTTTGACTTGAAATTGGTTGAATTGGTTCAGAAGGAGGATTTGACGAGACTGGAGTTTTGGCCTCTCTTCTACACAAAACCGGCTTACCGATGAGGTGTCACCTTATGTTCTACACAAAACCAGGTTACTGAAGGAATTTTTTGGAAGTTGGAGGTGGTTGCTCTGGTCGGGACATAACTACTCGTTGCTTACCGTGAGAGGAGATGGTTTCTGGTCTACCATAAAATCAGGTTACCAGAGGAAAGTGGGATGACCCTAATGATTTGCTTTGAGAGTGCTTGAGATTGATTGTTGATTGAGAGCGAAATGATCTGACAGGTTGAGATTGTATAGCATTGTTGATTTTTCTGCGTCCGTCAGGCGTCGTTAAGGCGTGGTGACCGACCTGAAAAGGAACGTCGTAGCACATCACCGAGCCGCTTGTTTTTTTGTTTTTTTTGGTTTATTATTTTTTAATTCTAAGAGCGCAGTATGGGTTTACAAAACTACGGTCCCTGAATTAATTATTACCCGATATCTTCCTAATTCAAAAAGATATTTTGGCGTAGACTCCAAGATGGTCAAATTCCTTGTTTCACACAAAGAAAACAAAGGAATGGTTTGATTTCGATGAAATGTTTTGGCTTCATCTCTGTGGACCATAGATAGTAAATGTTTCAACGGATTTTATAATATTGTTTTGACTTTATTTGTGAGTTGAGCTGGGGTGCCGCAAGGCAGCGTACTGGGCCCACTACTGTACCTGCTTTACACTT
Organism: Apolygus lucorum; assembly: GCA_009739505.2. Classification (NCBI taxonomy): domain Eukaryota; kingdom Metazoa; phylum Arthropoda; class Insecta; order Hemiptera; family Miridae; genus Apolygus; species Apolygus lucorum. The sequence goes on along the minus strand of CM019178.2, from coordinate 14,851,294 downwards.
CTGACCAGAAATCGAAGGTAATACACTCGCTACGTTTGCGGATGATGCTGCAATTATAGCGAATGGGGAAGCAAAGAGTGAATCAGTTACCAAGCTAAATTTCTATACCTCCCGCAGTCATGATTGGTGAGATGGAGAGTCAGAATGAATGAGACTAAGTCAGTGCATGTTGATTTCACGAATAAAAGGATCAACTAAGTGCCAGCCTTTTTCGATAACAAAGTGATACCGTTTGCAAATGAAGCGAAATATCTTGGAATGACACTGGGTGCCAAACTAAGGTGGAAGTCCCACGTCAAGAAGAAAAAAGCTGAGCTTTTGATTAAATTCAGAAAAATGTACTGGCTGATGGGCCGAAGGTCAAAATTGTCTGCCCACAATAAGCTTATACTATACAAGCAAGTCCCGACTTACGGTGCGCAACTGTGGGGTTGCACAGCCCAGAGCAACCGAGACATAATTCAGTGCTTCCAGAATAACGTACAGCGATGCTGCGTTGATGCATACAGATACTTTAGAAATGACAGACTTCAGTACGAGCTGAAGATTGAATCTGTCAATGATGTCATTCGTAGCCAAGCCATGAATCACCTTTTGAGGCTCTAAGATCATGTAAATGAGGATGTCATCCAGCTTCTCAACACAGATGATCTACTTAGAAGACTTAGGAAAACCAAGCCACACGATTTAATTTACTTAAAGTTACCATCATGAAGTGCAAATTTCAGGACTGGTTGTTTTTAAGTGGACTGATATTAGGTTGTGGAAATATGTAGTACTTTCGATGAAGAAAGAACAAAAATGGACTTTAAAAATTCGTAGCAATCGCAAAGAGAAAAGGATCGGCCTAACACTTAGTTGTTTTTATGAATATTAATTAACAGATTACCTTCAGAAAGATTGTCCAGTTCGATGAAGCTGCGACGAAGGGACAGTCGTACTGTATGGTCGTACTGTATGGTTTGTGGTAAGTAAGTCGTTTTCTGTGTCAGGGAGATGATTTCTTCTTCTGAGGGAAAACACTCACTTTGTTGAAAATTAAATACGGCGATTGAGAAAACTTTACTCGGCAAATTAACAATTTCATTAAATTTTTCTTAAGAGCGGGGCACACGTCAGATACTACTCAGGCGAAGAGAAGAGAGCAAAACTAGATGTCCACCACAGGATTGTCTGATGGGACAGGGGTGCCACCCGTATAAATTAATATTTCTCCATTTCCCCCACCTCTGAAACAATGTTTTCAGAGCCAGGTTCATTACAAAAAGAAATTATATTCTGAAATATCAAATGGCCAAAATTTAAATTGGAGAATGAAAGTGTTATATGCTCGATCATAATAAGATATCTTAACTTCAAGATAAATACTGGTATGAATAAACCAAAACGAAATTAAAAACTAATTGAATGGAAAAAATTAAATGAATACTTATTTATTGGGTTTGTGGTGTAAATTATTGAGTTGGGAGAGGACACAGCTTGACTGTTGGTCGAAGATATGTCCCTCGGGAAGTACGAACGGTCGCCCTTCTGACAACTCCGTCATCTCCAGGATGAACCTCTTCTATCACGCCGATCGGCCACTGTAGAGGGGGTATATTATCCTGATTAATGATAACCAGCATTCCTGGCGATATAGATGATGATGGGGTATTCCATTTTTCCCGTTGCTGAAGTTGATGTAAATATTCCAACCTCCACCGATTCCAGTAGTCCTGAATGAGACGGTCGATCAGTTCAAATCTCTTGAGACGACTCATGGGAAGGTCGGTATAATCGTAAGCTGGTAAGCGAGTTAGTGGCTGTAGTGTCAAGAAATGAGATGGCGTAAGAGAGGTCGGATCATTAGGGTCCGTCGACAACGCTGTGAGTGGTCTCGAGTTTAACACAGCTTCTATTTGAGCGATGAGTGTGTTGAACTCATCCAATGACCAAATTCGATCACCAACAACTTTCAAAAGATGATTTTTCATGGACTTTATATTGGCTTCCCAAATTCCTCCTTGGTGTGGGGCCCTAGGACAATTGAAGATCCATTTTATTCCTCTTCTTGACAGTTCTGAATTTATAGATCCCGTGAAATCCTCTGATGTTATCAGGGCTTGAAGCTCCCTCAAGAATGAGTCTGCGCCCACAAAATTCGTCCCTCTGTCTGAGTGAATTTCAGCACAAGGGCCTCGGCGAGCTAAGAATCTTTTGAATGCACATAAGAAGGACTCAGCAGACAAATCTGTGGCTACTTCTAAATGAACGGCCTTTACTCGAAAACATATGAATAAACAAACATATGCTTTTTGACTGCGTGTTCCTCTGCGACGGCTAATAGCCACTTGGAATGGGCCACAGTAGTCTACGCCCGTTGTCCAGAAAACTTTACACCCTTCAGTTATTCTACTTTCTGGGAGATTGGCCATTTCAGGAGTTATCGCAGAAGGCCGATACCTGAAACAGGTATTACACTCATGCAGTCTCTGGCGAATGACACCTCGTCCAGCTAGAAACCAATAACGTTGACGTAACAAAGAGTGTACAACGTTTGGACCTGCATGGAAGTTATCCAAATGGTACTGATCAATAAGAGCATACACAAAAGGATCATGTTTAGGCAATAAGATGGGATGCTTGGAATCGAAAGACAAGTCACTTTTTGCCAATCTGCCGCCAACCCGAATAATACCATTATGAAGGAAAGGAGAAAGTTTTCTCACTCTCTCAGAACCGGGATTATTGCCACTCAGTGCCTTGAACTCATTAGAGAAATGAATATTCTGCACTATTTTAATCAAGATCATTTCAGCTTCAAACATTTCCAATGCTCCAACAGCTAGAGAATCATATCGGAATCGTTTCCTTTTTCTCAAGGAAAACCGAATCACATAGGCAGTTATTCGAAGAAGTTTATGAAAGGATGAAATGCGACTGATCAAGTCGTACAAATTGTTCTCTTCCGACAAAGTCACAGCAACGAAGCAGTCGTTCAATTCGTCAGGGCTTTTAGGTATATCCATGAACTGAATTAATGGCCAATCGCTGGGGTCACCTTTTAACCAAGGAGGACCTTCAAACCATAAATTATGGTCAATCAGGACTGATGGTAACGCGGACCTCGAAATTACATCAGCTGGGTTCAAGTTCCCATCAATGTGAAACCAGTGTAGTTGATCTACGTTGGATTGAATATCTGCGACTCTGTTTGCTATGAACGTAGCCCATCGCGAAGCATCAGATCTGATCCATTGAAGTGTGGTCATGGAGTCCGAAAATGCATAATAACCCATCAGCTGGTGACGAGGAGAAATGGATTCTATCACCAGACGCATTAGTTTCGCTAGCAAATGGGCTGCACACAACTCCAATCTGGGAATTGTCATAGGTTTCATTGGCACTATTCTTGACTTAGAGAAAAGCAGTCGTACACTTGGAGCCTCATCGCATCGATTTTGAGTCCACACATAGATACATGCGCCATAAGCTAAATTTGAAGCATCTGCAAATCCCAAAACATATGATTTTGAGTCCTTGGTGATAGTGGAATGACGTGGGAATTCTATATTTGATAGCAACGGAAGTTCTTCGTTGAATTTAGCCCATCGTCTACTCACCGAGAGGGGGGGAACATCATCCCAACCAACATTTGCTGACCATAATTCCTTGAGTAGAAATTTCAAATAAACAGCTGATGGAGATATCAACCCCAATGGGTCAAATATTCGAGCCAAAAGAGAAAGCATGTTTCTTTTGGTACACGGATTGGTATCATCAGACTGTTCCAAGTGAAAACGAAAACTATCAGTTGTAGGATTCCATCTCATGCCTAGCACATTTATACCGGCAGAATCAAAATTGATCTGCTGATTCCCGGATAGGTAATCTTCAGGGGGTATGGCAGCCTGAACAACCGGAGAGTTCGTGCAACACTTGGTTAAATGAAACCCTCCTAGTTTTAAAACAGTAGAGAGTTGATGTAAACATGCAGTTGCCTCTTTTTCATCAACACAACTTTGAATACAATCATCCATATAAGTGAACTTGTAAATAACTTCGGTTGCAAGGGGGAATTGATCGTGATATAAATCGACAAGATGACGTGTGACTCTCTGAGCTAAGTATGGGGCGGGTTTCACTCCAAAGGTCACTACATTAAGTGTGTAAGTCTTCAACGGTTCATCTGGATGGAAGCGCCAGAGTATTTTTTGAAATTTTCGATGATTTGAATTTATCCAGATTTGCCGATACATTTGACGCACGTCTCCAAATATCACGATAGGAAACAGACGGAAATTTATCAAAATTGTCAATAAATCACCTTGTAGTTTTGGACCTGTATGTAAAACATCATTCAATGACATGCCTGAAGATGTACTGGCGCTCGCATCGAAAACTACACGTAAAGGTGTACTGGTACTGTCCTTTTTGAAGACAGCATGGTGTGGCAAGAAATAATCAATTTCCTCCTCATTGGACACTGTTGGAGAGAGATGGCCTTGGTCGAGATAATCTTGAATCACTTGTTTGTATAATAAATACAGATCGGGATTGGCTGTTAATCTTCGTTCCAAATTTAGGAATTTACGAGTACAAGAGTCCAATGAACCACCCAATAGTGACGGTTCCAATTTAAAAGGTAACTTGACAGTAAATTTCCCATCTTGATCTCTAGTGGTAGTTTCAATGAAGAGATTCTCACAGAATGTGTCATCTGGATGTGTTGGTCTGGCAGATGGTACTTCTTCCAGAGCCCAAAAATGTTTCACCACATCATCTAAAGATGGTTCTATAAGAGAACACATGAAACTCTGAACCGATGAATTGTCACCAAATTCAGGTTCGATATCCTTATTCTCCAATTTACCCATGAGTACGAATCCCAGAGACGTTTCGACTGCGACGGGAGTACCCTCTGGCCCAAAAACTTTTCGAGAGCCAAGTAGTAGAGGAAATAGATCCGACCCCAGAAGTAAATCAATTGTATGTGGAATATGAAATTCTGGATCGGCTAAGACTAATCCATGTAGATGCTGTAGTCGCTCTTTTGGTATAGGTCGGGATGGAATGGAACCAGTTAAATCATCAATCACCCACGCATTCACATCGTACTTGGTAGTGGGATTTATTGTGGAAAAAATTGTCAAGTTCGTACAGCCGGACACAGATTTCATACTTGAACCTATTCCACGAACTGTAGCCAAATTCTTCGAAATTTTAGGCCCAATTTTTTGCAGCAATCGTTAGTTAAAAAACTAGCTTGACTACCTGAGTCAAGAAGGGCCCGTAAAGTGATGGTACGGCCACGATTGTCTGAAGTACCTACTCTTGCTGTAGACATCAGAACAACGTGATTTTTCGACAGTGGGGAAGCACAAAGAGTGACATTAATTTCATTGCCTTTTGCCATCTCTTGTGACATATTATCAGGGATACTACCCTGTTGATCACCACAAGTAGGAAAATGAAGTTTGGAATTATGTTTGCGGTGACAAATGTTGCACCCATTTTGGATTTGCAATGGTTGGTTTTGTGTGCACCACTTAGACAAACTATACAAACTCCGTTTCGCTTGGCCACATTGAACTTTTCCTTCGGAGATAAGGCATTAAACGCCGAGCAACTATCTAACGAATGATTCGCAACGCCATGGCATACAACACATTTGGGGTTATTATTTTTCCCAAGTGGTTCCGTCTGAGCCACGAAACTACTAACGCTTGGTTTTTTGTAAGACGTATGCGAATTAGTTGGGTTTTTTGAAGGCTTAGGTGACTGGTTCATGCGACCCAACATTTTGGCATGTTCCTTGACGAATTTTATCAAATCCTCGAAGGTAGGAAATGCGGAGCTTCTGGATGAAATTTCAAATTGTCGAACCGTCTCAGGATCCAGTTTTTTCAAGGCTAAATGAGTCAGCATAAAGTTAGCATGATCACAAGTAAGTTGCTGGAAACCTGCAGCGGGCTCATAATATGATTCGAGAAAACTGTTGAGTCCATTTTCCGTCTCAGAAGTCAGAGGTTTAAATGACAACATTTTTTCAAAATAATAGCAACCCAACAGTCGGTTGTCTTGGTATCGATCTACTAACAATTTAAAAATATTTCGATAATTGTTAGCAGTTGGGGTGACGCCAGAGCATATTGAAAGTGCACTACCTTTCAAATGGCTCACCAAGTATTGAACACGTTCCGAATCCGATAATGATTTATTTTCATGGACCAGACGTTTAAACAGCTCATAAAACGTAGGCCACTGTTTCAAATCAGAACCGTTAAAGGTAGGTAATTCTATGTGAGGCAATTTTATTTTATGCTCATAAACAGGCGTAGTCGAATCAAGTTTTTGTTTCACCATTAGCACATAATAATATAATTCGTCGAACGAATCAAGTGATGCCAAAGTTGGTTTATACTTGGGATTGGTCAATAATTGAATTTCATTAAGCTCGGTTTGAACTGTTGAAAATTCTGCTCGAGTCTGAGAAATGCAAGTGAAACGAGCTTGGAAACTATTGATATTCGAATCAGTATTTAGTTTCTTGGAAAGGTCATAGAGGTTCTGCATTTGATTGAACAAATATTGAGAACGAGCGTTCAGAACCGTGAGTTTCGCTTCATAATCAACTGTTGAACCACTCGGAATTCGGGCAGCAGCACCACCGGGATCAGTATCAGGCATGATGATAAATTACTCCTCCCCCAACCCAACAATCACACCACAGAAATAAAGAATATGTATACACTACGACCAGTTAAATAATTATAAGAATTAATATTAAGATCGAGACATATAACAATTAAGATTATTACCGGGTATTGTGTAGAAGGGACTTGAGGAACCTAGTAGCTATCTATCTGCCACTTGTTTTCGATGGAAAACAAGATTTATTGGCAGTGGTGCCACACCAACTCTCAGAAAAGAAATTATCCCTGCCAATTATCTAAAGAAAGACAGATTACAAGTCGCCTTGTTGACTGAATAACAATCAAGTGAACTTTACTTCTATAATTCTATCCAACAATCGTGATAGATTACCAATGAAGTAAACAAGAGTGAACCTCGTGCGATCTATTTTTAGAATGGTTACGAATATTTTCTGCTGAATTAATTAATTCGCTCGACTGGACCAAATGGTTGTTTTTAAGTGGACTGATATTAGGTTGTGGAAATATGTAGTACTTTCGATGAAGAAAGAACAAAAATGGACTTTAAAAATTCGTAGCAATCGCAAAGAGAAAAGGATCGGCCTAACACTTAGTTGTTTTTATGAATATTAATTAACAGATTACCTTCAGAAAGATTGTCCAGTTCGATGAAGCTGCGACGAAGGGACAGTCGTACTGTATGGTCGTACTGTATGGTTTGTGGTAAGTAAGTCGTTTTCTGTGTCAGGGAGATGATTTCTTCTTCTGAGGGAAAACACTCACTTTGTTGAAAATTAAATACGGCGATTGAGAAAACTTTACTCGGCAAATTAACAATTTCATTAAATTTTTCTTAAGAGCGGGGCACACGTCAGATACTACTCAGGCGAAGAGAAGAGAGCAAAACTAGATGTCCACCACAGGATTGTCTGATGGGACAGGGGTGCCACCCGTATAAATTAATATTTCTCCAAGGACTATAGGAACTAAGTGAAGTATCTTAGTTTTCTCAACGTACACCAACTATGTATCAGAAAAGTGTTGCTTATAAGTTGTACCTTGGTGCAATAAAACAAGTCGAAAAAAATTGTGAGTTAGCTGTACTATATACTTTTTAAAAATCAAGGCTCAGATTAATTTCACAGTTACCTAATACAATTTCAATGAGAACGATACAGGACTGTAGCTTTTCCTTGAACATCCTAATATTAACTCTTTACCATCACGTTGAGATCATCCATTCCAATTTTTCTAAAACGCTACCTTACATCCCCACTGAGCTCCCTCCAGTATGAAAAAAAAAAACAAAAAAAAAAAAAAAAAACAGTAGTACCTACGTTCTGAGAAGCATTTATAATTTCATCTTCCCCAAAGAAACTTTTTCAGCCCTGGCAAGGAAGATGGAATTGAATTATTAAGTGAAGTGAATTCTGATGTATTTCTCCCGCGAGTCGTTCAACGGTGGAAAATGTCAGAAAGAAACATAAATACGTGCTTGTGATATGTTGATTTTCGGTACTGGTAGTTTTCAGCCGAGCTGTTCCAAGTGGGAGGTTATTCATGGGCGGTAGTAGAGAAGACTTATCTGAACCGGGTACTTATCCTATCGGTAAAAAGGAGGTTTGGCGTTATTTTTTCCCTTTTGCATAAAATTTGAATAAATAAGCGTATAAGGTAGAACTTGATAGGAGATTCGCGAGCTGATTGTTATTCTAGAAAGCCGAATTTCTCAATTTACGAGAAAGGAGTGTTTTCAAAGCGAAATTCTTCATTCTTTTCTAGTATAAAACTCATTACTCTTGATTATTCTTGTGCTATGAAAATTATATATAATTATGGTTTTTATTATCGTAAATTCAACATCACCTTCTTCAGCTCATACATACTACATCACAAATAAGAAAATATTGGTTAATAAACATGCTTATCTCCTCAATAATATAATCTTTTATGCATTTACGTAAGCGTACCAATCTAGTTTTTCGAATGTACGATTTATTTATTTATTTGTACCATACGGCATTAACAGCCAATTACAATATTCAAACTGAACAATTAGGTAGATTTGATTAGATGATGGTTAGATATGATTAGATTATGGTATTGGGTACATGATGATGTTATTGGTATTACATGAATTTTTATGATTGGTAAATGGTTTGCTGGAGTCATTACAGATGTAGAATTAGCGTAAATAGTATTCATGGAATTGCACGGGGATGAAGGAGACTTTTTAGGTGGCGCAAGTCTTTTAGGTAGGTAGCCGGAGTAGTGGGAAATGGTAGAGATAGCTCCAGTAGGCAAAGGGGACGTAGTACAGCTGATGAGAGCGTGCGGATTAAGATGGCACCAAGAGTCGAACACAAGAGAGGTGTCCGGGGCAGTCAATTTCGCCTCTCGCCAATCGGAAGAAGAATATGAGATCTGCTCTTCTTCTATTTTCCAGAGGTACAAGGACATTGTCATTCATCAACTGAAATCAGCAGCCGAAAAACAGCGAGTATTTGATCAGAGCACTAGCTGGGAAATGCTTTTGTTTGCTACAGCCAAATGATTATTCAATATCGTATTTTTTGAAAAATTTTAATTTACGCTAGTTCAATTGAAGACTGCAAACTTATATTGTTGGATGCCAAATACAGTGGCCCAGTTTCTAACCATCTGGTGTTTTAATAAGACTTCAAAATACTCTTATTGTATCTCAGAATTGCGCTGGTAATACTCAGTTGCACAACTCACGGCTGTATGCTTGTTTGAGATTATCATCGCAGATTCATCGGAGAATTGGTCTGTGGGGACTTGTCTTCCAGAACAGTTTTATTTCAATTATTGGATACGTGGGGTTTCCCATGGTCATTCTGTTTACGTTTGATACTGGATCCTCGTGTCCTTGATGTAAAGTTTATTACCGACAACCGTAGATGTGAGAATGAAATTCTCTCTGTCCATTCCCAGACAGCTCAACTGCCACGTTTTGTTGGAAAGTGTGTGGAACGATGTGAATTTAGTGTGCTATTCCAGGTTAATATCAAAGCAGATGGAATATTTTGATCTTCTTCTTGAAGCCAACTGGACATTAATCAATTGGTCCTTCGCAGCCAGACCTGTCGTGATCAGATCATCTATACTTTCTCTTCATGTTTACGACGGAACTGTATGTCACGCCCCATTTCCTCTCCAAGGAGCTTCAGTAAGTACAGTGTAAGTGTAATTAATATGACGGCTATGGGGGAAAAAAAAATCGGAAAATCAGGTCATTAATGAGCTTGGGTTCAGAAGTGGTGGTCTCTCGATCAGAAGACGCGATCATAGACGCCTTCTCTCCTTTGTTTCCCATCATTATCCGTCACTCTGAGAGATCGCGTTACCTCCCCTCCTACATTACCATTGCCGAGCAATTGTCTTCTGAGATTTAGAAGACCTCTCCTCCGTGCCTCAACCTGATACAGGATACTCCAGAAAGGCGCTTCGCGTTTCACCAGGATTACACTCTCATCTTTTCCATAGTCATTACCACATCACCTTTAACAAAAAACCGACATCGTGTTTGTCACCTTTAGGCTGGTTGAAGGGGGGGAAGTTAGGTCGTTCTTTTGATCTTTCGTCATTTTATAGAGGCGTCTCTCGAATACCAGAATAATAACGCCATAGAGGAGATGCTTGGTCCCTTCAGTTTTATGTTAATGTTGCCGCTGTGAATTGTACCAAATTTCAGATAAAAACCTTTTACAATTACCCACGTATTTTATTTTTTACGTCGTAACAGTATTTCTAATTCTCCTCTGCAAAAATAACCTTTTTGCATTAATTGCAATTTCTCCTCGAAAGTTTTGGAATCAAAATTCCATATGGTCCTAAAACTTTGTTTTATCCCGATAAACAAAACGTCCTCAAGGGTGTGGCAAATAGCTTTTTATATATCATATGATACTCTTGGTAATGATTGTAGTAATAGGAGTGCTCACTTTAATTACACCATGGTTTTATAGATACCGAAAATGGATCACAGCGGGGTTCTGCATGCAGTTATTATACATTGAAATAAAAGGTTTCATGTTTAATTAAAAAAATATGGTGGTGATATTAAAATTCACATTCTTTATAAATCCTGCTGCTTTCTAGAAGTAGGGGTGTGTCGGTCCAGGTATTTCCCTGGAACGGTTCCAACGGTTACAGTGACAAAGATGTTACCGCTCCAAATTACGGGTACAGTTCCATTACCGGTACTGCCTACCGAGGGCGGTCAAATCCCACTCTTATGACATGGAAGAAGCAGGTAGTCAAATTTCGATCTTCCTTCTTCTATGCTCATGATCTCAACTTGCAATACACAAGCTTCATTTTCCTTGAAAATTCGCTAAAAGGAAGGAATTTGAACTAGTGTTACTAAAGAGACAATTTATTATAAATGATAGTGACCAAACAATTCAAGGAAAGAACAATTTTTCGTTCCAGTTTAAGAACTTAATATGACAATAATAATACTGAAGACAACTTCCATCCCTTCCCGCTCCAGAGCGATTCCATGATACTATAATATTCTCAGTCCATGGAAATGGTAAGGGCGCTTCCCGATACATGGAACTGAACTGGAGACAAGTTCCATCCTTACCGGTTCAAATCCCTTCCCAGTCCAGTGCCGTTCTCCATGATATCTTATCGGTCCGTGGAACTGGACCGGTAAGGGCTGAGTTTTTGTCACTACATAGAACCGTTCCAAGTTGATACTCGGTTCCACAGTCCCGGTACAGCTGTACCGGTACACCTCTATCTAGAAGGAAATAAGCAACATTTTGGCCTGGGGGAAACTCTCGGGATTTTAGGTATGGTAGTCAGCTTATTAAAAGATCTCTACAAGTTTGAACAAAGTTGGTAGTGAGAAATGGAAGATTTGAGGTACTATGACGTACCGCGTCATAGTGCCACCTATGGGTCATGAGCGGTGTGGCCATCAGTGCCCATGACACACAGTGTGAGTCAAATACTCTTCGTGTTTCAATGAGAGTTTACAATGAAGGGCATGGCAGGTAGGTTTTTCCAACGAATGCATCGTGGTTGGGACAATCTCTGGTATGGAAAAGAAGCGTTGGTTCAAACTTCACCTTTTTCTAGCCCCAGCTTAGCAGTTCTTTATGTCTCAATGTCGTGTTGAGGTTAGAGACTCGTGGGCCCTTCGAGTAATCCCACGATTGGGCATGGGCAACCAACGTGTTAAACTATGGCTTCAATATTTTTGACTGCAACGATATTTATTGAAGGCCACGTAGGACACAATACAAGCATCCACTGAAAGTCTCACGGGAGTCAGATCAAAAATGTGGAAGTGACGCTTTCGGAATTTATTTCAGTCAACCTGACAAACGATGCACCGATAATGGGTACCTCAGGGAACCTGCCAGAGCCCAATTCCCAAACCTTTGCAAATTTGAACTAAAACTGATGGAACTGTTAAAATATTAAGATAAGATTATAATATAATCTTACTTAGTAAACGAGATTATCGTTTCAACATTAAATTATGCGATAGAAAATGGGGAGATGATTTGTGTTTTGGACAATAAACTACGTTCTACATGCTAAAAATTGAAAAAATATTTTTTATTTTATTAACCTTCAAGAATAGAGAAATATTAACTTTTAAGGGAGGAGGGAAGTGGTTTATTTTCTGCGCTTGGTGAATTTAATGTAATGGGAAGAGCAATATTTATCTTGTAAACTCATTGTGTATACTAGAACGTTCGGCTGAAGTATAAACGCCCACTTCTTAGTTTAAACAATACGTAACCTACTTACAAATATGCTACGTATGAAGTTTCCACTTAGGACGATCAGATCTACAGTAATCACATTCCCATCGCTCATCTCAGTATCTTCCGACTTCTGAACTTGAGGGACCTTCTGTCCCCCATCTCTTTCGCATCGAACTTTTTAACTGCTACAACTTTCGTGCGACATCCCTCCTCCTTGCCTGTACGTCATGTGACGTGAAGGAAATTGGAGGAAAAATAGCGTCTCGCGGGAAATAGGCTCGCCTAAAATCTTTATATGGTCGAGAACCTATCCAATTCATAGATGCTACTTCTATATGTATAGGTAGCTGCACATATTTATAAAACTTTAAATCGAACTGATATGAAGGTGACATCTACGGAGTTTGAATTGTACGTCTTCTGTGATACTTCAGACAAAAATGAAAAAAAAAGTGCAGTTGGGGGTGTCTAGCCGCCAGAGGTGTTAATTTGTTCATGATGATACATTTGTTGTAGTATAAAATCTAATATTAATTAATATTAGTATTAACTTATTAATTTTTATATTACTTATATATTACTTATTAATTTATATTACTTATATTAATATTACTTAATATTAATATTAACTTAATATTAAAGTAATTAATATAATATTAACTAATATTATTAATCTAATATAAGACGACACCCCCAGACCCTTGCATCGTCAATGTTATCATCAAGGATCAAACCAATGAAACATAGAATGTGTTTTTCGGCTTCCTGGATGGGGATGTCGTCTTCAACAAAAATCTTTGTTTCCGATAAACCACAGACATCAACAAAAAAACATCCGTAAAAACACTCTCTGTGTTGAAAAGATAAATATGACTATTGAATACGTTGTTACTTAGTTCATATATACTCAGAACTATGAGTAAATTTTGCTCTCAACCGATCTGTTGGATCATTAATTTATCTACTTCAAGCGTCAAGTAAAACTAAGTACTTGTAATATCACGTATAAATAGAATTTATTGAAGTAGAAGTACTTGGACTTGTACTTCCAGTTTTGGGTAATTTAGTCACATATTATACTTATTGTGTTTATACAATTGTTTTGCTTTCCTGTTCTTCTTTCACTGATGTTTCCGAAGTAGAACGAACTTGGGGGCAGAGGTACTAGAGTACTTGGAGAAGTTCGTAAGAGCTCCCAACAAGCTTCTCTCAACTTCAGTTATCACTTTCGTTCCATTTCCATTGTCTTTTTAGGACGTCCCACAGTAAGACTTGGGCGTCCTTATGCGATCGATCTGGGGTGAAGTTGGACAACACACAACAGAAAAAAAAATAACCACACAGTAATCCGTTTTAGACCATTCTGAATCCAAATCCGTGAAAAAAACCATAGGTGTATGTCTGTGTGTGTGTGTGTGTATGTGTGTATAGGTGTATGTGTGTGTGTAACAAAATCTTGTGTACTCTGCCCAGGCCTTAGTTCTCAACCGATTTTCCTGGTTCTTTTTTTGTTCGTCGCGGAAAACTATTTAGTTGTGCACTACGGCGCCGGAATTTTGAATTTTGCTTTTTAAGGGGGGTAAAGGGGGGGTTAATGCTTAAAAAACGTGCGTTTGCGGGTATAATCTTGTAAACACTGCCCAGGCCTCAATTTCCAACCGATTTGCGTGTTTCTTTTTTTGTTTGACTCAATTAACTTCCGAGTTGTACTTGATTTTACCAGAGTACCAAAATTCGCGAGGGGAGGGGGTGAGTGGGGGATAATATTCACAAAATTTCCGATTTTTCAATATTTCGATTCCTTTACAGCTTACTAATTGTACCCAAGCTTTGAAATTGAGGAAAAATTCTCATTATACCTCCGGATTTTCATGAATTATTCTCTGTACCACCATGGAACTAATAGTGGTGCCACCATGGTGCCAGGACATGGTGCATGATGCCATAAACCGCTTATTTCGTGTTTTTTTTTGTGTTTCACCTTGAATACGGATGTGAACTTCGACGGACTGCCTACCAAAACTAACAGATGAAAGTTCAATGTTACGACGTATTTCCGCTTTGGTGCCAGACTGGCACCATTGTTGGCGTTGGGGAGGTGGTGGTGGGGGGGGGGGGGGTGAACTCGAATTCGCATGTTGGGTGTCGTAGATCATGGATTTTAAAATGCTCTTCAGATTCGAGGCTCCCATGCCGCTAGAATTGTTAAGGTGGATAATGGTGGGGGGCGGGTCAGTATTTCTTGCCTAAAGTAATAAATAAATTACATCGAGTGAAACATTTTTATCACTTAACAACTTTTTAAACTGATCTAATGCTTATCCAATGGGACGTCCCCTGGAATGCATGCATTACTAAACAATATGTTTCCTATTCCTGAGGACCGATTTTGATGAAATTTAGTAAATGGGTTCCATTTGGGGTCTAGTTGTGCTACGAAGCTTTTGGTTGATGTCAGTCACTTCTAAGGGGTGCAAATTAAGGGTTGAAAATTTCAAGAGTGCCCTAGCTCGAAAACTCTCGAAATAAAGGTATCTTTTTTCACCAATTTTAATTAGTATTGAATTTAAAACAAATTTTGAGACCACCCGGAGCTCTGCAGGACAAACCGTCCGCTCCCTACGAGTACAGGGGTTTTCCTTCGATAAAACAGAATCAAGAGTGCGAATCACAAAAGAGGTCTAATCTCCATTGAATTTTTAGCTGACCAAAGTGCGATCGCTGTTCGTTTCTTCGAGTTGTACTCAGTTCTGCGTCCTTAGCAACCATTAATCGAATTTCCTAATAGTTAGGGTATAATAGTAATTCCTAATAATCCCTGTTTCTTCGAAATCAGTGTGAAGCGTTTATTTCTTCCAAATAAACTTGATTGTCTATGTTGACTTGATATGCCATTGATCTATGGCTGGTATGGCCCGTGTCCTGCTCGGCTCATATTTGAACTGGTGGTCCTTTTATAGAGGCACTTCCCTTCATCCCTCTCTCCCACCCACTCCTTCCTCATCTTCCCTCATCCCTGACCGGCGTCGGGTGAGTCCTGGGCGTCCTCCTCATTAATATTCAATTTGTTGTTTTATTCTTCATTATGGCGTGCCCTCTGCGTCTTTCAGGGGTGTTAAATATTAGAAATTAAATAGCAGGGAGAAAAATAATACACCTTTGTGTTATAATTTGCAGCGTTTTTAAAGATAAAACCATCAAGTTGATCAACAATTTATAAAATGATTAAATTTCAAGCTTTTTATTGTGAAATTAATCAGAACACGTGGGCTCTACGAACCCAGCCCCTAAGGAGCCGAACCCCACCGCACCCCTCGTATCTGTGGTTTACTGGGTAGGTGACAGTTCTCTCGCAAGGGAGCCTCTCTTACTTGGACTAATGGTGAGACAGAAAAACGAATGCGAATCGCACATGAATGTTCGATGTCGGAAGTGAGCCAAAATTAAGCTGATCAAAATTAATGCAATCTTTTTTCGTTTCTTCGAATTGAATTTAGTTAACCAATTGTTCTTTCCTGACTACCAATAATCAAATTTCATATTGGATTGTCCCACAATTTTGGGAAAATGATGTTTTGTTGTTGGAACTTTTTGTTCGAAATACCTAAGTTTGATTGTTAGCCATGCGTAAATATATGGTTGGTAGGTACTATAAATGAAAAAGCGATCTTTAAAGAAAAATACTCGTAATAAACCGTTGTGTAATACGTTTCAACATACATTATTGCAGTGAATTTGGCTTGAAATAACTTTTCTTCTGAAATATTTCATTCGAAATTACGTCGACCAGAGGTGCTGAGCTCGAGCCAGTGTAGCCTGTCTCTTCTCAGTCATGAAAACATCTAGAAATATTATTTTCATTAGGAAGAGTACCTACCCATTGTTCTCGGGTCCCATCTTTGAGTTGTTGAAGCAACTAGTAAACCGAAAGGGAAACACCCCATCACCCAGGGGAAAAAATAAATCACAAGTTCCCGTAGGAGTCGTATGTGCAGAGGCCGGAGTTTGACTCGTAGCGCCCGTTTATGTCTTTCGGTGGGCGATGAATTATTCTCATAGAGAAAAATTACTCCCTGCTGAAGCCAATGACATTCGAAGGAGGTTGGGTGTTGTATATTGAGTACCTACTGTTTTTGAAATTGGGGAAAATAATTCCAATTATTTCGTTGTTTTCTGTTGGATTTGGAATCCTCTCTCTTTTTTTTTATTTTTTTATTTTTAAACTCAACTGAATTATTTTCATAAAAAGTTTATCTGTTGCGGAGTTTCGCCACTTGCAAAATATCATAAAAGTACTACCCAACATGCGAAACTCCTCATGTAAGTATCCATTTAGAATTTCCCTGGTATTACCGAGAGTTCATATTACTATACTGGTGTATTTATTTGGGTCGTGTTTCTGATTTCTCAATCTCAAATTCGAATTCAAGATCCAAAAACTTCCAACCAACGGATTTTAGAATAGAATTTCCGTTCCATTTTCACACAAAATTTACACCTTCCTTGCAGCATATATTTTGAACACTCTCTTTAAGAAATTTTTGTTAGAACCAAAAAATAAATCTAATGAAATAGGAAAGAAGAAATTGTTGTTAGAACCAAAAATAAATCTAATGAAGTACCTAGGTACTTTACTTTTTTTATAAACTATTCGTATGAGTAATACAATATTAGCACTTACAGTTTATTCCGATTAAAATTCAACTATCCATTGAGCGTTTTTTTTAACGTAACATTTTTTATTTTTATTTATTTTTAATATGAATAAATTTGCAATCCAATTTTATTATTAAAATAGACTTCCTTTAGGTTTCGTTACTGAGATCTCAGTAATACATGAATGATTAAATCAGAGTTCCCGAGTTTAAAGGTTGATGAAAGGTGATGTTTGGGGTGGCAGCTGAAAGACGCATATTTTCAACCAGCTCTGGGGTCTAATCGGTTCGTCTAAATAAGAAACGTAAGAGATGAAATTTGTAGCAAATCATACAGGCTTTCATTGTGCATATATTAGTTTTCTACCAAAAGTTGTTCTTTGTGAATTATAGGCCAAAAACCACCAAAACATCACTTTTTTTGCATTTTGCTTCCGAGTCTACCAAGGTAGCGGAAGCTTTGTTTCCACTTTTCACGGCTGAAAAAAGTTCTCCAAAATCGAAATTTCCACTAGCGTTATACGTTTCAGACCTCTCGACGAAATTTCTCAGGATATTTCAGATTAGCGTGTACATGGTCCCCTATGAGGTTAGCAGAAGTTAGTTACTTCCAGATTGAATTGAATTGAAAAACACATTTTGACTGGGCTAAAGGTGAGTTGTTAAGAAGGTTTGTTTATACATGTTAAAATAATTGTAGTATGCACATTTTTACATTACAATCATGTCAATTAAAAATAATGAAATGACCGAAGTCTGAGAGGTTGAAGTAGAGGCGGAAGTACCTATGGGGCAGAGAAGGAGATAAAACTCTTAGACTCTTTCTCATTATTTTGTACGACGTTCCAAGACGAAGCTGTAGACGAAGATGATGAAAACCTGACAGGAAGGAAGATATGAAAGGTTCATGTAGGTGGTGACGAATATAATTAAAAACAAAGTAAGAGGCCCCAAGCCGGTACTGATTATTTTGACTTAATCGAGTGAGTTTTTCCCGAGAATCGTTCAGGGAACATAAAGGAACAGTTTAGAAAAGAGAACGTCGTCAGATAATCTAAGGAAAGTAGAAAAAAATATTTTTAAATAAAGAGTAAAAGAGCACAAGAACTTCCTATCTACAAATAGGGAGTAGAAGTTGAGTAAAAACGAACTACGTATCAGGTTAAAGACAGAAAAACTGAAAACAATCAAAGTAAGGTATGTCGCCATATGACGTATACCAGTAAGGTATCTTGCCATAAAAAACTGAAGTCTTGAGGTAAAAAGCGAATGAAAAAGTTACAGGAAATTCAAGAACAAGGTTTTGATAGTTTCGGTTCGATGTTCATATTTTATGGAATTTACCAGTAGGTACTGTTGTGCGAAAGGTATTAGAGTCAAACATTTTTGCTCTACCTAATTCTGTAAGTTCATGTTATTTTATGTGAGGAAGTTAAACTGTCCTTCCAACTTTTCAATGGATTTTCTCTCCCAAGCGTCATACTTACTAACCTTAAGGAATACGCTCAGAACAGACTATCGACCAATTTCTCAGTAACATACTGACTACACTCATAAATTAAGCTTTGTGTGTGATTCTTGATAGACGAAGTGGAAACAAATTTTAAACAAATGTATTCTCATAGGTCTCGAACCTACAACTTTTGGATGACTCATGTGCCCTATTCATGTATCATCTGGTCCTACCGAAATCTTTTTGTAGAGTGTGAGTGGATATATAGATAACTATTGACCCAAAACCCCAATTTTTCTTGTTGGAAGGTTGATGATTATCTTTATATTTACTTACGTTATTTTGTGTCTGTTACCTACCAATTTTTCCATGTAAAAGAGGAGTGATATGAAAATTCGTATGACGAATTGTGAAACATTATTGAATTTGCATGTTTTGCGTTATTTTGTAATGGTCAATACGTGTATCAGTCCCCTGCCCCCCGTCAGCTTTTCATGTAAATTAGGAGAAGAAAATTTGATTAGTGGAAAATTGCCCGACTGAGACCTTTTTATAAACACATAGGTACGAATACAAAATAATAAATGTAATTTATGCGTACGGTGCTCCCCTAAACAAGCGAGCTCGATATGGCTCTTCACCTAGAATACCGATCGAACGTATTTAAATATTAGTGAGTTTTTTGGAATTGCTAATGAAGTAATCTAGTGATGCTAACACGCCCGGATAAGTATATTGTGGATAATTAAGCAATCACGGTGAATCCGAGCAGTCTGTGACGCGTCATTGTCACCGTGGCTGGCTGAAGCGATTTCGGAAAAAGGTACGTTTAGACTTTTCTTCCAGTATGATGCGAGTGAAAACTTGAAGCAATATTTTCAGAGGTATCTAAATAAACTATTGAGCAAATAAATCCCTAAAAAAGGAGTTTGACCGTTTTGGCTGCAATATTAAACGCTGCAAATTATTACACAACGGTTTATTCAATTTCTGTATAGATAACTCACTGGCAAAGAACACGGCTTTGTCATTGTCAGTACCTACCAACCATATTTTCGAGAGAGGTTCTGGTTGATTTGATGATTCTTAACTTATTAATGATTAAACTGTTTAGGTTTGACTAGATTGGTGTATACATATAACGAAAACTTATATAAATATAAATTGTTGTATAAATCTAACGATAGAGTTGTATAAATATAACGAAAAGTGGATTTCAAAGGGAGTTGTACTATGTTAAATAACCAGTGACTAGATAATGTGAATTTTATTGACCAATAACGAGGCAACAAGGATATAAATATGATGGTATTAATACAGTGGTTGATGCTTACCTAAGAGTGGCCACTAAAGCTAATTTCACAAAATTCATTGGTACGTAACCCCTAAGTTCCAATGAAGAGGAGAGGAAAGCCCAATTCCAGGAAGATAGATAGTGCAGAAGAAGAAGAACAACTAGAAGATAGTAACCGGTAGGTAGGTAGGTAGATCACAGAAGATTTGTATGGTAACTCTCACCTCAATAGTGATATGTAGCTAGCTACTCCTCTTCACCTGAAGATGGGCAGCATGCAGGTGGGATATCCTAGTAGTGATGAAAAAGTATCCTCTTCTTGTAGTGATTTGTAGTGATCCAACAACTTATGTGATATTGCACTGAATCTTTGTTATACAGTTAGGGATCCACTTCAGGTATTTTGGATAAATTTAGATAACTTTTTGGTGAGAGCAAGGTTGACATGTGCATACAGAAAATGGCTGACTGATGATGAATGGTGAACGTGGTGAATGGTATGGGTTTCATGCAGTGAACTGATGACAGAATTTCAGGTGAGTTGCTGATTAACGAAGACATTTTCCAAACTTCATTATCAAGAGGACCTACCGGCAAAACATCGTTAACCGAAAGTTTAGTGCCCTCAATTCGTAACGAAATTTGGTTCTTTGCTTGAAAAGCACAACTGAGAAACATGAAACTCTATCCGGAGAAAGAAACTCCTAAAATTTGCCTCACTTAGCGAACGTTCTTGTGCGATTCAATCTTGTTTTCGATTCTTCATTCGTACTAAAAATAAATGTCACATTAAAAGCGAGTTTAACGATTGTTAATCGTCTATAGGAACGTCGTAGGATGCACTGACTTATCTTTTCAGAACCAGAGCAGCTATTTTCATCTTTAAGGAAAGTATATCCTCCTAGTTAGAAGTTTTCCCACAATTTTGTAGAATGATAACTATTGATTTAATTCATGTAGTTGCCCACTGCGATGGCTCCAAGACATCACATGGAGTTGGATGTGAGGTGCTTGTAGATTCTGGGGTTAACAAATTTTTCCTTCCTGAGCAAACTTCCATCTTACAGCTGAGCTTTTTTGTTGGTATCCACTGTAAATAACGGCAATGTTGTAATCTGTTCAGATTCTCTTAGTGTAATCCAAGCCTTCAGGAAATGTAGATTCCCACCCACTAGTGAAAGATGTGCTTGTTAAAGTGAGCCGAATGATGAACCTTGGATCCTCTATGATACTCTGCTGGGTTCCAGGACACATAGGAATTGCCGGAAACGAAATTGCTGACCGCGATGCAAAATTACAACTGAAGAGCCCACTTTCACATTTCTGTATGTATGCGCTGACTACCAATGTACAGTAAAAAGTGCATTGTGGAAGGGTTGGAGAACCGAATGGCAGTACATGAGTCACCAAAAGTTATGGTCCGTGAAGAAGAGCGTTTCTCGTTGGTCGTCATCTTGCCGAAAAAGAAAGCTTACGGATGGTACTGTGCTGAATCGACGCCGGGAGGAAGTGGTCCTCCGAAGGGAGGTATGTTGGATGTGCTTGAAAAGTTCGAGATTCTTAAGAGTGATAGGTCTGGTAAATGTCTGAATGAGGTGGTCCCTCAACATGTTTCACCGTTGATGGGTTCCTTCCTACAATAGCTTGGTCTCCCCTTCACAATGTTACCCTTACCAATGTTTGAGCTCCCTTTTACTTTGTCTGCCTTGATTGGCATTTGATGATCCTCCTAGGTCCCTTCACTTCTCTGAGCCAATAGGATTCTCCTTTCACTTATCTGATTGGGTATGACTTTCACTTTCTCGACCAATGGGATTCAAGCTCCCTTTCACTTGTGACTATATAAGCTATGCTCTCTATGGTGTACCTTCAGTTATTGTTTGTTGCTGATGATGACCTAACCGTCGAAACTGATTTAACTTGTAACTCAATATTTTCGTGGAAATAGACAACGTTCTACTCAACCCCGTTTTTATTAAGTGGTCCTCACTCGCCTCCGGACATACCCGCCTAACCATGGCCACCTCATGGAACGAGAAGCAACACCTCCCCCCAACTGCTCAACCTGTATATGCCCCCCACTTGCTGACTGAATGTCAAATTTTCAACAACCTCCCACCCGAAACTCCGAGGAATTTAGAAAAGCTTCTGGATGACAATTCAGCTCGGTTGAACGTTATCTTCGATAAATTGAAAACTTTGTCACTATATTACAAAACTGTAAAAGCTTTTGTTTTTCTCACTTTTTCGATTGTGAATCAATAATTTGTTGAAATCATTTAATTTGGCGCCCATGACCTCTTGAAGGTTGCATGTGCCTTAATAAAGAAAAAAATCTATTAACTCTTATGTTGCTGAATCTTAAATAAATGATATTAGTAACATTCGTTTTGAAACAATAAGTGTTGCTAGGGGTACTTCCTTGATTTTAAATCAATAAAATATTGCCCTCAAATAGGACCTAGGCAGTTTGGTTGAATTGGTTCCCCCACATCTTAACATATGCAGTACCACTGAAATATCTTGCAGTAAACAATAGCGATTTCCTGTAGAAAAACCCCCACTATTCATATTACGAACTGTATGTGTATCTCTGATGTATCTGTTGAGGCGAGTTTGGTGGACACCACCGTGAAACACCCCTTTTATCCTATTCCAGGTAAAAGAACCAATGATGAGAGTTTGACGAAACTTTTCTCACATGTGGACATAAAAGAACAGTTTACTTGTATAATGGTAAAATCAAGGCTGGACATCCAAGTACACTCATGAACTTATAGCTATTTGGCTCGTGGGGGTAGTTTACTAAAAGTTAACTAGTCACGAAAAAATGATATAAAAAAATCACGTTAACCCGTTCTAACAGTAGCAAACTTTCAGGAAGTTGGTTATTAGCAAAAGTTACTTCAAAACGAACTTTTCCGAACTTTCACTCCCTCTTATTTGTTCAAAAGTACCTTGTGCCCAATTCGAGTAATATTCGAGAGAGGGGAGGAAATTAATTGTTCACTTTCTCAAATAGAGTTCAAGTCTCGGGAAATACAGTGATTTTTGTTTATTTTTGAGCCGGTAAGGGTGAACTTGGGTTTGTTTTTCTTGGGGTTGCTCGGAGTGTTGAGGCTATAATTATTCTCGTGAAACTTTAATTATTCTGGGGAACGTCAACACTGCAAAGAGATACTTATTGTTAGTTGAAAGCGGCGGCATGCGCATGATACGGCGTAGCAAGGTAGTAGTCGAGGGGCGATAAGGTTCATTAACCTCTTGTACTACTTGTATGGAAATATCGTCTACGAAGATACGTGAGCGTAAATTGCTGGGCGATATAGCTTCTTCACTTAGAAAAACATGACATAACTACATATAACCAATAAGACGAGTTAGTATTAATGATGATGTAACAGATGATGTTATGAAACACGATTCAAAGAACATTCCAAAGTGACAAACAGGAAAGTGCATTATTCGATCCAGATTATGATGACAAAGCGAACGGCCGAAAACGCGCGCGGCATCCAAGATTTGAACTCACGATCTTCCCGCAAGGATTGGTTCGTGTCTCGGACCCAGAAACGCGTCAGCGAACGAGCTCGGCCATCCGGACCCCCCTAAGATTAGCATTAGGTCTAATATACATCTCGAAAACAGAATAGCCCTCAACGTGGGCGTACGGCGGACGGACGGAACATTTTTTATTGGATTTTCGGACTCTACGTACCTTGAAACGTAAAACATCAAATTTTGAGGGGGGGGGGGGGGTAAAATTGTTTTTTTCTTGCTCGATTTCAAAGGCTTATTATTGAAAATAATAAACCAAAACGGAGTTAAGAAGAAGGTTGTCTATTTCCACGAACGTAGAACTCTCTTTCTGTTATCGAAGTTACAAGTTAAATCGATCTCGACGGTTAGTAACAAACAATAACTCTTATTGATGACAATAAATTTTATTCGTATTCTAAATGACTGTAGGTCTAAAACGTCTGTCAAGTGGGTGTGGCACATCTCAAAACATCAATCTCTAAGTACCTTCTACTACTCTCATAGAGCACTCTACACGTCAACCCTCACAATTCCTGAATAATTGCGCGTGCGCACAAAATACTTTCAATTTGGGGGCCATGATTTTCATAAGAGACCGTCTCCACCCCAACTCGCATAATTCCTGAAAATCTCATCGTAATTATATGAGAAATCTAGAAGTTATGGCTGTAACAAGGAAATACAAGTTTGCGAATGCGCAGTGACTACTATCAGTCCGGAGGTGATGATTTACAGAGAGGACCATCTACCCACACAATCCCTGAAAATTTCATCGAAATCGGGTGAGAATCGTAGAAGTTATGACTGTGGCAAGGGTTTCATGACAGACACACAGACAGACACGGAACCAAAATTGTTCAGAGAGGTCTAAAACGTAAAACAAGAGTGGAAATTTTGATTTTGGAGAACATTTTTTTTTGGGCCTTGAAAAGTGAAAACAAAGCTTTCGCTACCTTGGTAGACTCGGAAGCAAAAGCAGTAAAATGGGATTACTGCAGCAGATCAAAATGATTTGGAACATCAAAAGGCAAAATTTCCTCTAATTTTTGTGTGAAACTTTGGTTTTTTATCCGTTGGTTAGTAGCTGATTTCTTATCCAGAG
Organism: Apolygus lucorum; assembly: GCA_009739505.2. Lineage (NCBI taxonomy): Eukaryota > Metazoa > Arthropoda > Insecta > Hemiptera > Miridae > Apolygus > Apolygus lucorum. The sequence continues at coordinate 14,826,865 of CM019178.2, read as the reverse complement.
CATGACTACAAGAACACATCCAATTTATGTGAAATATTCTGGTTAATGTTGGTAGGCCTCGAGACGGTCCCTAATGAATTTCATAAACATTGGAAAGACAGCAGGTATTGTGTCACGCAAACTTGATTAATTTAACGGTACCACAAATTTCTCACGATCGAACTCCTAATTTGGACGAATTTTGGGGTTGGGCTCAAAATGAATGCTTATTGATTTCATTACAATCATGTACAGTCGAAACACTGAAATAATCATCATCAAAATTGAAAACCACTTCCCAATTGTTTGATATTTGTCAATTTAGAAAAGTATTAATATGTTGGTGAAAATCGTGTTCTAAATTGTGAATTTGATTACCACTGTACGTAAAAATAGCTACACTACTCACCCGATTCGGTCGACATTTTTTCTGTAATTTGTGCATAAATTTAAACTTCATCACTTCTTCCTAACTTATTTCTGGATATTTGAATCAATTGATATTCTTAAAAAAGAATAAAACTGTTTCCTCCTGAAAACTCACTTGCATTGTCAAACTTTTCAATAACTAACGATAATAACAATTAATATGATAACTCAAATCACAAGTAAGAAAAAGAATTTTAATTATGTAGATAGATGGAAGTTTACTCGTGTCACAAGGTTGGAAGTTTCCAAGGTTGAAGCATTAAATTTCAGAATATCCAACAAACTTTGTTCTTTTTACAACCTTCACTCTACGATAAGTCTCTTGACAGCAATAAAAGTTTCCAGCTTCCTTGACTGAGATAGTCAATTTGGTAGAATGCAATGTCACCCCAAGAGCTCTATTACCTGAATTTACTTTAATCACTTGATTATTTCCTTTTTTACTTATTAAAACATTGAGTGAGTAGATAAGTTATTACTCAATAGTAATTATTAATAGATGTGGAAAATGGAAATCAAAGTTTTTCTGGTTTTTCCAATACATCAGCATTTTGACAAAAGAAAATCATTTTAATTGAAGAAATTCTTTAACCTCATTCGTTTCATCGAATCACAAGGAATTTCGGGTTGATACTGATTCTGTAAGAACAATTTTCATATTGAATACCTTAAGCATTACTCCTCTACTAGCAGTGAGGTAGGTAATCGACTGCTTCATACGAGTATATCATATTCGTCGTTGAATATCGTAACGTCTCAATTTTTGGTCATTTTTAGTATCGATTATTAGGCATTGATTTGAAGCCTTGAAGGAGTCATCTAGCCCCAGATTGTCCATTGAGAATGAAAAACGCAAACTTCTGTCGTGGACTGTGATCCACTTGCTCGTTACAGTGTTTTCTGCGTGATTTTTATTTTTTTTTAATACTCGTTCTCAATATCCTAAAATCCTCTAAGTTCCTGCAAATTACTTTAAGTCACTGTTGGCTGTAGCTCGTTTGAGTTTGCAGATCTTTGGATATTGAGAACCAATAATGACAAAATCTCAGTTTTTCGTTGCTTAAAAAACGCTGCAAATTATTGCCCGAAGGTTTATTATTTTCTGTATAGATCACCCTTCTGTATAGATCACTGGTTTTCCATCGATAGCACCTACCAAGATCTGTATTTTCCCTTGACCTTCCCTCTCAAATTTCAGCTTCCTGCGTTCAATAGGATTGAAAATGGCTTTGGACCTCACTCAACTGATCAGCTCTCTTCCAGGCGTCTTCAGCATGCGAGGAAATCTTCTTCACTCTTCAGATCACTGATCAGCTGAGTGAGCTCCGAAGCCATTTTCAATCCTATTGAACGCAGGAAGCTGAAATTTGAGAGGGAGGGTCGAGGGAGAATTCAGATATTGGTAGGTACTATTGATGGAAAACCAGTGATCTATACAAAAGGGTGATCTATACAGAAAATAATAAACCTTTGGGCATCAATTTGCAGCGTTTTTTTTACCTACTAACATTTTTTTACCTACCAACTATTGGTAGGTACTACCTACCTCACCCTACTGCCTTCACACCTTCACAATCAAGTTTATTAGTAAGAACCAAACGCTTCACACTCGATTCGAAAAATAGGGAGCTTCATATGGAAATTTGATTACTGGTTGCTAAGGATGCAAAACTGAATACAACTCGAAGAAACGAACAGCGATCGCGTTTTGGTTAGCTACAAACTCAATGGAGATTAGACCTCTTTTGTGATTCTCACTCGTGTTTCTGTTTTATCGAAAGAAAACCCATAAGTACTCGTAGGGATTTTCGGATTTTACGTACCTACCTTGAAACGTAATACATCAAACTTTGAGGGGGGTTAAACTTTTTTTTCATGCTCGATTCTAAAGGCTTACTTATTATTGAAAATAATAAACCTAAAAAGAGATTTTAGAGGAAGACAATTATTGTCTTACTAGCTGAAAAGCCTACAAAAAGTAGGCAAAAACAATTCCTCCGACTCTCTCCCGGACTCACTCGGACTCCTCCCGCCCCAACTCCTCCGACTCCTCTCGCCTCCGACTCCTCCCGCCCCCAACCCCTCCAGCCTCCAACTCTCCCCACTCCCACGACCCCTTCAACCCCTCCGTGCATACGTACGTACGTACGTACGGTTGGCGTTTTATATTATTAGATTTGTCTTATTAATTATTGTTATTATAACCCTAGATTGGTATCGGTTGGGCAAATTATGACATTTCCATCGTGATTTTTCATTACAGTATTTTTCGATTTGTGATGCGCTGTCTCCTACGTTACCCCCCCCCCCCCCCCATGTCATTTAAAATCTGGTTTATTTAAAAAGTAGATTTCTGAATTTCATCACGTTAGTGTTGACTTTCTAATGTATTTTTGGGATATTAGAAAAGTACAAACGGCTTCAGGAAGCTTTTTTACCCAAAGAGTGAAGTCTAAAACGAAGTCCTTGAGGTAACTTTTTAGCAAACCAAGAAGTTTTTAAAATTTATGTTTTATTAAACATTTTCGTATGTTTACGGATTGTATGGTATATATTATGGTTTATCACGATCAAAATAACAATATTTAAACTCTTGGTATAAAAAATCTTTGTTTCGTTTAGTAAAGATTTATGTTTGTCAGAGTGACAATAACTCGGTCCAGAGTAATTCCTTAGTGTTCGTCCCCTTATTGCTCCAGGTTGGTACATTTACTCACTCAAGCACCAGTGATTTACAAAACAATGACCTCAATTTCTACGCGAGATTGAAGTGTGCAAATAGAGACACGGTTTAGTAAGCGTATGATCACAATGATGTGATTCATGAAACAATTACCTCGCCCATCAAATCATAAATGGACTTCCACCTACCATTGACCGTTTTTTCATATTTCTGTCTGAGTTGAAATCAGGTAAAAGTTTTGGGCATGAGAGTAACTGACGACGTTTTCTGACAAATAATGGATTCCTCAAACACGAGAATTACTATGGAAATAATTGAGGTAACCCCCCCCCCACCCTTTTTTTCAGTTTCATGCACCTAAAAGATTGGTTAAATAAAAAATTAAAATTGGTTATTCCGAAAAACCAAATAAATTGTATAGTCAACTTTTGATGTCGGGGAAAAGTCTAGAGAAAGCAAAATTACTGGTGAAATAAGTGAATTATGATGACAGTATGAAAAAACACGTTGACGAGGTACTAATTTATTTTCACTCTGGTTGTAATATAAAATTATTTTGCAACATTGTACCAATAATATTTGAATTGATTTGATCTAAGTACATTTCGTTTCTGGATTCTAGTTTTCTTTATCTGAAGGGCAAGGATATTCTCTGGATTTACCATTTAGGTCACCCGAAGCTCAAGTTCGAAACCGATTATTTCACCCCTCAGGGGGCTACTTTTCCTTGAAGTGCTCGATGCGGTAAGTCTGCAAGTGTTTGCCTGCTGGGGTATCCGACTGATTTAGAGTCTCATTTCACTCAAGTGCCCTTCATGTACTCGTTACTCTCACTCGTTCAAGTAAGCGTTGAAGTTCTATCTGGATCGACCGTTTATATTCATTCTACTCCCTGCGAATTGCACTTGAAGGTTGTTGTACCGAAACAAATTTACATGCCGACCAACTACATCAACGACTATCAGACTAACCCTTTTCTACACTGCGCCCCGCCCTGGTTCACTGTTTGGAATACCAGTGGTGGGGATTTTTAGTTTAAAGAAAATCCAGTTACTCTTGTTACCAAAATATATTAAGAAATTAAAATTGAACATGAATTAAGGAGCTCCTTTTGGTACAGTTTAGTATTAAGAATTTTCCTGTATTATTTAAATCGTTTGACCGTGATGGCGAGGACAGGAAGCACAACATACGAATTCACCAGAAGGCAGATAGTACTTGAAGTTCCTTGGGATGAGCTGCAACAAAATCATGGATGGGCTGAATATCATGGACAGTCGTATATCACCAATGTGTCGATGCGAACAAGATGAGGAATCAGCCGAACACTTCTTGTGCAGATGGGACCGATTCTGGAGATCCAGAACGGAAGCATTCGGTCACCACATAGTAGAACGCGCATCCTTGCGTGTAATTTCGTGGAAACGCATAAAGAAATTTGCTGATCTCAGCAAAAGATATACATACTCTGAAGTGGGGTATCCGGCAGAATCCTCTTTTAACAGAGGGACCTCGAAAGAGGGAGAGCCATTAGAGCCATTAGAGTCTGAAACTCTTTTCCAATGGCAACCCCAAGCCACGTGAGTGAGTGAGGGCTCCAAGGAAGCATTCGAGGTAGGCTGTGGTGCCTTTTGTCTGTGCTGTCTGACGATATTTCCGGGATGCTGATGACCCAGATTGGTTATAGGGATGAACGGCGACACAGTGAACTGATTGTATGATCCAGGTCCTTTTGGGATTCTGATGACCCAGGTTTGGCTGATGGAAAGGCGTTGGCAAGGCGAAGTAAACTTGTTGGCGTTAAGAGTTCAACTGTTGGAGCACAGCTTCAAGGGCACACTTCGCTATTCAGGGCACAGTTCACTTCAACTTAACAATTTTCACTATCAACCTATCTGAGTGAGAGATAGTGAACAACAATACAAGAGTTGCTTAGTTGGGCCTGATCACTCACAGTTCTCCCTCCTCAGGGAGATGGGGTTCCGGGTATCCTCCTTCTACAATTACCTCTACGCGGAAATCACGCCAAATATTTGCGGGCTTCATTAGTTAGTTATCAACCGTCAAAGTCGGGAGGTCCCCTCTTTGAGCACTTCGTACCGCCCTGTGTAGAAACGCAAGTATTTTATTACTGTTATAGGATTCGTTGAAACCGTCCATATTACGCGATTTTTTTTGCTATTTTTCATTGCTGAGGTTTTCGCTAAAATTTCACGTCACAAATGTCAACCACATGAATTTTTTCGGGTCCTTCAAGAACTTTCTGAGGCAGATGATTACTCAGACATACTAGAGAACAATTTTGAGGTCAATGTTAAATATTTCATTCATATTTTCATACATTTTATGAAAACTCCAATTCCAAAATTTTCGTGTAAAGATAAAAAAGTACCTACCTTGTTTTCGTTATAGTGCTGGTTTGAGGGAATTTTGGATGAATAAGAATTTTCTGTTTTTCGTTATGGTGCAAGGTAAGGAGAATTTTTGAAAAAATAACAAAAAATGATGCGGCTGATATTTTGTGATAGTTCAGACTTCCGTAGAACAAGTACCTGTCTGATCGATTTGTAAATAATAAAATGTTCTTTCATGTTAATTAAAAAAAAAAGTTGTAGTCACAGTGAAATTGTGTTTTTAAGAGCTCCTTATACTTAACCTCTTGTACTTCAATTTAGTGTCAATTATTAATTTTACCGTAGTCCTTCGGGATCTGAGAGCCAGTGATTTTTTCTGGGTTGCACTAGAATTGCACTGGAGGTTTCCAGAATTATACTAATGTCATAAAACACCAGGGTGGGACTGAGTCCCGCCCGCGTGTAGAATTGTTCCAGCGGAGGCCGCGTGGTGTTAAGGGTTAAACTAACTACGAGGATGATTTGATAACTAACTAGAAAGATTTTTAATTGACTGTGATTAGATTCATACTGAAGCTAGTAGTTTTCAAGGCTGTTTCACTGAAGTTTGCTTCAGCGAAAGCTCGTATTTCCCTCAACAATTGGCTATGAGAGTACTTAGTTATGATATCAAGGGTTCCATCCCTCCTAAGGGTTAACGTTTGTAAAACACCTCTCAACCATTTTGACAATTTGACAGCCATTTATTAAGAGGGATTTAGCGTCAGTTGTTGGCGATCCAGTCGCTTCGTACCTCGGAGAGTAAAGTGGATTAGTCAAGGGACCCTGATAACCCGAGTCATTCATTAGTGGGACGGATAACTAGCAGAGACATGAGTGCCCAGCTGCAGCTAGATGTCAGATTACCTTAACTGAATTCACAAGACAGACACATTGTACCTTCCATGACCTGGAAAATCAGGATAGTAAATGAATATTTTCGAAAGCTCTTCAGTTTTGAAATCGGAAACAAATAATACATTAAAGATCAACATAATTAAAAGTATGACGTTGTTTTGTCGATTGTTGAAGTACGATTAATATTTGAGAGACCAAAACTCCTGAAGGAGTATACCATAGTGCACCAAATATACTGTAAGTATTCCTATTAAAGTGGCACTAAATGTTCGGCTTTCAAAATTTTCACAAAACTCACTCACCATTGTTACTGTACCCTACCTAATTAAAGGATATGAAAGGCATCACACTTTTTTGCATCCAGACCAATCGACAAATGTCCAAAGAAACTAATTGTATTGTACCTACTTCGTTTTGTAGAAATATATCTAGCCGTTTTATTTAAAGTGAAAGTGTACAGTGAAATTTAATTCTTCCCTTCTTCATTATCTATTATAGTTCTCAGTTCGAACACTTGGTGCCGAAACCCGGGATGATGCTTCTGAAAGAAAACGTTCCATGTCAGGTAGGTCAAGAGATTTTGATGGGTTCACGTTAGCTAAAATTTCAAAATTTCTTTTGTGATTCACATTCGTGATTCTGTTTTATCGAAGAAAAACCCTCGTTTTCCCCCCTCATTTTTATCGACGGAAAGTACTCGTAGGGTGCGAACAGTTTGTCCTAAAGAACTCCGGGTGTCTCAAAAATTTTTAAAAATTCAATACTATTTCAAATTAATGAAAAAACAATAGGTACCTTTATTTCGAGAGTTTTTTAGCTAGAGCACTCTTGAAAATTTCAACCCTTAATTATCACCCATATACCAAATTTGATCCAAATTGGTTCATGGTTGCTAAAAAAAGTGCCGCATACGGTGGACGGACAGAAATTTTTTTATTCGATTTTCGGATTCTACGTAAACCTACAAATTTTGATCTAGGGGGGGGGGGGGGGGGGGTGAAATTTTTTTCTTGGACGATTCCAAAGGTTCATTATTTAAAAAAATAAACCAAAAATGCTTAGTACGAAAAAACGACTAAAAAAAAAAAAATATTTCGGTTTATTTTGGTTCTGTTTGTTTATGTCGTTGTTACTCGTAGGGTTGGAGAATTACATTATTGGTACTCTTAGAAAGAATTTTACCGTTAGATCAAAAGTATTTATCGGTTTATCATCGGACTAGTTCAAAAGTGCTCATTCGTAATATTCAAATCAAAATATCACCAGCAAATCCCACTGCTTACTTCGGGTATTAAACATCGTAACTCTTGAGACTTCTTCGGAATCAAGTCAAGTTGAGAAGTCGTGCATTCCCAACTCACAACGGCGCTAACTTATTTACATTCACTCCGGTTTTGGCTCAAATACTTCTCAAATCAGTCTTTTGTCGAGAAGCTTTCCATGTGCATACATTTCCACGGTAGACATCTTAACGCTACAACCTTGAAGAGTGTCTGAGGAGACAGTTCGAAATTCAAATCCAATCACAAAGTTCCCGTAAGCGTCAGACAACTGTCGGATGAGAGTTGTTCTAAGAAACCCACGTCGACCTTTATGACCCTTGATTGGACACCTGATGGGAACCGCACATATTACTGGCATAATAACTTTTAAATTAGAAAACAGTCAATGATACGTTTGAACTCTTCAATAATCTGATTTCTCTGTGATATCATGTCGTGTATCATGTAGGGTGTTCGAAACCAATCGAAAATACTTCAAGAATCGATTTTGCTACTAATTTGCAACAACTTTTTTCTCTTAGCACTTTTTTTTACCCCGAATAAATGCCACTTTTTTAGCTTTGGGTTTTTTCCCGTGTTTTCGACCTTGCGTTACTTTCTCATTTTTCATGCAAATTCAGTACGATTACACCGTTGAAAAGAGCCTTAAATTTTCCTCATGGTCACCAGTTCAGAAAGACTGTTCACATCGATAGTCTTTCTATCTAAAACCTATAAATCTGCCAATTTCTGTATTTTGTTCATACATTTTGGTGATTTTGTTTTGGAACACTATCTATTTCAGAGGCCCTGAAAAGTTTAAAGGTGCTCTATTTCATCGGCTTTCCAATTGTACCCCATTTTTTAAGTTTCCCATAAATTTGAGGAAAAAATTATGTTTGAATGCCAAACAAGTGTTATTCTAGCGAAAAATGGGTGTTTTTCACCATTTTAAAGTGAAAACAGAGACATTTTGAGTGAGGTACAAAAAAGTTCTTGGACTAAAAGGTTGTTGCAAATCAGTTGTAGAATCGATTCCTGGAATACTGTTGATTGGTTTCGGGGCACCTTGTATAAGTCGGGGTTTGTGCCTCCTGAATTGAACTGAGGATTTCAAATACAAGTAATTTCGTAACTTCGTAATTCGGAACTCGGATTCACGAAGAAACTAAACACACAATTTTAACAATATGACTAACTTAATTGTATGACTCAACATACTTTATATAAGTATGGCGTGAAAGGGAGGGGTTACATTGAAATACCATATTTCTTGAAAGGACGATTGTATGAGCACAGTGCTTCAGGAGCCCTTAAAACTCATACCATACCTAATAATTTGGAAAATTTAAATGGTTGAAAATAAAAATGTAAATATTTCAATAGAATAGTTTATTGAAGACAGTGAATATGCCTATCGGAGCTCCACCTAGATTTAAGATAGAAATAATATTAGAAAATAAAATGTTTTTCGATTTAATTAAATAAAAAAAAATAAAGTGCCTTGGGGCGGATTCGAACCCGTGCGTGTCCGGCGGTCCCTCCTGGGTTTAGAGATGGAATCGTGGCTGTGTAGAAGGATAGGCGGTCAGTGGAACTCGGCGAAGGCCCTGGAGGGGGTTCGGTTTTCTCGGGTGACGTCGGTTCGACTCGCTTCCACGGATTTCACTCGGTTTTCCAAAGTTGATTCAAAATAGAATCCCGGCTTATTTCCGTTCTTGGCGGAGTATTGTCCTCTCTCCCGACTTATTTGCCTACGTGGCGGGTAGGTACCAGTAGGCGCACTTCGAATGTATGACGACGAGATACTGATGACTCGATGTCACACGAACGGAAAAAGGTAAGTAGAAATGCAGGAGACGGTAGCGGGCTCGTTGCAAACGGAACACTGGTCTCGTGTGATCGGAGTCGTTGAAGCGAGCTTCTTATCTCCTGCACTTTCGACCATTGATAGACAGGGGGGAAAAAGAAACGGCAACTTGGTAAATAAATACAAAACTTGTTCGAGCGTTCTGGATCGAACAACGATTTAGTGAGAAAGTGGCAAATGAGCAATCGGGATGGACCCATTAAATTTTTTTTCCTTGCTCGATTCCAAAGGCTCATTTTTGAAAATAACAAACCAAAAAGAAAATAAAACCACCGCTCTTTCAGAAAAACTTCACAAGTAGATAACCGGAAAAACTGGAAAAAGAGAAACACAACATAGTTGTCAGTTTACCTTATTATTATATTCCATTAGTGACTAATTGATTAATGTAATTTGGTATTATAGATTTAATTAACATTGGAATAAAAAAAAAATAAAAAAAAAAAACAGGGGCGCTCATTTTACAAAATCCATCAATGTCAAGGACCTCACAAGTACCTACTTTGTTGTACAACCAATAAATTTTGAGGGAAGTTAAGTAAACAATTTCTTTTCTTGGTCGATTCCAAAAGTTTATCATTGAAAATAATAAACCAAAATATTCAAAATTCAACAAAATATTCGGTGTAAGCTTGTAGTTTCTATTGGAGGAGTTAACGGGGTTTGGCCTCCCTCTGCAACTCTCCCTCACCGCGTGCGCACAAAATTATTTGCAAGCCCAATGCTCAATATTCCAACGGCGGATTCCCATTCACGAATAGATGATAAACTCATGGGGGATGTCTAATCTGAATTGGGGACATCACGTCTACTTACGTCGGTAATGTTGGGCATTCAGGGCCCCCCTCGAGAACAGTTGTTGGCACCTGCGCTAAATCGTGAATCACATTGTCATACAGTTTTAGTTGGGTAATGGAAACAAAGTACGACTACACCACAATACACTACATACACGCCACACACCCACACGTGTTCCTTTTAAACAACTGTTGTTAACTCGAGCGAGTTCCCATACATACCCTACAGCTTGAAAACACCTTGAAATGATTCACTCTGGGCGATGGACCTTCAACGAGTTTTCAACGCATTATGTTCCGACGTCTCTTATCTTTCGCTTGTTCGTCGTACTTCCCCAGACATTAAATTTGCACCCGCGATCCCGGAGATGTTTTCTGTACTTCGCTTCTACCGCGAGCTTCCTTCCCATCATTAGAATTTAAACACATTCCTCGGTTGAGGGAACTACATCATACGAGGATATACCATTTCCCCATTCCTCGCACTCGTACCCCTCCACATACCCGTACCACAACGTATTGTACAACTCTCCCACTCTCTGAAATGCCTTGGGAGAGCGGTGATGTAATCATCATTTGAAAAAACCGGAAGTTTTAGTACATGACTTGTGGTAAACAGAATTCTGAACCAAGTTGAGAGTTGTAATGACTCATACTTGTAACTATGTAGTTCTTAAATAAAGGTCGAGGGAAACCCTGAGTGACTCACCATGCAAGGTGGGTAAGGTGAGGTACGGGGAACAGTGACATCATTTGACGTCACCTTTTCCACTCTCCCCTTACCTTGTTTAGTCAGTATAAAAGGAGGACTCAGGGCTTCCCTTGTATGCACTCGTCTTCGAAAACTCGACTTGTTTATTTCTCGCTCTACCTCGCCTTCTCTCTGAAACCCACAGTTCATCAGAGGGTCTCGGTATGCGATAAATCTCATGGCGCCGGCTTCTGCTCCCATTTACCCTAGTAGTTGCCTGCCCCCCACCTAGGTATAGGTAAATGTGGTGCATTCCCTGGGTCGGCGAGCAATCGCGCCTAGGCATGTATCCGAGCTGGCGATCTGAAACACTCTTGCACACGGTCTGCGGTAACCCGCGCCGGGCATCTAGTGTTGTCCCGTCCTTTGTCTTCGTTGAGTAGGAACCAATCAAACCGACAAGCCGAAGTGAAGCCGATCGCCTTCACGCTCCGACACGCCGTCATAACAAGAGTATTCAACAGAATTTTTTGAAATCATTTCCGTACATTTGTACCAAATGTGAACCTTTTCCCTGAGTTTTACCTATTTCTAGAAAATAATTCTAACTAAATTAAGGCAGATATGTTTGTTTGCTATTTGATCAACCGATTTTGTGCAGAACAATCCCAAAGTATGTGAGTAGGTTTTGACCTGTAGTAGGTCAAGGTAGTATGTCTTATGTTTACACGACGTGATACGGGAGAATGAGAACGGCACTTTCGGCACTTATAAAAACGGTATAATAAACTGAATTAACAGCGGTAATAGTCGGTATAAGAAGCACTCTGATGTAAAACGGGATATCGGTTCGTACATAGAATCTGGACTGAGGAAAAGGTCTAGTACTCTCTGAACTAGTACTGTCGGGGGTAAACTTATTCGGTGATGATTGTTAATATTTAACGTTATTCTATTGTGCAAAAATATACTCGTACTGGTTCTTGTAATCCGGAACCGGGTCTTGGCAGTTGATTTGAAATCACCGTTCATGAAGCGGCGGGGGAGTTCTAAAATCCTATATTTTCTCCTTCATCATGAAACTTACATTAAAGATGTTTGTCAACGACAGGGTTAATTATAGATTATTGATTCTATTATTGATACGATATTTGTTGACATTAAAATTTCTGTGTCGTGAAAAAAGTGTGAAAAATACAAGTTCTTTCTATCGTTCTCCTGCATTATGCGTGTTTATTTCCTTCTATCAATAACAAGTGGTCCTTCGAGCCAGATGGGAGCAGAGAGTGCTATTGCTGCGGGAAATTTCAATCCCTTGGTGTTATGACCTCAACTTGGCTCATACAAAAAATGTCCAAATGCATGTTATGGGAGGAGTGAATGAGCTTACATTCGTACAGTAACCACGAGCGGAGTTCAAGTCATGCTCTGTGTTGCCAAAGTGTGGGTGGCTCCATTTAAACAGACTTGAGCTTCAAGCTGCTCTTATTACTACCCAAATTGGAGCATACGCTATCAAGGAGCATCGCATTGAGTTATCCAAAGTGGGTTGGAGTAAAGAGAAGTAGATTATTAATTATTCCACGTGAAGAGACTTGTAGATCTAAGTCTAAAAGGTTCAGTACGAGCTGCCTAGAGGTGGATCTCAGGAGCATCTAGGGAGAGAGATTGGTGGAACGGCCTGAGCGCTGCCTGGCGACGATTAGATGAACCTTCCAGGAGCTAAAAACCTACGTTATCTCTTATAAGTCCGCTGATGTGATGACAACTCGGTTGACACATTTTGCCGAGCATTCTTGTAGTTTTACCTTTGTAAGGGTGAGATCGAGTCTAACGAGTTGTAAACAAACGACGGAAATTTGTTACGAATTCAATGTAGCTCTGTCCGTAATCCGTAAAATATCTAATTTTCAAATTAGTTAGTTGACATCTGCGTTGCTCCTCCCACCCCATCAATTCGGAAGATGGAACCCGGCTTTAGGAATCGCCTACATCACATCGGGCGACTGATAAGAGAGATAACGTATGTCTTGAGCTCCGGAAGGTTCATCTAATCGTCGCTATGCAGCGCTCAGGCCGATCCACCAATTTCTCTCCCTAGATGCTCCTGTGGATCTCCACCAAGGAGAGTTGGTCGCACGCTGGTTTCCAAGCTCAGTTTTCCTATATGAACACACAGCAACCTAATGTCTGAACGAAGATGCAAGGAAAAGAACCTTTGAACGAGGAAAAGAATCTTTGCGAGAAGGGATGAAGGAAACAGGGCCTGCAGAGCAAAGAAAAAAGGGAGCGCACAATGGCAAAACGACAAGATATATGGGCGGAAGAACATAGAGGAAGATGGACTGCTGCACAGCTGGTGCCAAACATTCAGACGTGGATTGAAAGGAAACATGGAGAATTGAACTTCTTCCTTACGCAGTTTTAAAGGACATGGACTTTTTATGCCTATTTGCATAAAATTGGGAAGGTATCTGCCCCAACATGTCTACACTGCCAGAACAATGATGACGATGATGTGCTCCACACCTTCTTCAAAAGAACCAAATGGGCGCCTGAAAGAGACTAGCTGGTGGCAGACCTGGAGTTAGCTCCCTAGAGTTCAACACCAGCAGGATGCTGGAAGGTGTACTCTGCTGTGGCAGAGTACACAGAAAGCATCCTGTCAAGGAAAATACAATTAGAACGAGAAAGAGAGAGGAGGGTCCGCCCCCTCACCTAGAGCTGATTAAACGCCCTAGGACTCAGCCCGAAGTAATGTGTTAAACGGTTCCGGGCTGATCTCCAACGTGGGAGAAAAGGAGGTGTTTTTTTAGTGGGTTTGAATCCCGCATAACCGGAAGATGCAGATCCTTCCAGGTAAGTACGAAAAATTTAATGTTACTGGAGTGCATTATAAAGTTTAAAATTGTATTCCTAATTCAAGAATCCATAATGATTTATATTTAACCCCGCCATTTTTTCACGAAAGTATCCTAAACCAAAAAATGATAGCTCGAATTGCCCTCCAAATTACATCTTAATGGTAAATTCAATGGTTTTAAAAAATTGTCGAGTTACCTGGTTTTACATGTAGTCTAATTTCCGTACTTACTTGGTTACGAGCAACCAAATTTTCAGACTTACCTGCTCACCCACCATAAGGAAATCTACTTGCCTGGTTAGGCACAATTTAGTACACTGGGAAAATAACAATACCAGACCGTTACCCTTTACCCCATGTCAGGGATTTTGAACAGAAATTAGATGCACCATATTTTCAAAAATTGACCTGAAGAAGGCTTACCATCAAATTCCTGTAGCAGACGAAGATGTTGGAAAAACTGTCATCACTACGCCATTTGGTTTATTCGAGTTCCCAGCAATGCCATTTGGTCTTCGAAATACAGTTCAAACCTTCAAAATATTCATACATAATGTTTTAGAAGGTTTTGACTTCTGTTTTGCATATTTGAACGACATTTTGGTAGCCTCCAAGGATTTTTCGGAGACTGTCGATTCAGTTCTTGCTATTGAGGCATTTCACTCTTTCTCTCAGGGTTCGATTCCATCTCTCCAATAGTCCATCTGATTGCGGGTGGTAGGCTGACGTACGGATTCGTTGAGTCCCCATCTTTGTCCACAAAGCTGCCATCAGTTAGCTCTCAAATTGTCTGGTAGGAAACCTCAGTTACCGGTCTGTGCTTGAAACAGAAATAGGAAGCATGGTGGACTTACGCTGATACTCGCAAAAGAAAGCTAACACAAAATAACGCCTACAGTGAAGATATCTCGATTTTTACCAAAAAACGACTTACCTGGATTCCCCCCCCCCCCCCCGCCAGCCATTTATCTGGAGCCAAAAGCTCTAACGATGAACAACACTCAGAGATTGGGACAGTGACTTTAAAATTTAATCATTCAGTATTCATGGAACATGTCCACTCTATTAAAGTGACCACTCCACCCAAAAAAACAATTTTTTCGTATTTTTTTAAAAATAATTTTATTTAAACTACACAACATGAGGAACATCCTGAATTTCAGAAATTTTTCAGAATTTCAGAAATTTTTGATAACAGTAAGTCGTACTTACAGACCACCAAAGTTAGTAACAACAAACACGCTAATGATAATTTTGATAAACGTAACAGACAGGTGTTGTTGTTGCTAATGGTGAACTCAATATATTTTTGTTAGCCCTAAATAACCATGACGGACAGAAACAAATGGAACAGACAGACATGGATAATAGAAACTAAATAGATTCGTTATTCGATGAAACGAGCGCGCTCAGCGGCAGACCGCAGACGAGATTGGGCTGTCGAAAACTCGCTCTCCTGTAAAATTGTGTTTCCGCACAACAAGGTACATATCTCCTGATAAGTTTTTGATAAATATATTTTTAAATGTTCGTATTGTCAAGCTCTACAAATTTGCGGAAACGACTATCAACATTTTTTTCGACAAACGCAAGGATTCATGCGGAAATGGGAAAAAATGTTGACAAAATTTTGTTACTGAACCCAACAATTAGGATCACGAAATTTCAAAAATCCAATTCCGCACGTTTTTAGAGCTTAGCAAGACGGAAACGTGGAAAAATAAGTCAACATCTCTTATAGTAACTGAGGAAAATGTACCTAAATGTGAAAAGTTGGTGCCTACAAACATCACCATTATTGATTTTTTGCGCATCACCATTATTGTATGTGCAACATACCTTTGATTGAACAAGTGATAATAATTTCAAGGTCTTGGATTGAATAGGAACGGATATAATGTAGATTAGAGTTCGACGTAGCGTCACGCGCTGCCAGGATGGACTGATCCCCTTAAGTACTGATCATACTTTTGATCATTATTTAATTCTGCCGAACAGATTTGAGTCGGAAGTGTGTTGGAATTGTATTCATGTACAATTAACCTTCCTCCCACAAGGCCGTGTCGTACACAACACGTTGAACCTAATGTGGGGGTTCGCATGCGCGCATCACTTCAGGTGAGGGCTGAGGGACTAATTACCCTACAAGCCAATCGTACTGCAGCTTTTGGCTAGGTAAGTTCACGCTCAGTCTTCTTTTTCCTATACCTGAATTTTTCTATACCTGACTTCCAAAGGGTGCCTGTGTCGTTATTGACACCGCCTTGTGGTACATGTTCTATATTTTGTGGGGACTTCACTCATGGTAACTCAAACATTTCTTTCAGTATTCTGCTTCCTTCATGTGCCTGTTTGCTGCATAATGGCCAACCCATCGAGGTTCATCACTGATGAGGAAATTTTGAATGAATTGGAGCGCCTGAGTCTACAAGGAGGAAAAATGTGTCTGGTTTTGTAATTTTATTGAGTTTTTTGTATTTTTCAAAAATATATTTCAAAGTTAATAATATTTCAAGAATTACATTAGTTATAGAATTGAGTATGAGAGGAACTAATGTACCTGATTTTGATGTGTAAATCCAAGTTTTTAAATGGTTACAGATGTTCGCTTTATACATTCCTCATATTTTCTCTGATCTTGTCAATTATCTAAGTCCTAATGATGAATGATTTCAAGGAACTGATGTGATGCTAGTATAAAAGTTATGTGCCTGAACTTTACTGTGTGATATAACTAGTAAATTGTAACATATCTCGTATGCTCAGGTTCGCTTGAGAAATGTCTCAATATATTTCGTGATTGTTGTTTTGTTTGAACAGATGTTGATGATTTAGAGGACGAATAAACTTTTAAGTGATTCAGAGAAAGTGTCCCTACTCATTTTTCCCTTTAATACGTCCAAAAATTACACTCAGGGAATAATCATGGTACTGTGTCGTATACGCCTTGCAATAATTGCATTACAATATGAATTATTCATATCCAGAAAGCGAGCCTTGTGGGAGGAGGGTTATTATGACAGTCATTGATTCAAACAGTAATTACTTACTCAGTACCTGTGAATAATTTTTGTGGGGGATTCGTGTAAGCTCTACAGGTGTTTGGGATTCGATAAGCAGCACTAAAGAGACGATTGAGTCCCTTCCGAAATCTACTACGCACACGAAATCGACACCCTCAATGCACTGTGACGCTGGAAGGATCATTTGGAGAGGGATTAGTTCGAAAGGGGATGATCCGTGGAAGCGTGAAGTTGTTGTTGGGGCGACGGTCGGGGGAGAAGGGAAGCAAACCCCTCCAGTAAGGTCTGTAAGGGAAGGGAAAAGCGTCTAACACGGATCGTCGCCCTCCTGACGCGGTTCACGGTTCAATTCCCGCACCGTCCCCGTCCGCCCGACGGCTCATCATAGTCAAACCCGAGAGCCCCTGATTGAGAAGAAAATAATTAAACCCTTCCTCGAGATGAGGCGTAATTTCTTTTTATAGGCTCTACCCTCGCTGAGAAGAACGCAAGAAGAATCCCGGCTAAGTGAGGTGAGTTAACTACAGGAATGAATACTCAAACAAAGTTCGCGCTAGGAGAAGTGATTAAACTTGTTTGAAAATAGCACTTACCGATATTGGACAAGTTGTGGGGAATTCGATTCAAAGTGAACTTGTTCCTACTAGCTTATGCTGACGGACAGCTTATCGGAATGATGCGATTGTGGCGTCCGAACGGAATCCAAACGAACTAAGGCGCCAGTCACTGACCGTTTCCTTCAGTAGTTATCAGTATCTTCAGAAGTAGGGATGATTATCGTTAAAAAAGTATCGATATTTTGTATCGATACTGTATCGTATCCGAGTATCGATATCCCAAGTATCGTTGGGCATGAGTATCGATATTTTAAAATACCGAGTATCGATACCTACTTTAGTGTCACAAACTATCAATATTATCCAATATTCGCAAGAAAAATAATTTTTCAAGAATTTTTATTCATTCTTTACTATCAAGAGTCCAAGCAGAGTGATTTTCTCCATGATATAAACTTTAATTGTGCAACCAAAGAGTAATGACTCATAAGCCTGTCCACCTTCATTTTTTAGTCGTTATGTAGAATTTTCCGCGAGAACTGTATCGATATTCGATATTTAGAAATATCGGTTCCAAAGTATCGATATCCAAAAATATCGGATAGTGCAGTATCGATACTAAAATATCGAGTATTGGTACGAAAGTATCGATATTTTGAAATATCGAGTATCGATACCCATCCCTATTCAGAAGTCATCCTGTCAGGCTACTAGGTGGTGTCTTTGTCTGTGCTCTCAATAAGTTTCACCAAATCTCTGATCATTTGCGGAACTCCTCATTGGTGCTCCTTCATGGTGCCATTTCTTCAAAAGGTGAGTGAAGAATTTCTTATCTAGGTAGTATGAGATTAGAGTTGTTTGTAGTACTACTTATCAGAACAATTGATAGCATGGTTAGTGGACCTGTTATCAGAAAACCTCAATATTGTTGTTCGGTTGGTACCAACCAACCTACAAAAGTCTACTATCTAAAAAAGTCTATCTAAAAGTCTACTATCTGGCCATATCACCTTGATGTTGAGGTTACGTTCACCAATATCCTCTAGTTTTTAAAATTGAGAGGAAAGTGAATATTTGTCAAATAAAAATGTACGATGTATTTTTGTGGTACATCTCATCTGATTATTTTGAGACAATTTTTTTTCGTAGTGTGGCATATTACTATGGTTGTGAAGGTTAAAACCACAACAAACGGGAAAAACCCGTTTTTTGGGCTATTTTTGAAATTTGGACCACTTTGGGTTGTCCACAATTTTTGGCTAACGAACTCGTCCTTTTGTTTGTTCTTACAAACATTTTGGCAAAAACTAAAGATTTTTGCTAGACAATTACTCAAGTTATTGTGCGGAGTGACATATATATTTATATTTATATATCAGTGGAGGAATATTTCCTTTTGTTTTTCGACCGTTTCAATGATACATTGCGTGGTTTTTGAGGTTCGGTCATGACCGAACCTCAAAGACCACGCAAAGTACATTTATATATATACATATGGTTTTTGGAAAAACTTCAGGGATCGTTTCAAAATGTTCCAAAACGGATTTCATTAAAAAAGTTTTCGAAAAAGTCCATTCTAAAAATTTTGAGGCCATTGCAATAGCTTCATTTTCTTTGAAAATTCGATAAAAATATAAAGAGAAAGAGGAAACCTTTAAAGTTTCCATTACCATTTTGGTACCTAATACCAAAATTTAACTATACCGTTTGAATTCAAATCAAATCAAGAAAGATTTTGACTTTGCAGTGCTAACTTCGAGGATTACCTTCCTGGCTCAAGACATTCAGCTGGTGTGATGGATTCGACAATCAAAATTGAAGATGGAGTAGATTGGACTACAACGGAAAAATGTGAAGGATTGTCTGCATCGATCGAGAGATTTGAATCAACCAGAGGTGATCCTGAGATTGTAAGTATCAAGGATGAGCTGTCCATCAAGATAGAACCAAATGATGGAGAAGAATTTTGGATCGATAAGGATGACCCAGAGTTAGAAGCCGAGCTTAGGCGCTTCAGCTTCTTGGCTAGAAAGACTCCTCTTGCAGGAGAGAACCTGAGATCGTTTGATCTTTCAGATGATGAAATAAAACACGATTTTGTTAAAAAAGATGGAGTAGATTGGACAACAACGGAAAATTGTGAAGGATTGTCTGCATCGATCGAGAGATTTGAATCAACCAGAGGTGATCCTGAGGTTTTAAGTATCAAGGATGAGCTGTCCATCAAGATAGAACCAAAAGATGGAGAAGAATTTTGGATCGATAAGGATGACCCAGAGTTAGAAGCCGAGCTTAGGCGCTTCAGCTTCTTGGCCAGAAAGACTCCTCTTGCAGGAGAGAACCTGAAATCGTTTGATCTTTCAGTTGATGAAATAAAACACGATTTTGTTAAAAAAGATGGAGTAGATTGGACAACAAAGGAAAATTGTGAAGGATTGTCTGCATCGATCGAAAGATT
This sequence comes from Apolygus lucorum, assembly GCA_009739505.2. NCBI lineage: Eukaryota > Metazoa > Arthropoda > Insecta > Hemiptera > Miridae > Apolygus > Apolygus lucorum. The sequence continues at coordinate 14,807,002 of CM019178.2, read as the reverse complement.
TGAATCAACCAGAGGTGATCCTGAGGTTTTAAGTATCAAGGATGAGCTGTCCATCAAGATAGAACCAAAAGATGGAGAAGAATTTTGGATCGATAAGGATGACCCAGAGTTAGAAGCCGAGCTTAGGCGCTTCAGCTTCTTGGCCAGAAAGACTCCTCTTGCAGGAGAGAACCTGGGATCTTTTTATCTTTCAGATGATGAAATAAAACACGATTTTGTTAAAAAAGAGGAAATCACAGGTGACGACTTGTTTTCAAATCATGAAAAAATACCTGACATCTCTTCTACATCAAGTGAGTATCTTTCCACCTTCAAGGATGAATTTGGTACCGTTCATAATCTAGATTGCCATGTAGTGTTGGAGAAGTTGTCTGAGACTGAGATCTTGAAATGGGGGCGTACAAATAAGAGGGTGTACAATTGTGAGTTCTGTGTCTATGCTACTAAATTTCTGAAGGATTTGAAAAGACATAAGTTGATTCACACAGGAGAAAGGCCGTTTAACTGTGGCTCCTGTGATTACAAGGCTGGAACGGTTGGTAATTTGAAACGCCACATGATCATTCACACCGAGGAAAAACCCTTCGCTTGTGACAAGTGTAACTTTAGAACCAAGCGTTCTCATTTGCTGAAGAATCATATCAAGAGCTGTCACAACGGTGAGAAGCCTCACGCTTGCCATACCTGTGACTTCAGAGCTGAAAAATTGACTCAATTGAAGATGCATCTGACAAGTCACTCACATGAGAGACGGTACGCTTGTGACATCTGCGGCTACAGAACTTCAAATGAAATGAATTTACTGAGACACAAGAGCACTCACACTGATCACAAACCATACTCCTGTTGCTTTTGTTCTTATAGTTCTGGAACAGCCTTCAACATGCAGATACACCTGAGGGTTCACACTGGAGAGCGACCCAACGCCTGCCAGTTCTGTGATTTCAAAACTAGACGTCGCGACTGTTTGGAAGTTCATATCAAGAAGTTGCATAACAATGACAAAAATAAGCTCCATAATTGAATGAAATGTATTGAAATTAATTTTTACCAACTCGAGTACCTATAGGTACGTAAGATTTCTGATTGAAATGTTAAACTCTTCAATAAATTTGTATTTGTATTATTATTTTTTTTTTTGGAATTTACCTTTATACAACATTCCTGACATAATGTATAAGATCCTTCTCAACGAGCCATCTCCATTATTAATTTTATTCGAATAAATTCGATACTCTTTGAAGGGGTGCTTTGAATTTTTCCCAATTAATGTAATTGAACTTTGATTTTCAGCTACCTCACATCAAAGGTTTGGGAGAAGGCAGATTAAATAATAACCTAGCTAGACATTGTTTGTAAAATTCAACAAAAACACTGTTCATTCAATATTGTGTCACTGGTACTGGTTCGTAAATAAAAGGAACTACCTTAAAAAACCTTTTTTAATCAATCAAATTGAATGTGAAATATTGATATTCGATTCTGTACGAAACTTTAGGTGGAAAACGAATGTCTCTGAAACTTTTCTAGTCATGGTTGTCAAGTCGCCCGCTTCATGAGTTTTGGAACTAGGTATACGGTGTTTCACCCCAAAGTTAGTGAAACTAAATTATGGATACCTCTCAAATTTCATCACGGAAAAAAGTATGTTTCATGTAGCATCGGAATTATAGTTTCCATATTGGTTTATTATTTTCAATAATAAGCCATTGGAATCGAGCAAGAAAAAAATTTAACCTCCCCTCAAAATTTGGTGTTTTACGTTTCAAGGTACGCAGAATCCGAAAATCGAATAAAATTGAAAAAAAAAAAATAAAATGGTAAATTTTTCCGCTTCACAGAAAAACATCATGGATAAGTTTACTGTTGGAGAAAGCACATATGTTTAGTGTGTAACGTTACTGTATTTGAAATAAACATATTTCGTTTAATTTGTACCTAATAACCTAATATCCAACCCTGGACCGATTTGGTTCAAATTTGGAATATGGGCTACATTTGGGGTTTAGTTGTGCCGCAAAGCACATGTTGATGTTGATGTCAATCACTTCCAAGGGGTGAAAATTGAGGGTTGAAATTTTCAAGAGTGCCAATTTTCGAGAGTTTCAAGAGATAAGGGAGCTATAATCATCTTAGTGAGACAAGGTTAAACATACGAAAAAAATCTTTAAATTGAAAAAAACTTGAAGAAACAAGGGGTTAAAATAAAATTGCTAAGGGACCTTTTTTTTGGAAATACCTTGTAGAATTGAACCTTGAAGTTTGGCCGTATCGTTCTCGGACACCATGTACTACACGATTATGATGCTTCCTACCTTTGATGGAAAGGGAACAGAAATAATGAAAATTTGAGACAAATGTTTCAGTCCACAAGATGTTTCACTGTAAATACCAAAGCGAATACAAGGTAATATTTTGTCTTATTTGCACAAAAGTTCGTTTATTCCACGAGACGAGATTTCTCTCTATCGAGCCACCTAGTCGTAGCACATACCTGTCCACAATCGGAGGAATACATCTAGTTTGCGGTAGGCCGCTTGTTTGTGATTTGGATTTGAAGAACGTGACGAATGGTGTTGACCGGCCTTCGTTTATCAAATACGCCAACCAACCGCGTTTGAATTGAACTCAGTTGGCGCAACTTTGCTATGAACAACCGAGCGGACTAATTCAGCCGGAGTGACCGTGTTTGTTCTGGATATCCGGTTATTTCGGAGTTTGTACGTTCGTTACTTGAGAAACGTATGTTCCTCACGTAGAAGTTGTTGCATTGTAGAAGTTCAGAGTTCACCTCATGATTCATCATGTCTCGCTATAATTCGATGTAACGTTGACATTGAAATCCGCTTATTGATCAATCACGATTAAGGTTTCAGTTCGTATAGGTCATGAGCTTTTGGCGTATATGTGAGTATAACTGGAGGTGGTGCTATCTGCATTACCTACTCTATTCATTAACGCCTTGGGATGACAGGATAGATTCAATAAATGATGACCTTAACACCTTCAATGCGGGTCCCAAAGTCGTGCAACCCTGCCGTACTGAACATTTTTCGAGCTTGAAATTCGATATTGGTGAATTTGAACGCAAAATTCGTATTAAAGTTCGGCATCAAAAACGAAACAATGTATTAGACAGTTGAACTCATACCGAAGACGAAAAAAAAAAAGCAAAAAATGGAATATATCAAAAAGGGGAGGTACCAGACCCCCTCCCCCAAAGAGAGTTGAAATGACCAGATGACCGGTCGTCCGTATGGCAGGTATGCAGGGATGACCGGTCGACCGGTCATCCGCACTGAAGGTGTTAACCCATTTGCGCCCACGGGTGCCAAACGGCACCCAGGTATTGTGACTCTTCAAATATTCCGCGGAATTCGTGGGTCTGTCCAATCTTGTTTAAATCCTACAAGAATATGTTCCTAGGATCTGTGTAGTTCCACCAGGGGGGTTTCAGCTTTCAGTGTTCTTCTGACTTTCTTTGAGGTGATTCAATATGGATGATCAGTGGCATTTCCTCCAGGCAAACATAGCAAACTGTTTGCCTTACTAAAAATCTGCGAAATTAATAAATTAATTTTTGTGAGATTCTTCTAGATTTCCATTTTTTGCAAGTAATATTTTGCCGATATTGGAAGATTTTAATACAATTTAGGGACTAATTCATGATTGCTAAAGAAGTTAGATGAAACAGGAAAATGGAATAAGTACGTATTTCGTCTTGGATTCAAGTCTACAACACAACAAAGAGTAACTCTTTGTTTTACAACTGTTGTAAAGGCCAGTAACTACGATCGATTGCGGATGGTACGCGAACTAGCGCGGGGCCCGGCGATGCACGGCAAACCGTTCAAAAAATGAATTTGCGGGACTGTTTTGGATGACAGGCGACGAAAAGCAGGTAGGCGGGAGGTCAGAGCAGGGTCTGGTAGTGCTACACCCTCACTACCACAGCATAAGCAAAGGCAAACGATCGAGGAGCTATTTTGTGACCTTGAAGAGCAGAGAAACTTGGAAGATGAGCCATGGATACTAATTAACCCCCGCATGGCAAGACATGAAAGATCCATCCAGCCACTATCACACTACCATTAAGAAATTCAAATTGGATTACGCTTCCTAAGCAACCTGTAATCAAATTTCTTAATGAAGGAATTCTTTATTTCTTTGAATGGAGTGTGAAGTGTAGGTAGTGACAATGGCAAAGCTGGCGCTTGATCAATACAGAAAAAAAATAAAGCTTTGTGTATTAATTTGCTGCGTTTTTCATTATTGTTTATTCCTCTAAGACTGGCCAAGCTGTTTGTCTGACGAATATTCTCATCTGACGCCCCTGTGGATGATATATTTGATCTGGACTCTCTTCAACTTTTGCTAGCGTAAGTACTTAATTTTTTACTTCATAAGAATGATTGTTCTTGAAATTCAAAGGTGAATAGCTGTATCATAGACTCATGCAGTAAACTCTATTTTTACCCGTTTTCATCCCTCGTAAACTATTGATACTTTATAAGGTCCCTTGTGGCACCCTTGGGCGCTATAATATTTGACAAAATTCGCAACGCCATGACTCGCCCCACTATGAAGAAGAATGGGGGGTGCGCCTTGATTTTTTTTAGATTTTTAATCGAAAGTAGACTATATCCTGAGAATTTTGGCACCAACCGCGACCTTCTAGCGTGGGTAGATCTGTTTCTATGATTTTCGACCGTTTATGAAGTCACGCGCGAAAATGTATTATTGGTGATGGTCAACATAAGGTTTTTTTGCTCCAATTCATTGTTGAAAATATTCGGAAATAAGCTAGTTGCGAATAACATTTAATGTTCTCTAAGGTAGTTACTTGTTTACTTGTATTCAAGTGCTCTAATTCTTGCAGGTTATAGTTGTCAAGGAATTTCCACAAAAAAAATAACTGAACATTTGGACCTTGGACCAGAAATTTACGTAGTTCCATAAAAATTTTATTCAAAATTTAACGAATCGATTAGTTAAAAAACGCTATTGGGGTAAGAATTTAAATGAGAGATTTCAACAGGGAAAAAAATGCTTGAAATAGTTATTAGCTATTCTTGTTAAAACCGTTGATAGCTAAATCCATTAATGTTGGAATCCTACATTACTCTGCAGAATTCTCCCTTGTTCAAACGTCAAAAGGTTAAAGTGGGATTTCCTTCTGATAAAATACCCTCTTTTACTGGGGGTCGGATGAAATCGATCAAAATTTGATTAGCTTTTGAGGGTAACGCAAATTAAATGAACAACGCTGGGTGAACCATCAGGAAGGTCGAACATCATTTGCTATGCCTCCGGGGTGTCAAGTTCTTGATAAAACCAATTGACAAGGGGCACGCGATAGAGGGAGGGAGTGTATTACAGTGGTGGCGCTACACGGAAAAGGAATGGAGAGATAGAAGAGGGGGCAGCGTTTAGAAGGAATGAAGAAGAGAAACTTCGACTGGCGGTCGCGAGGGGAACTAAAGTCGTACCTCGAGAAGTTTATTTGAGTCGTGGATGGGGGTTCTTGCAATAACATTATCTCTTCTTTGTCACTTCAATTGGTTGCCGTTGACCTTTTCAAATGATGTATCAAGAGGTTCTACTGTCGAGCTCTCGACCTATCGGATTTTTCTTTATTTTCTCCCTAATTGGATTCATCAAGGCGGCCCAGAAAGTTTAGTTGATAAACCGAATTAATTGTCATCGAAAGTTCGTAGTCAAAAACCATAATAAGGAAAGCTAGGTCCTTCAAAAGAGTACCTAAGCATAATAGGGGATACCTAAGAAAAGAAGAAGTGTGCCAATTTCAATCCTAAGAGAAATTAAACAAACATTAGAAAAATATAATAACATACTCGTATTAACAAACACAGCACATTTATTAAGACTTTCCTCAAGGCCAAAAACACCATGAGAGATCCTAAAGCTTCTGGTAATCGCACGCAAACAATACGACGTGGATTTTTCCAACATAAATTTTGCCTTATTTTCGTGCAGATGTGTGTCGTTCAAAATTGAAATTTTTACTCACATTCTGCATTTCTATGCTTTATGCAATATAATGGTCCTGTGTCGGTTTGTTAGTCGGACCCAAAACGAAATTTATTGTAGAAGTACTTCACCACAAAAAATTACAAACATGCCGCTGATGCTGAAACAATGCACAGTCCTACACTCCAACTCCGGGGATGACACTAGATACGAGGCTGAAGTGGAAAGAATACGTCAAAAAGAAAAAGGAACAACTAACAATTAAATTCAGAAAACTGTATTGGCTCCTGGGCCGACATTCACAACTTAGCTTACACAACAAAGTCCTGTTATACAAAACAGTACTTATGCCAATTTGTACCTATGGCATAGGTACAGCTATGAGGATGCACAGCTAAAAGTAACATGAAAATTAATCAAACGTTCCAAACTAAGATACTGAGGAGTATTGTGAATGCTCTGTGGTACATTTTTAATGATGAGCTTCACAAGGACCTCAAAATTGAGACTATGAGCGAGGTAGCAAAAAGATACGCGAGAAACTACGAAAAGAGGCTTCACGCACACACAAACCAAGAAGCCATCCAGCTTCTGGATAACACTCAAGAAATCCGACGTCTGAAGTGGACCTAGCCACTGGACCTTGGATGCTGAAGTGAAACTTTAATGTAGAGAAAGTCAACGGACTGACACTTGAATGAGAAATGCGTAATTTATGTGAAGTAAATATATAAATAGTTACCTGATGTAAAATACCTCAAATGTAACTAGCTGATATATTAACAAATAAACGCTATAAAAAATTGTAGATGAATTAATTACTTGCCTTTCAGAGTGCCACTGTTTTCACTTCGCATAGTGTTACTATTCGAGGGCATTGTCAGGTACAATAATTCTTCATACAATAGAATGTTTGTTTAATCGCTACTGAAAAACGCTGCAAAATATTACACAAAGGTTTATTATTTTTCTATATAGATCACTCGTCTGCAAAGAACACGGCTTGGCCATTCTTACCAACAACCAACATGAAGAAAAACATCGATCGCATTTCGGTCAGCTTAAATTTGAACGGAGATTAGGCCTGTTTTGCGATTCACGCTCGTGTTTCTGATTTATCGTAAGTCCAACCCTTAAGTTCTCGTAGGGAGCGAACGGTTTGTCCTACAGGGCTCCGCGTGGTCTCCAAAAATTCTAAAAATTCCAAACTATCTTAAATTGATGGAAAAACAATACCTTTACGTCAAAATGTTTTGAGTTAGGCCTTTTCAAAATTCATTTTTCAACCCCTAGAAGTGACCTACATCAACCCAAATCTTCGGGGCACAACTAGATCCCAAATGAAGCCTACATACCAAATTTCATCAAATCGTACAATGCTAATTGGGAAAAGTGCCGCGTACGGCGGACGGATGAAAAATTTTTATTCGATTTTCGGATTCTACGTACCTTGAAACTTAAATCAACTAATTTTGATGGGGGGGTTAAACAATTTTTTTTCTGGGTCGATTCTTAAAGGTTCATTATTGAAAATAATAAACCAAAACGGGGCCCTGAAAACACTTCCGAAATGGATGTAGTTACGGTTCGAATTAAATTCTCAGAGGCTGGGCGTATTGTTGTGATTAGCTACCTCTTCGCATTTCTGTTCATTCACTTCCTTAATTCAGTGGTAACGAGTTCCGACCCAGAAGTGTAAATGTAGTTTAGTCGGAACGATATGAGATTGATCCCCGGTCGCGGGAAGTTCATGATGATTCAACAGTATCTATACGAACTTCATCAATTTCGGTTCATGGTAATTGAAGAATGTACCCCGTACGGCTTACAGGTTTATTTTTCAAATGTTTAAAATTCGAATTTCAAATTGTAATCAAAACATCAAATTTTAAGAATTAAAATTTTGCCGCTTGATTCCGAAAAGTCAATCATCAAAAAGCCTAAAAAAAAAATAAAATATAAAAAATACTAGGTACCTAAAAATAAAAAAATACCTAAAAAAAAAGTCTGCCAAGTGGGTGTGGCACATAGCTTCCTCGTATCCATAACCCGATTGTATAGATGATCCGATGCATAGTAGTTAATCTCAAAACATCAAAACAAGTTAATCTGTAACATCCCTGAAAATTTCATTGAAATCGGACGGAAAATGTAGAAGTTATGGCCGTTACAAGGAATTCACGTTTGCGCATGCGCAGTGGCTACTATCAGTCCGAAGGTGGTGATTTCATAGGGGACCATCTAAATACTAATCTGTAACATCCCTGAAAATTTCATTGAAATCGGATAGCAAATGTAGAAATTATGGACGTTACCAGGAAATTCACGTTTGCGCATGCGCAGTGATTACTATCAGTCCGAAGGTGGTGATCTTCATTGGGGACCATCTACAACCTAATCCGCATAATCCCTGAAAATTTCATCGAAATCGGGTAGAAAAAGTGGAAGTTATGGCCGTTTTTTTTAAATCTCCCCTCAAAGACAAAATGTCTTTTGTGACGGAGGGGGCACGCCATAAAAACAAAATAAATAAATAAATCAAATATAATGGGAAGGACGCCCAGAACTCACCCGACGCCGGCCCTAGGGATGAGGGATGATGAGGAAGGTGGGGGTGGGAGAGAGGGATGAAGGGAAGTGCCTCTATAAAATGACCACCAGTTTAAATATGAGCCGAGCAGTACGCGGCGGGTGACACCACGGAGTACACCTACTGAGATGCCCAACTCGCGCAACTCCGTGGCACTTTTCCTGCACCACACTCCGCGCCACGACAAGGTTGCAGCCATCACCCTGATGTTGTTGGGTTCCACTCCTTTTAGCTCTGACACTGCTTGCCGTAAATCATCTCTATCATACTTTCTTATCTTAGCCCGCCAGGTCTGCTCCATGTCCATGCTGCCATTAACAACCTGGACATCCAGGATAATGCAAGACCTGTCGGGCTTGACGGCAACAATGTCAGGCTTCTTGCCCTGGTCACTTGGCATGTGGTATAATCTCTCCCTTTCAACATCCCAGCCGCTAGATGACAAGGCACCTGCTATCTGCTTGGCGACCGCATCATGACGTAGGATGCGGCCCCCATGAGTTCGTGGACACTGCTGCACTACATGATACAGGTGTTCATTTCCACTCTGACAGGCACGGCAAAGGGTATCTGTCATCCCACGACTACCCCTTGAACACCGTACCGCTGTTGGCAGTGTTGCCACGCGGACGGCGTGGAAGTTCCGGTAGTCGCGGGCCCCAATGCCCTCCGAAGCCCAATCCACCCATTGGGATGAGATAAGGCTTTCGGAGCACTGTCGGAGTTCTTTACCATCTACTGACTCATGCAGAGCAGCAGCGAACTCAGCAGACGAACTGGGTTTTGGAGCAGATGGTGTTGCTCGGTCGCACCATGCTAACTGCTGCCTGACAAAATCAAGACCAGCAGCAACACGGGCGACCTCCCAGCTCGACCCCTGAAGGGCTAGCAGGTGCTGGCGGCGCAGAGAAGGGATACATGCGGAGAGAGACACAATGCCAAGCCCACCGGATTTGACCGGTGCATGGATATAGGCACTTGGGACACCAGGTGGGAACCTCAGCCAAGAGCGCACAGCAGAGCGGACTTCTCGATCTAATTCTTGCAGCCTCCCCGCCGTAAGCCTACCGAAGACTAACCCGTAGGTTAGCTTCGGCAGTAAGTACGTGGGGAGGAGGCGCAGCCTCTGCTGCGGCTTTAGTGGAGCCTTGGTTACGCGGGCTAGCGCTCTACCAAGGTCCACACGGCTGGCAGTGATGGTGGCCACCCCCATGAAGTCGACTCCAAGGTACCGCCAGACCTCCAACACAGATCGAGAAGGAATGGGGGCTTGTCCTATGACAAAACCCCCATCCACAACCTTCACTTTGTGTTGGCGACCCGACGGGACCAAGGAGACCGACCCACATTTATCGGGGTTGACCACGAGTCCACACCTGGATAGCTGCTTAGCAAATGCATTGAGGGCAATCTGCAAGCCCTCGCGGGTTTCTGCGAGTAGGATAACATCATCGGCAAAGGCCAATGCTCCTACTCGCACCCCAGGGGCGAGATCAAACCCTACTTCTGTGGGCAGCTTACCCAAGGCCGTATCCACGACCAGGTTAAAGAGGAGTGGCGATAGGGGATCCCCCTGGCGTACCCCGCGCCCAATCACTATATCCCTTGACACCTCACCTCCTGCCTCGAGGACCGTCACGCCTTCGCGGTACAGACAGGCCACATACTCAATTAATCGAGATGGGGCCCCGACACCACAAAGGCAATCGGTCAGGGCAAGGTGACTGACTGTGTCAAAGGCCTTAGCGATGTCCAGAGCGGCGAGATGGAGTTGCCGGCGTTTAATACGGGCCAGCGAGATGACAGTTTGGAGAACCGTAAGGTTTTCTGCTGTGCCATCTGGTGGCCGAAACGCTCTCTGGACGTCACCAATGACACCAGCCACCTGAAGGCGAGATGCCAGTACTTTTTGGAAGTGGCGGAAGACTACCGAGGACACTGAGATCGGTCGATAGCCTCCAGGCCCACTTCCCCCTTTCTTGGGAATAAATACGGTTCGGGTATGGGTTAACGCTTTCGGGGGTCTTCCCGCAAGGATGAGCAGGTTGAGGATGAGCAGCTTAATCGTATTTGGTACTTTATTCCAGTGACGGGCGGAAACACCATCCGGTCCAGCGGATGTGGAGTTCTTGACACGGCACTTGTGTGCCTCGTCAAGTAGCACCGGCGAACACAAGATGTAAGGAATCCCTGGTGGAGACTGGGGGAACCACTCGCTCTCCAGGGTTGTGGCTGGGAGCACTCAAAAGTGGCTCCCAAAAATCCACAAACTCCTGAAGAGGGGGCTGAACTTGATTTTCCCCAGGCTCCTCCAGTACCTCCGCAGCTACACGCGCCGGATGCTTCCTCCACAAACTCTGAACCCGGTGGTACTCCCGCCGTCTTGCTTGCTTAGCTGCTCTGCAACCTCCACGCAACACCACTCTGGGAGGAGGTCCCTCCTGGTGCTGCGTCACGGTCGCATCCCCAACCCGCGGGAAGATTCTCCCTAGATAGGCTGCAACCTTGTCTTCCAGGTTGTCCAGCCCTTCAGCAGCCCGCCTCGCCAGATCCTGCAGGTAGGTGCTTTCATAGCCTTCAATACGACCTACCTGCCCCCCGAGCCTCAAGACTTCGGTCTTCAAATCGGCGAGAAGACCGGAGGTCCCGGGGGATGGATACTGAATGGCAGACTGCTGGTCCACACCAGCAATAGAAGATGCGGGAGAAGCCCCACCGCTATTTGCCAGGATGGCTTCCTGGACAAGCTGCTTGTAGTGGGGCTTCAGGCGGAGGTTCTTGATGGCAATGACTGTGCGCGTGGGAAAACGTTCGCTTAAATAGACATTGATATTACGTACCCCATTGCGCACAGCCATCACCTCATCTGCCGCCATCCTGCGCAAATCCTCGGAAGCATACCTAGGCTGCACTCGTTCAACATCAATTTCATCATTTGCAGCAACAGGATGCTTCCGTCTGATGTGGACACCAAGGCCAGACCTGGTGGTGAATGCCCGCTCACAATGGGCACACTGGTGGTCTAAAGAGGCAGTGGAAGAGGAAGAGGGTAGGGACGATGAGGAAGAGGGTGAGGATGGCCGACGCCCCTGCCTGGGGCGCCTCTGAGCGCCTCCCCGAATACCCCGCGAGCCAATGGGCTGGCGGGGGTTATGAGGCCGTGTTGAATTGTTGTCCATAACGGGGGGGGCGCTAGTAGAGAAGGGCCAGGGAACCCGTTGACAGGAGTCCCCTCCCTAATCGCCAGAGGGTCATTCAGCCACCCCTGGAAATTCAAGAGGGGTCCACCAGGGAAACCTAATGGGACCTCCTCTGTCCATCCCAGGGGGCCCGGGTTGTGCGACGGGGACGCATGACCTTGACTTGGGTAGGGATAAGAAGGGCTCTGAAGAGATAAAAACACCCTCTATTACCCTACCCCAACAACCCAATTCAACAAATTCAAATTTACGTTTGCGCATGCGCAGTGGCTACTATCAATCCGAAGGTGATGATTTTCATAGGGGACCATCTAAATACTAATCTGTAACATTCCTGAAAATTTCATTGAAATCGGATGGAAAATGTGGAAGTTATGGCTGTTACAAGGAATTCACGTTTGCGCATGCGCAGTCGCTTCTATCAGTCCGGGGATGATGATTTTCATAGGGGACCGTCTACACACCAACCCGCACAATCCCTGAAAATTTCATTGAAATCGGACAATAACTTCGTATAGGTAGTTATGCGCGTTACAAGGAATTCATGACAGACACACAGACACTGAACCAAAATTGTTCAGAAAGGTCTAAAACGCAAAACGCGAGTGAAAATTTTGATTTTGGAGAACTTTTTTTTTCGTCCTTGAAAAGTGAAAACAAAGCTTCCGCTACCTTGGTAGACTCGGAAGCAATACCTAAAATACTCCAAAAGTCAGTCAATGACGGGGGGACCTGAACTGAAGGTGGAGACGGCGTTCAGGTTATATCCCTCCTTCAAGACAGATCTGTGTTGCGGGTCATTGTCTATCTCATCGGAATTACAGATGTAGAAGTTAGAAAAGGTCTACAAGAAAATCAGCTTCGTGAGACCATCAGGAGCTCCAGTTCGAAAACTTTCCAATATACTGGTATTGTTGTTTTTCAAAATCGAATGATACCACCAACAGCTGTATGGACCAGCAGTTCGCTTAATGAGGATCATTAATTACTGAATTAATGAATATTTAATGACTTTTTCATCAATCCAGCCGTCTCCTGAGCAGCGAATTTATTGAGGAGAAAATTATTGCAAAAGAGGAAAAATAACAATAAAAAAACGAAAAAAACACCTTGCTGGCACGCGTAGGATTCTTGGTTCCCGAAGAATAATATTTTATATTGAATAGGTGGAGGGTAGGGTGTCCCTTATTTTCCGACTTTTAATACTTGAAGTTCTTACCCCCTCATTTTGTTCCATTGGGTGCCCAAGTACCCCACAAAAAATTTGGTCACCCTCGGACAATGCTAACACGTGCCGCATCGCGACCTAAGTTGATGATATGAGAACCACTAGAGTGCCAGCTTATTACAAAAACACCAACATTTCTCCTGCTACTCGTTCTAGTTCGACTGGGTCTAATTTTTTGCCCGTTGTTTAAGAAGGTCTGATGAAGCTCTGGTAAAAATTTGAACTCGATCGGATCAGGATAGGAGGCCGAAGAAATGTTTGAATCAACTGAAAAAAACGGCCACACTGGAGCCACACGATCTGTTTATGTAATCGCCCATAGATCTACTGACAATTCTTTCCACGCTATCAAGAAAGTTTTATGAAGAGTTAGGAAAAACACCAAAACTCTTGAACTAGTAAACGACAATGTAAATGTACCAAAAGACCAATTGGTCCTGAAAAATGATTTACTTGGGAGCTTCCTCTTCACTGTCTCTTCCTCAAGTCACGGTACTATTGCCGATATTCTCAGACATACTGGAGTAAGAACTGTTTTGGTCATTGTCAGCAGTCACGAAACCGTAAAAGATGGAACAAAATGAGGGGGTAAGACTTCCAGTTATTGAAGATTTTTTTTAAAAAGCCCATATAAGGGACACCCTAATGGAGGGGGTAATAGAGGTGTAGGAAGGATAGGGATTTGAGGTAGGTGTTTTTCTACCTACTGTTCGAGTGAAAAAGACTCCGCGGAAGTCCGGACGCAAACCGGAGGGTTGAGTTACCTACCGAACCGTAGATACTACGATTAACTAGAAGAACTTCGATAGGCGGTGGCTCTAGCGTAGAAAATTCGCTTTAACAAGGAATTCCCCCCCGATTCCGATTCACAATTTTTGAAAAGGCGAGAAGAAGGTTGCGCGTGGGCTTTACACATTCAGCATGTGAGAGCGCAGATAGAACTGAACTACAATCAACCTTGAAGGACGTGCGTTGAAGCGGGGACAGCTAAGAGGATCAATCTCCAATCAACAGGACAACAATCAACAATAACAACAAATGTAAATAACTGGTTCATCCAGACAGTGTTCAATTTTCATAAACTAATGAAACCACCAAGACGATCTACTGCTGCTGAATGCGCGTTTAATGTGGAATTTATCACAATTACAGGTGGGAACCTACGCGCCTGTCCCTGACGACTCCTCCCATCAAACCTGGCTTTGGTCCTTAGAAGATTTCAGTTGTTTTCTCGCGGGGTTGTCTGAGATACTTGGTGGGCTGGACCAGTGATGAGTCAGAAACACGAGTGTGAATGGCACATGAACGTCACAGATGGAAGCAAGCCAACTAGCCGATCAAATACGATCTTTTTTCGTTTCTCCGAATAGAATTTCGTGTGACATGTGTTTCTTAACATCCAAGAACCAAATTTTGTGTTGAAAGTGTACTTTATTAACCTGGCACAATAATGTGGTTAGTAGGTTATATCAATGCAAAAGCTGTGTCCTTTGCAGATGGTGATTATTACAAAAAATAATAAACCGTTCTATGATAGTTTGCTGTATTTTCTATGCTGAACTGTTGTCTAAATGAACACATACTAAATAACCGTTGAATATCTTTTTCTGTGAGTTGTTGGTTTACCAAGTGGAAGGAATGATGCTTCATATTTTCCCAAGGGACGTAGAGAACTGCAATATCTTTTTTTGTCGTTTTATACGAAGAATTGTTTGTAAAAGGTAAGACATAAATATAGAAGGAAGAAATGGGAAGATGAAGGAAGATCAAGAGACGTAAGAGCAAATCAGATGAGATGTCCCGCAAAAGGAAAAGCCTTACAGTCAATTGAAGAGTGAAACCCCATATAGTCGATAAAGCCGTAATACTTGGCGGAGTGAGTCCCTCGGAAAATTACCTATCAGACTGTACCGAGTACAGTCAGTGTGATAAGGTCGTTGAAGGGGTGTAAATTGGCAGCAGCACCTGCCGTCCGCCCCAGCGCCCTCTAGGCAGTTCAAATTAACTTGAAGTACTTAGCACCTTGCTCGTTATTAGCTCGGCTAGGGGGATCAACCACCCTAGGGGCTTTGCGATGGTGACTGAGTGGTGGGTGAGGAGTGGCTCAAATGACATTGCAGCTCCTCACACCTTGAATCCCACCAAGTGCATGTAGTCACTTAAATTCCTGGTTGATAATATCATTTATTGCTTCCGAGTCTACCAAGGTGGCGGAAGCTTTGTAATCACTTTTCAAGGTTGAAAAAAAAAAAAATTTCTTCAAAATCAAAATTATATTTGCGTTTTTCGTCTTAGATCTTCCTGAACAATTTGGGTTCCGTGTCTGTCTGTGTGTCTGTCTGTCTATCATGTAATGCCTGCCACAGTCATATCTTCCACAATTCTCAACCGATTTCGATGAAATTTTCAGGGATTGTGCGCGTCGACGTGTACATGGCCCCTATGAAAATCATCGTCCCGACTAATAGTAGCCGCTGCGCATGCACAAACGTGAAATCCTTGCCAAAGCCATGACTTCTACATTTCTCATTTGATTTGGATCAAATTTTCAGGAATTGTGCGGGTTTTCGTGTAGATGCCTGCCACAGTCATAACTTCCACAATTCTCAACCGATTTCGATGAAATTTTCAGGGATTGTGCGCGTTGACGTGTAAATGGTCCCCTATAAAAATCATCACACCCAGACCGATTGTAGCCGCTGCGCATGCGCATACGTGATGTCCTTGCCACAGCTATAACGTCTACAATTTTCGTCCGATTTTAAAGAAATTTTCGGGAATTTTGCTTGTTGCCATTTAAATGGTCCCCTACTAACATCATTGCCTCTAGACTGATGCCAATGCGCATGCGCAAACGTGAAATCCTTGTTACAGCCATAACTTCTACATTTTCCAACAATATTCAGAGATTGTGCCGGTTGACGTGTAGAATCCCCTATGAGGCCTTGAAATTGACAGTAGCCTCTGCGCATGCGCAAACGTAAAATCCCTGTAAAATCCACAAACCTTCATTTTTCATCCGAATTTGATGAAATTTTCTAGGATTGTTCAGATTGGCGTGTAGACGGTCCCCTATGAGGGTAGTGGAAGGTACTTAGAGATTGATGTTTTGAGATTAACTACAATTATAATATGATGTATATTATATTGTATTATTATATAATATTAATATTATTATTATATTAATATAATATTATTATATTATTGTATTATATTATATTGTATATATTATATACAATGTGGTTATGGATACGAGGGTCACTATGTGTCACTATGTTCTTTTTTGCCAAATAGAGGACTTAGAAAACCCTTATACTGCGAAAACTTTTTTGTCCTTCTCTTGTGAAATTCACAAGTACTCGTATTTATTCGAGCAGTAAAAGTTTCCGTCCTATTTCAATAGCTGTAATTCAATGACAAACTGAGTCAAAACCTGGTAAATATTTCACTTGAAAAAAAGGATAATGGTACTGAAATTGACGGAATAATTCCATACTATTCAATATTTATTATTGAATTAATATAATAAATAAATATTTAATTATTATTAATAAATATTAAATGTATATTAATTGAATAATAATTAAAATTAGTATTAATTATTCAAATACCTCTAATTTTTACGGACCTACAAGAAAAGAGGGTTGTCTCTTCATTATAATGGATGTGACTCTTTATGAATTGAGCTTTTCTGATGCCCTTACGTAATATTAATACAAAGAACGACGGGGAGCTACCACTCACACTTGTCTGTTTCAATTCTTTTCTATTTGTAGTAAAGTTTATTTAGAGATTGATGAATGGAATCATCTGCCTCTCTACATCCCTTCTCGACCAACTGCAGGGAATCTCCGCGTAAGCCTATCTATTTGTGTCAGAGCATAGTTTTTGGTCTTCGTAATGACAAAATCTTTGTTTTGTTCCTTCTTTAAATTCTATTAAGATTTACTTCTCTTAATGCGGACAAAGTCGAGGTCTTAGAACTTCCCTAATTATAATAACTACCTGGCCAATTAGCCTCAACCTCTCCATTTCCTAGCATTTCTTATGACATCTTCTAATTTATGATTACCGATGGAGTTCAAAACTATAATAGATCACCCTTCCACGGGTTTTTCAACATCAAAAACGCCTTTGAATAGACTTCATCTCAGGGAATAGCAGCAGTTCTCCAATTAAACCCTTAATTAAAGGCAAGGCACCTTTCTCTGGTATTTCCATCCTGCCTTCACTCGCGTTTTCAAGAGTCTCCTAGTGTTTTTTTTTTCAAATTTGTTCGTCTTTGACTCTGAATTATTTCAACGCGCTTGGGGTGCGTCTAACTGAAGAAGTTGTGCCTAATACGTAGACTGCAGTATCTGGCTGAGGTATAGAGGTAATGAGAATGCATCAAGCGTATTGGTCCCTTGACTTGGCTTGTACTTAAAAAATATCCCCAAAAGAAGCCTAGCTGAAGAGGGCGTGGAATCCATGTTATTTTGACGTAACCCTTAGTAAAGACTTAGTAGTGACTTGATTCATTATATACTACAAGCAGCCTTGTTACCACTTAGCAACAGAACACCATTAAATTCAGTTCGAAATGTTATCAATTGGAATTTTTCAATGTAATTCTATAATGTGATATAATGAGTTTGTTCTACTATTCATATTTAATGTCTAGTTAATGGGCAACAGAGTTGGAATCACATGTTACAAAGAGAAATTCTTTATAGTATTAAAAAATTCCCCTGAAGTTCACTGGACCAAAATGCATGAAGCTAGTGTTAAGTTGGCTAGTTACAGAAGGGGGCTTCAGATGGAGAGGCTACTAAACAGCGCATATCGATACCTTAAAGCACAAAGGATCTATGTCCAGAAACGGAGTTTTGAGAAAAACGCAAAAGAAATTATCACCAATACACAATTCCTAACATAATGGCTTATCACACTAAAGTCCCTAATTTCTACAATAAATTTTCAATATATAATTGTCAAGAAGATCGATAATAGTTCCGTTGAATTGAGTTTTTCTGAAATTAAAAAAAAAGAAAATGTGGAAGATGGATGGACATAGCGCCTTTGTGCTTTAAGGTATCGATATATTATATAGGACTAGAAATTATTAAATAGCGTAACCATTTATGTAATCTAAGTTTCAAGTAACGTGTATAAATTGTATGTATTTTTTAGTGATAAATTACTTGTTACTGTTATGTACAGAAGGTATCAATTTATTTACTTTAAGTATCAATTTAGCAATTTATTTTTATTTTGATTAAACACGTTGATGTCCGGGCAAACGGATATGTAAGAGTTCGCTTCTCTATAGAGGATATTAAACAGCATATATGTATAGGATTAGAGATTATGAAATAGCGTCCATTTTTCAGTCCAATAATGTATTGTTTAGTAATTTACTTATTACTGGAATGTATAGTAGATATCAATTTATTTACCGAGATGCAGGGATTTAAGATTTAAGCGAGATTAAGATGGAGCGATTTAAGAAGATCCTACAACACGGGCCAAGCCTAACGTCGGGTAGGAAATCTGATAATTTATCTTCTTGTAAAAGTGTACAAAATGTCGCCAAATGAACATATCTAGCTATATCTATCTATCTTGGCAGACGAGACAGAGGGCTATTGTAAAGATAATTAGTGCGAGAGAAGGGAATCCAATAGTGTGATCCGAGTGTGATCTTGAGCTGAGTTGGGGCGTGAAGAAATATATCCTGGACAGGAGGAATGGTGAGTTGACCGAACCCGTCAGCAGCTTGTGGAAAGAGGCCAAGGCGGCCAAGCGCCTGCGGTGTACTAGGTCGAGTGTCAGGCAAATCCCATTCAACTCCGCTTAGTCCCGGGGTAAATGGAGCTTGAAGGCTATGTACCGGAGGAACATATGGTGAATTCGCTCCAATTGGTCATGTGGCATTAACTTGTAGTACGGACTCCAAATAACAGAAGCATATTGATGGGCTGTTAAAACCAGTGCCTTGTAAAGAGTCACTGTTGCTGGCACCTGGTCGAATTCCCTTGTACTTCGCTTAACGAATCCAAGTCTCATCGCCTTGCACGATATGGTGGCTATGTGGCTTGAGAAAGATGGTCCATTAAAACTCCTAGATCGCGAACCGAAGATACTCTAGCCAGATAAGTGTTTTTTATAATATAGAAAAACTACCATATTATAGTAGTTCGTCGTGGATGGTCAGACCGATGGAAGGTCATATAAATAAACATCGCTGTGATATAAATAAATCGTTCATAAAATATTTGGCCAGACGATCTTTTAAATATATTAAAAATAATAAAATAAACGAAGAAAACTTCACGCGTGTCGAAATTTAGACATCGTACTAGTAGGTATGTTTCAGCGGTGTGGCTACCGTCGTTGGGGCGTCGTTGTTTGGCGGTTGAATTTGGGCCGACCTCTGCGGGGATCATGGGTTCAAGGCTCAACGCCCCCCACGTCACAACCCAGGGCGGTGAGGCAATGGGAAGCCATGAGCGAAATCATCAGAACAATTCTGATCTTCCCTTCGGAAGACAGCTGATGACGTCCGCAACGCCAGGAATGGCAGTCGGACGAAAATCCAACCTGAAATGGTTGTTTACTTTACTTTACTTACTTACTTTTAATAGGTAAGTTGACATTTGCCTCGTTCACAAAATAACTGTAAGCTCCCACACAATTCATGCGCAGAAATAACAAAGAGAACTTCTCAAGCCTCTTTGATGTACCTCAAGATGATGTACTTGAAGGAGGTTCGGAAACCAAATTCAGAGGAAGTCATTTCGGAGTTGTGTCGAGAAGGAAATCGGGGTGTGTCGGAGTGTTGTGTGTCGCCCTGTTGAGTGTCCGCCCTTTCGTTAATGCGTTCCGTTAGTGTTGAGGGGACAGCTTTGTTGGATGAACTACAGACCAAACCGGACTCTCCTCCATCTCCCACCTCCTTAAAGCCAATTTAAGTTGGCTAATAAATCCTTAATCCGCCTTTCCAGGCTCGCTAACACTCGGTCTATTATATTACTCGGGCGTTAACTCTCTTCGGTTAAGCTCCCAAACTACCCACCAACTATAGTTTTCATCGCCCAATGTTCCAGTGAAGTCGGAGTTATTCGATAGAAAATTTGGAATGATTATGGTAAGTTGTAATTCTCAGTGGCAGCTCTGGTAGACCATGGTGGACATGGGACAGGAAACTATCCAAAGAACTTTTACTACGTTTGGGCTGACTCCTTGTACCGCCACCATGGAGCATCTTCTAATGCTCGAATTTTGACATTTCATGTCTTTACTTTAGCACATAAAATCAAAACGCTGCAAATCATTGCTCAAAGGTTTATTATTTTCTGTATAGATCACCCTTCTGTATAGATCACTGGTTCTCCATCAATAGCACCTACCACCATCTGTATTCTCCCTTGACCTTCCCTCTCAAATTTCAGCTTCCTGCGTTCAATAGGATTGAAAATGACTTCGGAGCTCACTCAGCTGATCAGTGATCTGAAGAGTGAAGAAGATCTCCTCGAATGCTGAAGACGCCTGGAAGAGCACTTCCATTCAATAGGATTGAAAATGGCTTCGGAGCTCACTCAGCTGATCAGTGATCTGAGGAGTGAAGAAGATCTTCTCGAATGCTAGAGACGCCTGGAAGAGCACTTCCATTCAATAGGATTGAAAATGGCTTTGGAGCTCACTCAGCTGATCAGTGATCTGAGGAGTGAAGAAGATCTCCTCGAATGCTGGAGACGCCTGGAAGAGCACTTCCATTCAATAGGATTGAAAATGGCTTCGGAGCTCACTCAGCTGATCAGTGATCTGAAGAATGAAGAAGCTTTTGAGCAATGATTTGCAGCGTTTTTTACCCACCAACATTTGTTTTACCTACCAACTTTTTTTTACCTACCAGCTAGGTATTACCTACCACACCATACTGGCTTCACACCTTCACAATCAAGTTTATTAGAAAGAACTAAACGCTTCACACTCGATTGGAAAAATATAAAGCTTCATATTGAAATTTGATTACTGGTTACGCAGAAGGCAAAACTGTATACAAATCGAAGAAATGAACAGCGATCGCATTTTAGTCCGATAAAATTTGAATGGAGATTAGACCTCTTTTGCGATTCACACTCATGATTCTGTTTTATCGGAGGAAAACCTTCAAGTACTCGTAGGGACCGAACGGTTTGTCCTACAGAGCTCCGGGTGGTCTCAAAAATTTTTAAAAATTCAATACTATTTAAAATTGGTGAAAAAACGATACCTTTATTTAGAGAGTTTTCGAGCTAGGGCACTCTTGAAAATTTCAACCCTTAATTTTCACCCCTTAGAAGTGACCTACATCAACCAAAAACTTCGCGGCACAACTAGACCCCAAATGGAGCCCGTATACCAAATTTGAACCAAATCGGTCCAGTGTTGCTAAGAAAAGTGCCGCGGACGGCGGACGGGGGACGGCGGACGGCGGACGGGGGACGGCGGACGGGGGACGGACATTGCAAATTTGGATTCTACGCACCTTGAAACGTAAAGTGACAAAGTTTGAGGGGGGGTTATAAAAATTTTTTGCGATACGATCACATAGGCTTATTATTAGAAATAATAAACCAAAAAGCGTTAAGAAAAAGCGTTTCTGTTGGTTTTCTGATCATTTCCGCTTACAACCGAGTCCGTTGGTAGGGAAATAAAATTTCTTCAGTTTTAAAAGGACAGAAATTGTTTACCATTCGTTGGAAAGCTCTCGATTTATCACGCATTTCTTTCGTACTTGTTCTTGGTATTCATATTGACATTTAATATCTATTAATGTTATTAATGGATGTAGTAAACAATGCCATTTTTTTGTCACTTGAGAACTAAAGACATAAATTAATGTCCCAATGTGTTGCAGACTCGTAAGCAAGCGTTTATCTCGCTCTTTCCTTTAGACTGAACATTTCTTGATGATTGGTTACGTTACTTGTTACCTTCTTCGAAGTTGAATTATCTACATTTCTGCTGATTTTTCTTTTCAATAGATCAGATTTTAAGTCTGTGAACGTCATTTATTTTGAAATAAATTATTTTTGTTCTGATTGTAGAATCCGTGGTGAATTACTTTGTTTAATTGATCTTTATCACCAACTTATCTGAAAACCCCATTTAAAAGCGTTAGTTGGAAAGAATTGTTTAATACACAAATAATACAAACTTTCAATGTAGGTGTAGGGTGGTCCACGGAGACCTGATAATTTTTAAATGAGTTACATTAATTTTAACAGAAAAAATTATTTTTGCATATTCTGATAGTCAATATTAAGCTATTTATAAAACCAATTAATCAATATTATGTCGTCTTAAAAATAACATCTTCTGTAATGTGATGACCGGCTAGCTCATAACAAGTTGCAAGTCTGTGTAATAAGCCATAAGTGGTATTTGATCATGACGGTTCATTGAATGAACAACATTAAATGAATGAATTTTATTGTAGAATGAAATCTGGGAAACACCCCCAGACCCCTGTATGGTTAATGTTATGAAGGATCAAATCAATGAAACAGAAAATTTATTTTTGTTCACAAAGATACATCAGTTTCATTAGTTATAGTTTTCAAATGTGGTACCTACTTCAAGTACCTACTTTTCTATCACTCCATTGGATAAATTATTGTTATTACCTGAAAACTTCCGTAAAACCCAAAGAATCTTTCTAAAATGTTTCAAAGTAAATTACTCTTCTTCTAAAGTTTAGTGTGTAACGTTACTGTATTTGAAATAAACATATTTCGTTCAATTTGTACCTAATAACTTAATATTTGGTTGAAAACCGGTGAATAATTCCTTGGTACCTGCCTCAAAATACTGGTCCCCTTCAGGTTTCATAGAGTTAATAGTAATCTAAAGGGCCGGGTCGTCACAAATTTTGGTGTGGTTACGCAAATTTTAAAATGACCTCCAGCCCAAAAACACATCCATGTTAAAAAACGTTCCGTGTTGAAATCGTTTTAATTAACTCTCCTTCCCCCTCAACTCAAAATGCGAATTACAAAAAGTTCGGTGATTACCCTTGTTATATTGGGACGAATATATGAACTGAGATAAACTTGGTTTGATTATTATATTTGATGGAACACAGCGAGAGCGTACAATACAGCAACGAGTCTTCAACACAAAAGGGAGCCGCAGCCTACCTCATCTGCTAATAATAAATTAGGTAGGCACCAATGTAATTAGGTTCATCGCAACTCTCATTTCAGGAGCTTCAGTGGTTTTACGAGTATTTTCGTAGAACTACGAGTATTCTCATGCAAAGTTCCAAAACTTATATTGGAAGGCATGGGGAGATATAATATGACTCGGCGAATCATATATTGCTCGATAGCAGATTGATTTAATGAACTGAATAACCGTTGAAGTGTACAAAGATCCATTTCTGTCAGGTAAATTGCAATGACAAGATTGATTCTGTACGTCTTGAACGGAGTAGTAAACTTGGAGAGAATTCCCGCCCTTAGTTTGGTGCTTATAGTAAACTGAGGAAGTTTCACAGCCCGAGGAGTCTCTCGAGTCGATTAGCTAATGAAAATTATTATTTGACAGTAGCAGGGGTGTCTCATACCTCTCAGTACCTCCTAACGCTGTCATTTGCTTAGCCGACTCATTTCACTAATGACCTTCTCGTCGGATCTGATGTGTCCAGGAACATGCACAGGGGCAAATTGTCAGTAGGCTACTTGTCGCTCTCAACCTGACTCACGTTCAAGAATACCCCTCAGAATTACTTTTCTTGGAGACTGAATGGTATCACCGTGATAGGTAAAAGAAACAAGAAGTTAAAAAGCACCAAGGCTCCTCAACCATTATCATTGATAATGCTTTTTATTTATTAAAAACATAAAAAAATTATTATTTATTATGTATTTTTATTATTTATATTTATTATATATACATATAACATTATAAAAATATATAAAAAATTATTTATTATAATTATAAAAAATAATCGCTGGGGTTGCCCCATAGATAAAATTTATCTTCAACCAATAAATTGTTCATAATATGGCGAACCATATAAATTGCCACCAACTAAGCATCTACGAGTATATTGAATACAAACCTATCAAGGCCCCACGAGGAATGAAGGGGGCAAAAAGGGGAAACTTCCGGGTACATTTTCTCGGGTTCTACTCACTCAATTTTCATGATCCTTTGGCCATTTTGTGCTGTACATTGGCTAGGTCAATATGAGCGTGAGGCTTTTTTCTTTGAAAAATCTCAATTTTTCTGTATTTGACGAATTCATTCATTCATTCACTTCGCCTGAAACAGTTTTCTAAAAATAGTTTGCGCTCAATTTGCCCATTGGGAACACACCTACAATTAGAAAAAATCTCATATCTTTCTTAGTTCCTGAGAAAAACGTACCCGAATATCAAAAAACATGGGTTTACAGGACGAGAGATATACTAGAAACGGAGATACAGCACCATCAAACAATTCACTTCGATGAATTTACTCTCATAGCATGGATGAATATAACAAGTGAAAACATCTTAAAGACGATGGCGAAGGTTACTGAAGTTCACATTTGTGTTACTTTTTGGTTTTTGAGACAGTTTTGTATTGCATTGAAATCATTACGTTGTTGTGAACTGTGTTTGATGGTGTTTTCCTGAAATATTCTCTCTTGTGGTCGCTTTCCTAAAACTATGCCGCGACCAAAACCCACTTTCAGAAAACGGGAACATGTATTTTGTGTCCGACAAACTTCAGAACCCCAGGTCACATTCAGTTCGGCTGATGGTGGTGAGGTGACAGTAGCTGTGATTCCTGTTCCTCCGATTCCTCATCTTCTCAAGAGAAATTGAAGGATAATTTGGCGAACTATGATGAGTTTACATTTTCTTACAAAGTGAACTTGAAAAATCTATTGCATTTTTTTCTTCTGCTGCCTATTGTGGGGTGTTTAGTCAACTTTGATTTGGAAAACCGATGTTGCCTAGCTTTTGTGCGGCCATGCACGAGAAGAGATACCCACGTTTGCGTCGAGATTTCAGCCCCTTCAAGATTTTTTTTTTGTCTGAAATTTTCTTTAAGTACGCTGTGATATATATAGATTGAAAATACATTTAAAAAAAAAAAACACTTTATTTCCAATTTTTTTTGCATTTTGGGTCTCCTGAAGGGGTGGAACAAAGGGATAAGGCCCGAGCCACAGTGGAGACAGGCCTCCCTCTTCTTGCCCTCGCTGTACAGTGCCCAAAATCTAGGGCCAAGTCTTCCACTCATAGCCAACCACCACTCGTTGGTCATACCCTCAAGTTATTCTGTCTTAAATTCACTTACTGAGATCAATTTTATTCCTCCCTTAAACGTTTGCCTAATTTTCCTCTGGGCTAATTTGGTCAATGTTTAAATTATATACCCATAAGTTGTAAGAGAGAGAGGAAGAGACACTAAGTGTCTGTCTCCATCAAAATTATGAATTGAGGGAATTTGCCCGAACTATCACAGGTTGAAGTGGATCACCATCAAGTGTCTGTCCTTTTCAATGTCCTTACCTGATGGTAGTCTGCTTCCTTCTATTTAAAAATGTATCTATCTTATATGAAATTTGAAAATGTAGGTATTATAATGAATCATCTGTAATTATACGTACAAGTTTGGCGCCCATTACCAAATCGGTTAAAAGCGTCCGAATGAAAAATAATAAAACGAGTATCTACACTACATGCAGATACATCTGTACATGGATATGTCTTATGATGGCAGTTTAAATGATGAGCTCACTCAGCTGATCAATGACCACTCAGGCGCCTTCAGCATTCTCCATTGACCCGCCCTCTCAAATTTCAGGTTCCTGCGTTCAACAGGAGAGGAAATGGCCTTGGAGCTCACTCAGCTGATCAGTGATCATCAGCTTTGATGATGTATAGAAGTATGTATCGATTGACCCTGCCTCTCAAATTTCAGCTTCCTGCGTTCAACAGCATCAGAAAAAAAAAACGTTGCATTGTTTTGTGTGTCAAAAATTTTGGAATGACCCCCAGAAATAAGACATACCTATCCATGTCAAAAGAGACACAACGAGATTCTTGTAGTAAAATGCATTTCAGAGTGTAAAAGTTGTCTTGGTCAGTATCTCATAAATCCAGTCAAAACAAAAATTGTTTAAAATAAAATTTGTTTTATTTAATAGCAATCTCACGATGAACTCTATGCTACTCTATTTCACTCCCATGTTGCTGCCCCTATAATTTGCAATAGATGTAATATGTGATACAAAACCAGGATTAAATCCCAATATCAGCCCTAATAATTTTGCTCTTTCGAATTCCAATACTTTGAAAATTTCGCCTAGAATACAATTATCCAGCCATCTCTTCTCCTAAAACTCTTTTTAGCACTCAGAACCCAATAAGTTTTTGTTCTTACTGGCAGTAGTTGTTGTTATTTACTGAGTGACACTAATGTAGTTCTTTTTAGCATGAAACATGCTTTAGCCTTGAGCTAACTGGCAAAAAAGTCACGTTTTTGGGAGACGGCGATGTGTCACAAAATTTTGCAATGAATTTCACTCACAACCAATTCGTTGCTACGGAATTTTATCTTTGCGATTTGTGTTCGTCGAAAAATCGTTCACCATTCGTTGGAAAAAGCCCTAAATTTGTGCATAAATAATATACTGCCAAAACCGATGAAATTATGGGAGAAACCGAGATAGAATAACTGAACTGTAAACAACATTCGCGGTAACATACGTTGGAAACGTATTAATTTACGAAATGGAATCTAAAGAACTTGAAACACTGGTGTAGTATAAGATAACATAATAAGTATTTATACTTCCATTTGAAGTGCTTGTGAGTTCAAGTTTACGTTTCATCATGTTCCATCTGTCCAGCTGATGTTGGGTCCTGGACCAGAATGCCCTCCTACAACGTCTTCAGGTTTGTGTCTTCGTCATTATACTCATTAATCTACGTCTGGAAAGAAGCCTAAAACTACTAACAAATAAACAGCAAAAAATTAAACATGGCTAAAGCATGTTCCATGTTTCTTGAATTTTACCAAAGGCTCTAAGCTGTAATCATCCGGGGGTCTAGGGGGCTTCTGTGCGTATCCGAGAGTTCACCTATGGAGTAGAATAAGCTAGTCCAAAATTATGGCTACTTGATCAGATTGGTCCAGTTCCTCAGTCAGGGAGAATCTGCTATAAATTGACCATGAAAAAAGTCATCTACGGTATAGGATCACTAGTAAAAATTGAGCCTATCTGAATAGCCACATATTTTGGGCCAGTTCCCTCTCTTGATTTTAGAAGTGTCACTTTGAATGAGGCTTCACAGAGTTTGGGAGAAACAGGTTGGATGTTATTTTTTCGTAGTTTTGTTCAACTTCTGAGACATGTCGTATCATTTTGCTGAGGTTGGAATTTCGTCGTAAAACTTGGTGTAGAGAGTTTGAAGTTATTTTCTCTTTACAAAGGATTTTTTTACGGGAGCAGTGAACAAAAATTTGGTTGATAGCTTATTTCCCTTTATTCTCTCTCGCAACAGTCTTTCTTCAATTTTAATTAAACTTCAACGCCCTCGTCAACGATTGTCGTCACCACATGAACACGGTTTTCATTTCTCACAGGAAATTGAAAATATTAACTTGCAGGACTGCATGTCGGATTCACTATAAACGCCTCCTATGAATATAGATGACCCTTGGAGACACTTTCTTGGTCACTTGGTCGTCGAGGGGGGAACTTCGCCCTGTCATTTCCTACAATTCAATTAATTCGACCATTCCAACTACCCGAGAAAGTCCGAGCAAAGTCCCCTCGAATGGAGCCGGAAAACGGGAAAAAGTTGGGGACAAAAGGAAAAACTAGGACTTCTCATAAGGCTGCGGGGGGTGATGTGAGTTTGAAGGGTGCATTAAAGATATTGAGTCGATTTTGTTCTTGGAGTGAAGGCATTGGCGGCTCCTGCCCTGAAACTCAGAGATCAGGAGAAGCTATGGAGAAGGGACAGAATAGGTGCTTTTCTCTGCAAAATATAAATTTCAACGATTTGCAAACAGGATAAATTTTGGTGACTTTTTCATCTTAAAATTGCAAACGGTACTAAATACCGTAGACTGGGGTGATAGTGATCAATTTCTACAGTTTTCCCTTGAAAACTACCAGTGTAATAATTCAAAAAAATCTGAAAAAAATAGTTTACATTCTCCCACATTTTACGAACAGTATCTTATATCAAACTTTGTATTTTGTTGAATTAAGCTCATTTAAAAAAATAATTAAATTGATCAGTATCACCCCCCACATAGGGGGTGATAGTGATCACTAATTTAAAATCGAACTTAAACATATTAAAAACAATTAAAAATAAATGAATAATTATTCAACAAATGCAAATTCGGCTGAATATGTATTAATCTACTTTCTAAAAAAAATCTATCTATTAATCTATTGTTTATTATAGTAAACAACTTAGATAAAATGCCAAGTGGGTGTGGCACATAGCTTCCTCGTATCCATAACCCGATTGTATAGATGATCCGATGCATAGTAGTTAATCTCAAAACATCAAAACGAGTTAATCTGTTACATCCCTGAAAATTTCATTGAAATCGTACGGAAAATGTAGAAGTTATGGCCGTTACAAGGAATTCACATTTGCGCATGCGCAGTGACTACTATCAGTCCGAAGGTGATGATTTTCATAGGGGACCATCTAAATACTAATCTGTAACATCCCTGAAAATTTCTTTGAAATCGGATAGTAAATGTAGAAATTTTGGACGTTACCAGGAAATTCACTTTTGCGCATGCGCAGTGACTACTATCAGTCCGAAGGTGATGATCTTCATTGGGAACCATCTACAACCTAATCCGCGTAATCCCTGAAAATTTCATCGAAATCGGGTAGAAAAAGTGGAAGTTATGGCCGTTAAAAGGAAATTCACGTTTGCGCATGCGCAGTGGCTACTATCAATTCGAAGGTGATGATTTCCATAGAGGACCATCTAAATACCAATCTGTAACATTGCAGAAAATTTCATTCAAATCGGATAGAAAATGTGGAAGTTATGGCCGTTACAAGGAATTCACGTTTGCGCATGCGCAGTCGCTTCTATCAGTCCGGGGATGATGATTTTCATAGGGGACCGTCTACACACCAACCCGCACAATCCCTGAAAATTTCATTGAAATCGGACAATAACTTCTTATAGTTATGCGCGTTACAAGGAATTCATGACAGACAGACAGACAGACAGACAGACAGACAGACAGACACACAGACACACAGACACACAGACACACAGACACTGAACAAAAATTGTTCAGAAAGGTCTAAAACGCAAAACGCGAGTGAAAATTTTGATTTTGGAGAACTTTTTTTTTTGTCCTTGAAAAGTGAAAACAAAGCTTCCGCTACCTTGGTAGCCTCGGAAGCAAAACTTAAACAATTAAAATTGTTTTTTAGTACCCTGAGGTAAAAAACAACTCATTTCAGAACAATTTTTATTGAAAAACTAATGAAAACCAACTCTCAACTTATAAAAATCAGAATCAAGCCAAAATTCAAGACTCGTAATATTCTCCTCAGTATTTATTATTATAATGAGACCATTCGTGGCACATGAGTGGTAACTGACAAGAAACAACTTATTTTAAAGCACTAAGTGCTTAAAAGTCTTGTTACAAGTCTTGTTACCAAAAATAATGATGGACCAATCACTTTTTGATAGTTTCGGGGCATTTCGGCCGTGATCACTATCACCCTCTGAAAATGATTTGTTTTTGTTTTTAACAGATAACCAACTGTAGTAACACAAAAAAAAAAAAAAACTAATTGCAGATATTTCATACTTACCTCTAGTAGAAACAAAATATTTTCGCTAGAACTTCATGAAACAACACCCGACACCGGCACAACAGAAGTTACAATCACAATGTCAGCTGGGCCCGATTTTGAGATTTGTTTATTTCCTTATCAGCTACCATGGTAACCTAGACTATCGGGCGGGAACGATATCCACCTAGAGAAAACATTGCTACGAACACATAACACGACCTAACTTTCCATTTAGGACTGTGTGGAGCGCTGCAATCGCATGCAAATAAAAAAAGGCTTGTTGATCAGTATCACCTCAGCATATCAGTATCACCCCAGTCCACGGTACTAAGGTGGAATAGACACGAAAAATAATGTTCTCTACTGGTTAGCAGATATTCTGAAATACTTACTAATCGTCAAAGGTCTAAACCCAAGAAATGCACCCATATTATTTGATATAGTTTTTGGAGTCTGTTATTCAATTTATTACTGTCGGTGGGTACATGTTTCGGCAAATACTACGTTGCCTTCATCAGCCTTAAGGGGGCGCGGGACTCGAAGCTCAGATCAGCGCCAACCGAGAGATGTCGCTGACTTTCGTGGTTGCTGAGGCTAGTTAATTTTTCGCACTTGTTATCCGCAAAAGCGCTAGCATCGCTCGGTCCTCTGGACGTTTTTCTCGTCCAGAATTTTGTTGTGTCTGTAACCTCCCCCTCCCGTGTCGGATAACAGAACCTGTTATCAAATCCAGGTTTTGATTTCGCGAAGGCGTTTTTGTGAAGTGCCTACCTACCTGGACTACCATCCCGTTTATGATCTCTCTCCGTGTTGTTCCGAGTTTGAATAGTTGATTTGTTGAGCAATGATCCACCAAGGAAGGACAGGAGTTCGAATGAATACACATGGACGGAAGTAGTTACAGGAGAACAAAACGCCCTTGGAAAGTAAAACGTTTGCAAGTAAGTATAATTATGTTATCTACTTCATCCTAGTACTTAGGTATCTTTTCGCTGCTAGGTACCTATTATTTGAGTAGTCATCAATAATATTCCATCGAAACTTCTAGTTGTTGAACTTGAAACTGAAACTTTATTTTCGTACTGCTTCACATTTACGAGCTACGTACCTTTCATAGCCGTACTTATGAAATACGTAATTATAAGATTGCATAAAACAATGGTAGGTAGGCTAGTAAGTAGAAATAATTACCTAATTCGTCCTGCTTTTTGCAAGATTATTTTTTTTGAAGGGGCATGACCATTTCGCGGGATAGTCCCACAAAATTGTCATGTTCCCCCAACAAACATTAGGTACGTTGTATATAATATTACATTGTATAAATGGCTCTAAATTAGTCATTTAACGGGTACCTAACTTAGATTATGGATTTTTGAATCCTCTTCAAATTAGGACCTTTCATAATGCTAGGATTAATTTGGTGGCCCTGGGCAGAGATGGGCGAATTCTTATTCATGAATACGAATAGGTATAATCGTATTCACATTTTGAATAGGATTTCCCTCGTATTCGTATTTTGAATACGATTTTATGATTTTTTCTATGATTTCCCTAAAAATCGATTGTTTTAAACGATTTTCCCTGAAGATCATAATTTTTAAAATGATTTTCTCCCGAACTCTGGGGATATTTTGTGCAAAAAAAATCCGTACGATTTTCATCGAAAATTTCGTCGAAATTTCTATCTGAATGGTTGTAGGGACTTGGGAGGGGTCTCATTCGATTCGTCGTGAAAAATCCTATAAGAATTGATGAGCGTTTCGAATTTTAACTGATTATTTTGACAATTTTATGGAATAAATACGAACAAAATTCCGGTGAAAATCATAGTTGTTTTTACTGATTTTCAGCGGAAATTACTCGTCGTAGTTTCTATACGGTTGGTTGTAGCGACTGGGGGGTGGTCTCATTCGATTCTGCGTGAAAAATCCAATAAGAATTTGTCAGCATTTCGAATTTTGATTGATTACCTATTTTGACAATGTTAGGCCATAAATATGTCCAGAGTTCGAGAGAAAATCATTTTAAAAAAGTATGATGTTCAACCTATTAAAAAGATTATACCTACTGGCTAAACATACCATACCAGATGAAATTGTACGTAGGGTGAAACAGATTTGTGTAGCAAACAATGTCTGTAGGTACTAAATATTCTCGAAACTATCACACTCCCTCCAAAAGTCATGACTGATGGAGTTGAATTTCTTTAAATTTTAATTATCAGGGACATGAGTATTCTTCTTTGACGTTAGTGTTGGATTGAATCCTGCAGCTGCCTACTTGACTAATAATATAGGAACATCGTTTTATTCTTAGTATTTCGAACTCGCTGATAAAAATCCTGATTATTCATAATTTTGTTGGTTTGTTGTTTGTATCTCTTCCTACATGTTTATAGTGAAATTATCAATAGAAACCTAAATTTGTTTTGTTTTTGTTTTTGCAGGAGTGATTTTACTCAGGATTTTATTTGACTGGAGACTTTTCTGGAGCAAGTCAAGTCAAGAACCAGCACTCAGGACCGTTTGAAAGCAACTTGTCCATCACATTGATAAGACAGTGAAAAGCTGCTCTGTCAAGACAGCATCCTCACCTAAAGTTGTAAAATTAAATTGATTTTTTTAAAAATTCAAATGGTTGGTAATAATCAAGATTTATTGTTTTTGAAGTTTGAGGCTACCTACCTAATGGTCAATAAATCATTTATACTACAAATCGATAATGTTTCTATCATACTTCCTATGCACTTTACTAAGGTAGGTAGTTACCGTGGATTTAATAGTCCGATAATTGGTGATTTAGTATAGCAATAAATAATGGCGTATTATTTAATTTTGAAATTCCCAAAATTACTCATTTTAAGTTCACTTAACACTTTGTATGGTATGGAAGAGTAAAAAATTGAACTTTCATCTATTAGTTTTGCTTGGCAATCCGTCGAAGTTCGCAATATGAACTATGTATGAATAGGTATGTCATACCTATTCAAAGTGAAACACAAAAAAAAAAAACGAAATAAGCGGTATAATATACCATATTATGGTGTCCTGGCTCCATGGTGGCACCACTATTAGTTCCATGGTGGTACAGAGAATAATTCATGAAAATCCGGAGGTATAATGAGAGTTTTCCCTCAATTTCAAAGCATGGATACAATTAATAAGCTATAAAGGAACCAAAATTTGGAAAAATCGGATATTTTGTCAATATTATCCCCGTTGCTAATTTTCTCTGGTGAAATTCCGGCGACGTAGTGCACAACTAGATATTTTTCCACGTCGAACAAAAAAAAAAACACGAAAATCAGTTGAGAACTTGAGACTTACACCTACGGTTTTCTTGCTCGCGGATTTGGATTCAGAATGGTCTAAAACGGATTAGTGGGTGGTTATTTTTCAATTCTGTTGAGTGTTGTCCTCCTTCACCCCAGATCAATCGCATAAGGACGCCCAAGTCTTACTGTGGTGTCCTAAAAAGGATTTACCAACTAAATTAACAAAATTAAATTACATATTTTGAATCACTACTTCGCTCTCTCCAAAAAGTGTAGGTAGGTTGAAATTATGTTGTTTTCAGCATTCCTACTGACGTACTGTAAGGTAAATAATTTACCTTTGCATAATTATTATGCAATAGTAACAGAATATGAATGTCCACAACGCCCCTGATTCCGAAAAGTACACACCCTGATGTAGGTCGAGGTTAAATTTTAGGCATACCAACTGAAGGTATAGTCATTGTGGGGGGTTAAATAAATCGATACCTTAAAAGCACAAAAACGCTATGTCGATCCATCTTCCAATTTTTTTTATTTTTATTTTTTTTAATTTCAGAAAAACTCAAATTCAAAATTTGTTAAAGAGTTTAGTGTACCTAGTAAGCCATTATTAAAGGAATTGTGCACTGGTGAAAACTTCTTTTGCGTTTTTCTGAAAACTCCGTTTTTGGTCATAACTCCTTTCTGCTTTAAGGTATCGAAATCATAGTACCAGTTTATGAATTTCTACATCGCCCTGATCCCGAAAATTACTAATTATTTGACATTGTATTGGTACATTTTTAATTTAATTTTTTTGTACACATACTGATCTTTTAATTATATCAAAATAATAGAAAGGTACCTATATATACCATAAATTTTACATAAAAATAAAAAAAATTTAATTTAAAAAAATCATTCTTTTGGTGGTTAAGGTTGAATTGTTGAGATAGATATTTGAAGGTTGAAACTTTAATCAAGTACTTCGCACAGTATCATCCTTACAATGTTTTTATGAATTCGATAAAGCTATGTGCTGCACCCTCACGGGAGACGCGATTCAGGGGACAAGCACATCAGTGAGGTCGTACGGTACGACGTTGCCAGATCCACGCTAATGTTTGCATGGCGATGGGTGGTGAAAGGGGTGGAGGCCCGGTCCAGGGATACAGGGTCCAGGAGTCCATGAATGTTTACTACGATATTGAGATTGAAGGGGTAGAAAAATAACCGCCTTCTTGGTCACCCGTTTCCCGGTGGGTCAGAGGTGCACTGTAGTTCTCCTTACGCCTGCAGGTAGCGCATGAAACCAGGGCCTCTTTTAACGCACTTCTTTCAAAATCACGGAACTTTGTCTTCACGTAATCTCCGTGATTTTACAAGTTAGAATTGTCCTCTTTGAATTTTCAGAGGTTTTAGTCTCCCAAAATCTTCCCTACGAAGAGTTTTTATAAAAAACAAATTTTAATTAAAAAATAAATTTTCTATTTTTTCAAATTTCAATTTTTTGGACATTTTGGCCCGTATGTATGAAGTATTAATTATTTAATGAATTTAGAAATTTTTTTTGAGAGGAAACAATGAACACTCACAGAGAAAACGTGAAGATAAGGGAAACCACTGAGTCCCGCGCCCCCTTAATAAAACGGTTCGGGGATCTCCCTTGTGCCGTTGCTTTTTGGTTTATTTCAATAATGAATTTTCAATTTTTCAAAAATGAATTTTAAATTTTGAAAACGCCCTAACTCAAAAAATTTTGAAATAAAGGTATTGTTTTTCCTTCAATTTAAGATTCTATAGAATTTTTAGAATTTTTTGAGACCACGCGGAGCTCTGTCGGACAAACCGTACGCTCCCTACGAGAATTTAAAGGTTTTACGTACAATAATTCAGAAACACGAGTGTGGATCGCAAAAGAGGCCGAATCTCCGTTCAAATTTTAGCTGACCGAAATGCGATCGATGTTTTTCTTCATATTGGATGGTTGGTGGCTTTGCAGACGAGTGGTCAATATAGAAAAATAATAAACCATTGTGTAATAATTTGCAGCGTTTTCCTTTCATTGTTTGTTATGGAGCATACCGTTAATTTTTCAAATTTTGATCCGTAACCCAATGAAGTATGATTTTCCCCATTCTCTCCCTCTCTCTTCATTCCTTCACAGGCCGAACCTTCGAAGAATTGAATCCGAGGTAACTAATACCAGATGATGAAATTTTTTAGGTTTTCCAACTTAATTTTTCAAATTTTGAACTGTAAATTACTTTGAGGCGTTAAGCAAAATTTGCTTCATTTTGCTTGCATAATTTGTTCATTTAATGAACAAATGTATGAGAACTCATCAACTGGTATTAGTTACCTCAGATTCAATTCCTCGAACGTTCGGCCTGTGAAGGAATGAAGAGAGAGGGAGAGAATGGGGAAAATCATGCTTCATTGGGTTACGGATCAAAATTTGAAAAATTAACGGTATGCTCCATAACAGACAATGAAAGGAAAAAAGCAACGGCACAAGGGACGATACCCAAACCGTTTTATTTAGGCTGATGAAGGCAACGTAGTATTTGCCGAAACATGTGCCCACCGACAGTAATAAATCGAATAATAGACTCCAAATACTACATCGAAAACATGGTCACTCCATTCACCGATCAACGACCCATATTATTGCAATAGCTGAAATGCATATTTGACCGTGACGATTCAAAACATCTTCCAACTCGGAAGAAAAATTAACGAGCCCCTTGAAGACTCCGGGATTCGAAGAATCTTCCCTCTCATCATGTCCACGCACGGCTAGCTCGAAAACACCACAGAACTTGATACAATCAATGATTCGAGATAGAATGTACCACTTTTTTTAACCGTTTCGGTTTTTTGCATCAGATTAAGACGATATGCACTGTCGAGTCGTTGCATTATATTTTGACGGCCCAATATACGCAGATCTACCAGAGCGTTTTTATGGGAGAAAGCCAATGCGTTTTTTTCAATTTTTTGGCTAAATGGGCCAGATTACTTATGCCGTCTTAACCAAGCCTCATTTCAGTTAGTAGAACAAAGTAGGCAAACAAAGCAAAATAATTTGTTAGTCACTTCACAAAGCCAATCTGCCTTCTTATAATATTCGACATTAAACTTACGGTACGAATCTGCACGATTTTTAAATTGACATTTTCATGTCTTTGCTTTGGCACATAAACTGAAAAATCTTCACGAAAACTAAGCAAGTCTTGCTCACGCGACCAATAAAAAATAAGATAGACTCACTGTGTTGCGTAGAGAACAATCAACTGTTTTCTTATTTTGATGATTGGGTACATGAACTAAAAACCTTACTTCACTACCTTGTTGTGTAGTGGTTGACATGAAAATGTCCAAATGTGTTGCAGACTCGTATGCAAGCTCTTTTTAACGTCTGCTGGAGTCCAGGTAGAGACGGCAAGGGGCGGCCAGTTTCTTGAATGTCGCACTTTTCCACGACTGACAAACGCGAATAGTTTACTTTAATGTGCACCAAATTATTCATAGTACCTACAACACTCCTAAATAATCACAATACTTTGAACAAAACGGTGGACCGAAAACGAAAAACGGGAAATGCCCTTATCTGTTAAGTTTGTTTACTCGTATGTGCAAGTAGGTACCAGCTGTAAGAGGTCCCTAAGCCTGGGAGGTCTTAGGTGCTAAAATCTTATTATATGGTGAAAAGTACAAGGGTATAATGAAATACTCTTCTTCTTTCCAAGTCGATGCATTTCGAGCGGTGGTCTCCACTCTTCATCAGGACATGTATTAGAAAGAGATACAAGGCGGGGTGGTTCGTTTTTAAGATATAGTGGGTACTGCAAAAAACAAATAGTTTTCTGGGGTCAAGGATAGGCAATGAGGAATTTCACCGATTTCTGTTTACATTTTCCCTGAATAGTTAATGGTGTGGGATAGATGAAATCGGGCTGATTTCGGAAAATAAGTCTCCTGTTATTTTTGGGGAAACAATCAAAATTTTTAATTTCAAAACTAACCGGGAAAACAGACGTGCAGCGGGAATGCTCGCTGAATGGGCTGTTCAGATCGCCGTCTCCTCCCAGTGTTGCCCATTGGGACGACGAAATCATGTTTTCTAAGAGAAAAGTTATCAAACAAAAACAGGGGAAACCTAATTTCCCCCATCTCGCCTTTTCTTTTTTTTCTTCAGTTTTTCGATTTCGAACTTTACTGTTTCATGAAATTTTGCATCTGGGGACTATGGATTTCTCGATCTCAGCGCTTCAAGCGGCCATAAATGAACTATTCCAGCATGACGTCATTTTCCCGGTTTTTTTTTAAACATTCGTATTTTCTACACTGTTTTGTTTATTCGTAAATTAGGAAGTTTGGGCTGAAAGTTGCCTTAGGGGTTTTTTTAGAGGTGCTGAATCCGATTTTGGGGTCAAAATAGGAAAATTCCGACATGGTGAAATTCCTCATTATACGAGTATAGTCGTAGGGGACTTAGTAGGAACCAGATTACTCTTATATGGCAAATGGCTTACTATGGTGAGAACATACCTTAAATTGCATGTTCTCACCATAGTAAGCCATTTGCCATATAAGAGTAATCAGGTTCCTACTAAGTCCCCTACAACTATACTCGTAATATTGCCTATCCTTGACCCCAGAAAACTATTTGTTTTTTGCAGTACCCACTATATCTTAAAAACGAACCACCCCGCCTTGTATCTCTTTCTAATACATATCCTGATGAAGAGTGGAGACCACCGCTCGAAATGCATCGACTTGGAAAGAAGAAGAGTATTTCATTATACCCTTGTACTTTTCACCATACGAGTATAATAAGATTTTAGCACCTAAGACCTCCCAGGCTTAGGGACCTCTTACAGCTGGTACCTACTTGCACATACGAATATTGTACTTACCCAGCCTTTAGAAATATCATTTTGAAGTTTGTTTACGATAAGGAAACCGGAAACCAGAGAGCCGGGAAGACAAAATAATAAAATTGGAGAATCACTCACTCACACACCCCAGGTGCACATCTTCCGTGCTGCTCCCCAAAATCACATTTTGTTCTCTCTGGTTGGTCAATCTCCCTCGAAACAACGGAGCATAGAACAGGATTTGCACCAACAGCCGCTGATTGGTCAGAAAAGAGGGAGCTCCCCGCCACTGTTTTCGCGCTTAGATTCAACTAGCACAGTACCTGTGATCGTGTCTTCTGTCACTAGCCAGCCAACTTACTCTTTCAAACCCGAGGTACTAACTTTGATTTTTTTTGGTGATTTTTTTTATTGGCAGGGGGTGCACGTGCGCCTATGCTCCTATCAGTAGCCACCCCTGGGTGAAGGGTAATTGTGGAAAAAGTAACAACTTCCTAATCATGAAGTAGTACATCATAGAAACAAAGGTACTTTTCTGTTATACCTCCTCAGTCTGTTTCACATCATTCGCGACTGTTTCACGCCCGCCAGATGTTTCTAGCTACCGGTAATGATTCCTTTTCACATTTTAATAAATTAATGTACGCTCAGTTTGAGGGAGTAAAGAGACATCGGAGAATTCTTGGACAAGGGGTAAAGTCATTTACCTTCCCGATTTCCCGTCCCGTGATTTAGACTTTTGTATGCGTCTCTTCCAGAATTTCGGGATTATTCCTAATGAGAAACTAAGTACCCAGGGACATTATATGACCGCGAACGTGACGGAAGCCGTGCAGAGGTGGCGATGTAAAAGAAGAGAACGCCCGTACTGAAGTGTTCATGCTGAAAGGAACATCGTTGGAGGGATCCAAGTTGCCTTTGGATAAAGTTTTATTGTTCACTCATTCGTGGGCATTTGAAGTGACCTCTATTAAGGATTGCGGAAGAGAGCTGCAGATGAACCATAACACCACAATTGATTGGAACAATTATATGCGGGGAGTTTATGCCGAAACACTCATTAAACAAAATAAAACATATTGTTTAGCATATTGTAATATATTGGGACCATCTACACGCCAACCCGCACAATCTCTGAAAATGTCGTCGAACTCGGATGAGAATTGCAGATGTCATGACTGTGGCAAGCATTTCATGACAGACACACAGACAGACAGACACGAACCAAAATTGTTCAGGAAGGTTTGAAAAGTAAAACGCGAGTGGAAATTTTGATTTTGGAGA
Organism: Apolygus lucorum; assembly: GCA_009739505.2. Lineage (NCBI taxonomy): Eukaryota > Metazoa > Arthropoda > Insecta > Hemiptera > Miridae > Apolygus > Apolygus lucorum. The sequence goes on along the minus strand of CM019178.2, from coordinate 14,767,741 downwards.
ATTTTGGTAGACAAACTCGGCCCTTCAGGGCTCGCCAGGATGCTCTGCTTAGAGCCTTTGGCTGAAATTCAAGATACAATGGAACATGCTCCAGCCGTGCCTTTCGGCTAAAGGATGTTCATCCTCTCCATGTTACCCCTTCTGCCGGACGCTTTTCGGGTGGTTAGTTCAAGGCTAAAGCATGTTCCATGCTAAAACTTGTAACGACTTAAGACTTTCGAAAAGGAGAAAATGAAAGAAGTAAATCGTTCTATGCAAAATCCCATTAGAGCCCAATAAAAAAAAGGGCAAAAGGAAAAGGAAATGAAGAACAAAAACCAAATAAGGGAAAACGAAATGTACTCAACGAAATTGAAAAAAAAGAAAGACAAAAAATGAAAACTCCTACTGCTTGAGGTAATAAAAAATGGAAAAAAACGAAAGAATGAAAATAACGAACCTGAATCCACTGGGTTGGATGGAAACAATGAAAAGTAGAAAATCGAATTGAAAAAAAAACTGAGACCACGAGGGATTTTAGAAGGAATCGAAAATGGAGAAAAGAGAAAGAGAGAGAAACACTACGCGAGATGTTAACAGTCTATCAAGACAGAGCTGAGTGGCGAAAATCTTCGTTAGTCAAATGAACTAGGGAAAATAGCGAGAGAGAGGGGGAAATAGCTAGAGAGAGGGGGGAAATAGCTAGAATAGTTAGAACTAGGGGAAATAGCTAGATTGATTGATTGATTGATAATGATTTATTTACAAAACCTGGCAGAGTTTGGCCGTACTCGGCCACTCTTCCACTCAACCAGGAAAAATACAAATAACTATACACCTCGTGCATTCATTTGTGCATTATTTAAATTTACATATTTTATATTAATTATTGATTCAAACAATGAAACAATATCGCTTCTGTGTTGTTGCTAAATCAAATTATTAGCTAAATTTAACTATAAGAGTAGTGGAATAAGTTTAGATACAAACATCAGTATTTTGAAATAAAATAGTTTTTAAGTGCTTTTTTAAATGAGACTTGGCTGTGGACTTCTTTAATTTCTTGGGGAATTTTATTGTAAAGAATAATGCTCTTACATAAAAGCGTCTCATGATACGATTTTGTTTTGCATTGCGGTAAGCGATATGAAACTGAACAATTTCTTGTGTTTTTATTATGAATTTGGGAAAACGACAGGTATTTTTCAAATATATAAGCTGGTTGTTTTTTTGGTAATTATTACGTTCATATAAGAAAGGATGACTCTATAGTTTCATCTATTTTCATTATTTCAAGTTGTTTAAATTTGTCATAAACACGATCATCGAAATTTAAATTTAGAATAAACCTAACAGGCACAATTAAGGGTTTTTTGTAATTTACTTCTGTTGGCATGATTCATGTCGCACATAATAGGTAAACTGTAATTGAAGTGGGGTAAAATCTGAGATTTAGTAAGAGTTTTCTTCAAGTTCAAGGATTTATAAGAGAGTAAATGTTTAAAGCCATACAGCAGGGAGTGTACTTTACTACTTAGTGCATTTGTTTGCTCGTTCCATGACAGGTTGTTTTTTAGGATTATTTCAAGACATTTTACTTTTTGCTTATATTCTAACTCTGTCTTGTCGACTTTTATCTTAGGTACACCATAAATAGATATGTTAGATAAAAGTCTCGGATGACCCATGATCATACTCTCGCTCTTACGGGGATTTACAACTATCCCATGGGATTTGAACCAAGCTGTTAATTGTTTTAAATCATTATTTACTAGTTCAACGTTAGTGGCAACTTCTTGGAGTTTTGTTGATTTATACAGGTTAAGATCATCAGCATACATGCTTCTTTTACAGGAAAATACGGCATCACAAATTTTGTTAATATACAGTGCAAATATTAGGCTTGATAGAGTAGTCCCTTTGCGGCGTTCCTCTCTTTAAATCTGTCCACATCGAGAAATTTCCTTTAGATGTTCGAATACATTGTTTTCTATTCGAAAGGTAGGATTTAAACCAATGTAATACAGGTTTTTTGCATCCAATGTGTTCTAAAATGGCAAGGAATAACGAGTGTTCAACACTGTTGAATGCATGACTTAAGTCAAGGCTGACAAATATTGTAAGTTCACTATTATCTATATTTGTTCTTATGTCATCGGTGACATGAATCATGGCCGTTTGGGTACTATGATTTTTACGATAGCCTGATTGAAAGTGGTCTAAGATATTGTTATCTTCAATAAAAGCAGAAAACTTAGAATATATCACCTTATCGAAAATTTTTGCTAAAACATTGATTAACGTTATTGGTCTAAAATCACTGACATTAGTAGCTGGATGTTTTTTGATCAAAGGTAATACGTATGCATGTTTCCAAGTAGTAGGATAAGGACCTTTTTCGATTGAATAGTTGAAGACATGAACTAGGACATCAACGATATGCTCCAACACAAGTTTAACAAGAATACTAGATATATTGTCAGGGCCCATAGCCCTCGACCTAATATTGTTGGTTTGCTTTTTCTATTTCACCAGCAGTGATATTTGAGAAACTAAATTCAACGCTTTTATTTGCATTTGAGTGTCTATAATAACTTATGAGCTCAGGATCAATATTTTGGATGGTTCCTAATTTGCAGAAAAGTCATTGAGTTCATTTAAATTAACTTTAGGATCATCGTCGATGGCATTCTTGATTTTTCCAATACCTTGTTGTTTGACGATTTTCCAGAATTCTTTAGAATTTTTCACATCTTTAAACTGATTTTTTATGTATGAGAATCTTGAATTACGTAGCATGTTTTTAACTTTGTTTCTAATTTTTCTATAAGCTTTCCTTGTGTCTTCATTATCATTTTTTTGACGAATTCGATTTAGGTTATTACGTTAAATCTTGAATGTTCTGCGTTAACCATGGTGTTGGTCGTTTGGTCACACGGACTTCCTTCAGCGGAAAATGTTTGTCCATTAGAGATTGAAGAAAATTAGCCAAAATAATAACTTTGTCATCTAGTTCCGTAGAACTGTAAATTACAGAGAAATCAAAGGTGTCAATGTCGGCTTTGATATTTTGAATATTATAATTTTTGAAGTTTCTAATTTTTATAAATTTATGTATTTTGTGTCGTTGTATTAATGGTAGGCAACAGAAAATGGTATCATGCGCTGACATTCCAGAGGATGGAAATTGACCTGTTGAATGAACCTTGTCAGCATTTTTCGTAATAATATGATCTAGAGTTGAATGGACATTGTTTCTATGGAACGTTGGCTGAAGCGGTATAATTTTGAATTCTATATTGGTGACTAAGTCTAACAATTGATTTTTATATTGGCATCGTGCATCGAAGTTTGTGTTTACGTTAAAATCTCCAATTAGGACAATATTGTCATAAATCGTGACAAAGTTCTGGACTACTGCAAAATATTCGTTCAATCCTGCTGCTTTAGGCGGACGATACACAACACTACACAAAATTTTATTAAATTGATTCGAAATTTCAGCGAAAATGTATTCAATTTTTTTTTCATATTTTCCACCAGACTTTTTCAAAATTTTACATTTTAATCCATTGTGAACATATAGGGCAACGCCTCCGCCCTCTTTTCCCAATCTGTCATTCCTATACAAGTTATAATTACACAATTGAAAGACCGTTGATGGAAGTGCTGGCTTTAAGAATGTTTCAGAAACAGCAATGATGTCAAATATATCATTATCATAGCAGGAGAAGAAATCATTTTTATGTGCTACTAGAGATTCAACATTTGTGTGAGAAATCTTAAGATGCTTTCTACAATTTGCAAAATTTATTTCGGAAAATTTGTGAAAATATTTACTTTCTTTTAGACTAGCCATCGATTGAGTTGAAAAGAAGAACATAACGTAATGCTGTAACAAAGCCATGAGATATCAATATTATTTCTTCGTACCACGAAACAATGCATAATAAGTACTGATATTGATGCATAATTAGTACTAATTGAGAGTGTTGACAAATTCCGTGAGTCGAATCCCATTTCCATTCTTCCGATTATCCATATGGTAGTTGTTGCTATTAGTTTTTTGACAGTTTGTCAGCGATGTCTTCTATATGCTTGATCTCGATGATTGACGACGTTTCGGTTTTCCTTATAAGAATCCTTCCATTCCGCACCCAAACGAACTTGTAATTATTTTCTCTTTTGAAATTTTTAACGGTATTCAGAAGTTTTCGCTTGTTGTACGTTAAGCTGTGATTTACATAAATTTTTAAGACCTCACCTTCAATAAAACCAAGTTGCCGTGACGTAAGATTAGGTTGTTGACGGGTTGTAGTAACAAACAAATCCTTATCAAGTTTTCTTGTGAATGACAGGAAAACAGAGCCGGGAATCGTTGTCGCCACGGGTCCCTGCCTTCGAAAGCAATTGTTGATCATCATATCATTGATTTCAAAGTTAATAGCTCTTCCCACTGCTTTCACTAGGTCGATCGCCGACTCATTCTGATTGAACGGTATTCCCGTAATCTCCACTGCGTTTGTCAACATATTTTGCTCAGTCTCATCGACAATACTTTGGAGTGAAGTCACCTTCTTTTCTAAGACAATATTTCGATGTCTCAACTCCTGGAGTCCATTGTTCATCGCATTTAGTTCTGCGCGTAGCCCGTTAATAGCATCAGTATTTTGCTGAATCATATCCGAATATTGATTCAAATGCGTTGACAAGTCCTTTATCTCGCTAGTGTGACGGTCTAGTTTCGTGACGTACTTTTCATTGGAGACTCTGACCTCCTCACGAAAACTATCTATCATCGACACGATTTGTTGCATTAACATATGAGCATTATCAGAAGACGACTTAGGGGAGTTCAGAGGTTGTTCTTTCACTGGCTTTTTCTTATAGCTTAAAACTGTTGACTCGCTTGCAGGTTCAGGGAAAGACACGTCTTCTTTTAAGGATGCCCTTCGAGCTTTACAACAAGTTTGGCAATACCAAGGCTTCTGAGAGTCTTTGTAGAATTTAAACTCCTCTTTCGTTAAATTGACGCAGTCCAAGTGAAATTCTAGTTCACATTTCACGCACTTCATGCGGTATGCATTATGGGAAAAACCCTTATCACAAAAACCACACTTAGACATGGTGTAGAACCAGTTTAAATCACAATAAACACAGAGCACTTGAGAAACAGGTGTTGACCGAACGAACACGCGAGGCAAGACAGAGGGGGGAAATAGAGAGAGAGGGGGAAATAGCTAGAGAGAGAGGGAAATAGCTAGAATGGCTAGAACTAGGTAAATAGCTAGAGAGAGGGGGAATAGCTAGAAATAGGGGGGAAATTGCTAGAATAGCTAGACTAGGGAAATAGCTAGAGAGAGGGAGAAATAGCTAGAGAGAGGGAGGGGGGAATAGCTAGAGAGAGGGGGGAAATAGCTAGAACTAGGGAAATATCTAGAGAGAGGGGGAAATAGCTAGAATAGCTAGAACTAGGGGAAATAGCTAGAATAGCTAGAACTAGGGAAATAGCTAGAGAGAGGGGAAAAAAGCTAGAATAGCTAGATTAGCTAGAACTAGGGGAAATAGCTAGAATAGCTAGAACTAGGGAAATAGCTAGAGAGAGAGGGGGGAAATAGCTAGAATAGCTAGAACTAGGGAAATAGTTAGAGAGAGAGGGAAATAGCTAGAGAGAGGGTAGCCCCCTCCCACTTGTCTCTAGTACTCTGTGCCCCCTCCAGAGAGTTTAACTAATTCTACCATCTATCGACAGATGGTGTAAGTTTCCTGATTCGTAGAGTAGCGCACTGTCTTCACACTGAACTTCTTGCGTAGGTGGAGAGTTGTTGAAGGCACCAGAAAAGTGGGCGATGGCGTACAGAAATAAGAGTAGGAGTTTGAAGGGCAAGAAACACTGCTTATTCAATCAGCGTGGAGTCGAATAACTCCCAGTTGTTAGTTGTTGGTATTCAGTTCGAGTTAGCTGATCGCTTGGCGGTTAGGCAATTAGCGAGGGGCCTCCGCTATCAGCTTTAATTAGAGCTAGCGGAAGAGGCTACTTGGGGCGGAGAGGACGGGGGAGGACCTTTCCGCTCCCTTCCTAGACGTCCCTTTTGAAGGGGCGACCGCCCGTGGGGGCAATTACGGTGTGAGATCTCCATTTGTCTAGCGCGAGAGGGCGCGATGTCCGCCTCCACGACGAGCAGAATCAACCAGGTGGCGGGTTAGCGGATAGAAAGCTGACTTTTTCTTTCGTCGTCCACCCGACCAATTAGCGGCCACCAATCCCCAATTAGCGGGGATTTCGCGGTCGTGTGGAATAAATCAGGGCGGTCGGTTTAAATGCAGCCGACGCAGCCATCTTGGGGGGGGGGGGGGAAATATTCCCACGAGCACGAAAAAATACCGAAATGTAAACATTAAAAAAAAAAAAAACCCTGTGTTGTTGCCTGTAAAGTCGGTATACGGGCGAAAGTTTTACGTGACAACGACTTTGAGTGGTAAAATAATTTTAATGTTAATATTCATTCGTATAGTAGGAAGAAGGATAAAATAAAATTCTTTGTCAAGTTGCACAGAGTAGGTATTTCCCGTAGGTAGTAGGTATTTCCCATGGGTGGGGGGGGGGAGTGAGTGCCAGGGAAGGGGGGCGGGGCGCTCCCGCTTTTGTGAGCGCCGGGGAAGGGGAGGGGCCGCCCGCCTTTAGGGAGCGCCGAGCTGCACCCCCTCCGTGAGCGGAGCGTAACGCAGTTTCTTGAAGTGTCTCCCGGTAAACCAATTTATAAGACGTTATCACGTCAAAAAAAAAACGCTGAAAATTATTTCACAAAGCTGAGTAATTATTTAGATTTTTTTTTTACTTTTCGCCAAAGTGTTCGTAACAACAAACAATAGGCCAAGTTCGTTAACCAGAAATTTTGGACAATCCAAAGTTGTCCAAATTTCAAAAAAGTCCAAAATAACGGGTTTTTTCCGTTTTTGATGGTTATTACCTTCACAATCATGGTAATATATGGTATATTCGGATTCAGCACAAAATTTATGATATCAATGAGTTTTTAAAATTGAAAATTGTCCAAAATTAAGAAAAGTATGTATCAATTTATACATATAATGAATACGTGCGTATATTGGTTGTACCCAGAAATGCAGTAGCCATGTGGGTACTCTATGAGTTTGTGGAGTCGAGTAGAACGTGAATATGGACTCCTAACATCATCAAGCATACCCAGCGCATACAGTATGTTGGTATGGTATACTAAAAATCGTGTAAAAAAGAACTTTCTGAAAGAAATTGCAACGCCATTGTTCCTTTTCTTAACCACACCTTCAACTGAAAAATTTTTTCGAAAATTCGCTCATTAATTCATGCTGCATGAATGGACTTTTTGCTTCCGAGTCTATCAAGTTAGCGGAAGCTTTTTTTCACTTTTCAAGGTTGGAAAAAAATGTTCTCCAAAATCAAAATTTCCACTCGAGTTTTACGTTTTAGACCTTCCTGAACAATTTTGGTTCCGTATCTGTCTAAAAATTTGGGAGTCATGGCTGTTACGAAGAATTCATGCGCATGCGTAGTGGCTACTATCAGTAGGGGGCGATGATTCTCATAGGGGACAATCTACACGCCAACCCGCACAATCACTGAAAATTTCATCGAAATCGGACAATAACTTCGTTTAGTTATGCCGGTTACAAGTTCATGACAGACACACAGACAGACAGACACGGAACCAAAATTGTTCAGGAAGGTCTGAAACGTAAAACGCGAGTGGAAATTTCGATTTTGGAGAACTTTTGCTTCCGAGTCTACCAAGGTAGCGGAAGCTTTGTTTTCACTTTTCAATGTCGAAAAAAAAGTCTGTAATTCGAATCTTATATCGTAGCTTATTAAGAAAAATTATAAATGCTTGCATACGATGATATGAATAGAAAACCTTTTGAATAAATAAGGCTATATTCAGCTATAAATGTCAGCATTATAAAATGAAAGTAGAAAACGGAGAAAATAGAATTTGGATGGGACACGTCAGAAGCGAAACATATGATTAATTTGGAAGATGAAATAATAATAAACTCAGTGAATCTTATCATACGAGTCTGCAACACATTGGGACATTTTCATGTGTGTTTTTGACATTTTCATCGTAACCCAGTGCGACAACGGGGCGATTCATGCCGGGTGCGAGTGAAAGATACTTTTCCTCGTTCCACAGCATGGTGTGTTGTTTCGCCAAAAGTAACGACTTGACGGTAGATGAGTCGTTTTCTATCGGTTCTATCATTGGTTCGTTCTCATTTTGGTCATTGTAGATGGCCACTTTTGTTTGACAGTCGTCTGTCTCTGAACTTTTTATTGCTTCCGAGTCTACCAAGGTAGCGGAAGCTTTGTTTTCACTTTTCAAGGACGAAAAAAAAGTTCTCCAAAATCAAAATTTTCACTCGCGTTTTGCGTTTTAGACCTCCCTGAACAATTTTGGTTCCGTGTCTGTGTGTCTGTATGTCTGTGTGTCTGTATGTCTGTGTGTCTGTCTGTCTGTGTGTCTGTCCGTCTGTCATGAATTCCTTGTAACGCGCATAACTATACGAAGTTATTGTCCGATTTCGATGAAATTTTCAGGGATTGTGCGGATTGGTGTGTAGACGGTCCCCTATGAAAATCATCATCCTCGGACTGATAGAAGCGACTGCGCATGCGCAAACGTGAATTCCTTGTAACAGCCATAACTTCCACATTTTCCATCCGATTTCAATAAAATTTTCAGGGATGTTACAGATTAGTATCTGGATGGTCCCCTATGAAAATCACCCCTTTTGGATTGATAGTAGCTACTGCGCATGCGCAAACGTGAATTCCTTGTAACGGCCATAACTTCCACATTTTCCACTCGATTTCTATGAAATTTTCAGGGATTATGTGGATTAGGTTGTAGACGATTCCCTATGAAAATCATCATCCCCAGACTGATAGTAGCCACTGCGCATGCGCAAACGTGAATTCCTTGTAACGGCCGTAACTTCTACATTTTCCATCCGATTTCAACGAAATTTTCAGGGATGTTACAGAGTAGTGTTTAGATGGTCCCCTATGAAAATGACAGAGAATTGTTCTTCATAGAGGGATTCATTCATAGAGGGATGGTCTCCTGTGAGAATCTCAAATCCTATTAATTGCAGGTCATCGGTAGCTCAGAGGAAAAAGTCTTGATTTGGTATCTTAAGGTCGCGGGTTCGAAACCCAGTCAAGGCTATGTATTTTTTTGATCCAATCACATACACCTACTCACTTAATGTTTCATCCGAATTTGATGAAATTTTCTAGGATTGTCCGAATTAGCGTGTAGATGGTCCCCTATGAGGGTAGTGAAAGGTACTTAGAGATTGGTGTTTTGAGATTAACTACTATGCATCGGATCATCTATACAATCGGGTTAAAATTACGAGGAAGCTATGTGCCACACCCACTTGGCAGACGTTTTTTTAAATATTTTTTTATATAAATGGTTTATTGTATAAGGCTCCTTAATGAAATATGAATAACGGTAATGGACATAAGTAATTAGTTTGCTTCAAAAAGTAGAAGTACAACATTGGCATATGCTTAAAATAAATTAACAAATCAAAATCAGCTTAAAACGGTTAGACATGAAATATGTAGGCTGTAGTGAAATCAATCAAACATTTCTGGCAAAAATGTAGAAAGGTGACTTGGGTTCTTAAGTCTTTGGACATCGTATGGAAGAAGACCTTGCAGCACCAGAAGGTTGACGTTGCTTCTGGCAGTTCTTCATGATCTTTTCTCGAAATTCCGTGGGTGTTTCTAAACCGAAATCTCGATAGATGGTATTCCCGACCAGAGGTGGAGCGTGAACTATTTTCTTCTGGAGGTTCTGGTTCTGCTGCTGCTCGAGACGACGGAATTGAGAGGGAGAGCATGTTCCCCATATTGGTAGAGCATATGCCCATATTGGCCGGATAATGGTTTTATAAATCAGCATTTTGTTGTTTGTTGATAAGTACTTACTGTGAAGTAGGGGTTTGAGCATTTTAGTTCGGTTCTTAAGTCGACTGATAATTTCGGTTATGTGATCCTGAAAGGTTAGCCTTTGATCAAGAACGACTCCCAAATATTTGCATTTTCCTGTTTGGGTAATATTTTCGGTGGAGTATTTGACAGTCAAATGAGTGAATTTCCGTCTGTATGTAACAATATTTGATTTCTGGGCATTAATTTTAAGGCG